>JANIJH010000002.1:26629424-26639426 GCA_024520975.1 Erythroxylum areolatum | reverse complement strand
TTTTCATCTCTCTCCTAGACACTCTCCAATCTCTCTCTCGTTCTCCTCTCCGATGGTTACTTCTCCCTCTCCGGCCGGCGTCAACATAGTACGCCCTCCTCGGTTCCTCCACGCCACCATCTCACACCCTCCTCCCTAGTCTCCACTCGTCGCCACTCATGGACTCACAACAATCGAATCATTTTTAGGCTTCACCACACACCCACTCTTCACCACCGTCCACCATCCGCTCTCCACCACCGTCCACTACTGCTTGCCACCAACACATTTGGAGTTGACACTTGCCGGATCTAGAAAAGATCCAGATTCATACCCGACTTAGTTCACCCGACCCAAAATTTTGAACCATATACGTTGAGAATTTTTTGGGTGTGTTTTTAATTTTTTTTTGCTTAATTGCATTTATGAATTATGATTGTGAATGGATTGGGTTGTTGGAAGTTGGAAATAAGTTGTGTAGATTTGTGATTTATGTTGGGTTGGAAATTTGGAATTGGATATTTTGAATGGAGTTGAATGAATGATGCACGATTTTAATTTGAATGGAATTAAATATTTTGAATGGAGTTGATGATGTTGGTTATGATTTGGTTCATTCAAGGTATGGCTATGCATGAATTGAGTTTTTGAATTTTAAACATACAATACCATTTGCATATGTAAGTGATCACAAACTATCATCATACAATACAAACATGACTTTTAAGCATTGCAAGAGTAATTATGAATATGATTTTTTCCAATCTATGTATTAGAAATTTACATAATTAAAATGAATACACTTTAATTATTTCTACTTCGTTTTATGTTAATGAAACTTAACTAAAATTTCCTTCATCTTCTTTAACAAAGAATCAAGATAAAGAATTGATAATAATTTTCCTCAATTTCAAATATTAAATTACTTGAAGAAGTGTTTGAAGTTTTGACTTTCAGTCTTTTCCTTGGAGGACTATTGTAAATTATATAAAATAATGGTTACATTATTTCATTTCTAGAAAACGATATCTTACAATCTATGCGTTATCTTTTAATAAATTAAACTCCTTGTTACTTGTATAAATTATACAAGTTATCTCAACTTCTTTACTAATTTTCAAAATCAAATCTAAATAAATTCAATAATTTTGAATATAGTCAAGTTCCATCTTTTTTTCTTGATTGTTGTTACCAAACTTAAGCTTTTATAAGATGTCATTAAAGTGATTGAGTTGATCTCATAGGCTTATGGATTAGGCAGAACTTTTGTGTCCTTATCATCCGTCCCCACCCATGGGGACAACAACCAAACGCTACGTTAATATTATCAATTGAAATCATACATCTATCAATTCTTTCATTATCATGAGAATTCATTGTCATGAGAAATTGACATATATTTCTTCATTGAATTGTATATCACAGAACACTAGTTCAATTATTTTAAGTTATGCATGAAACTTACTTATGAAAAATAAGTTCAAATGTAGTCCAATATGGTGAAGCTTAACATTCAACGTACTATGCATGCAGTTTAATCATAAGTTAATATATCTTGTTACTTCAATCATATATGATAGAACTAATTTCCTTTTACAACTTGAAAGCCCAGCTAGCAAGTGTGTGGTTTATTTATTAGCTACAAGTTTCACTTTCGTACACATGAATGTATCTTTTATGCCCCCAAATATTTGTCCAATTAATAAACACAAGCATAAGCTCTCATTATCAAGAAACGAGGTCCTATCTTAGCTAGTATATATATATATATGCTCTCGTTATCAAGAAACGTGGTCCTATCTTAGCTATATATATGAATTGTGTTAGATAAAATTAGATTGTATTGGATGAGATTGAATTGTGTATGATTTTGATATATGTCTTCATTTATTGTTACAGGCTAATGGAAGGAAGTTCAAGTACTCCTGATCAAACTGTTTCAGGAAGATATTGTATCATCTCGTTATCCATGTTAAGGCTAGAATAGTATATATGTGAGATTATAGTGAAATTAGAAAGTGTAATTCATGCTCATGCATAATATGACATACACATACACGTGAATAGTAACTTTTGCACATTAAAATAATTATACTTGCATTCATTGTCAATTTTCGGGTATAATTATTTTTTATATGTGATATGTGATTTTATTGAGAATTGTGGTTTATTTGTATTAAAAACTAATTTGGAGAGTTTAGTTATTGGATTAGAAATTTTGGTGAATTTTAGGGAAATTTTCGAAAATGTTAAACATTACTGGACTAGAAAAAATGCCAAGTGGCGAGTAAATTGATGAATGGAAATAGAAATGATAGTTAAATCGTAATGAAGAAATTTGAGAGATGACTTTAGAATTTGTGAGATAATGATATTAAAAATTTAAAGACAATTAGAGTAAATTATGGAGAAGGTTGAACTAGTTAAACGAGAAACTAGTTAAAGCTTTAGAAATTGGACAAGTGTCCAAATCTTAAGCACACGTTTCTTTTAGCTTTAAAATATCAAGTTACTGTGTTTTCTTGTCTTATCGTTCTTCTTCAAGCTTCTTCTCCTTCTTCACGGTTTTGATACACCCAACCTTCACCAAAGTCACACCTTGCTTCTAGCTATCCATTGCTACTCCTACTGTGTTATCTATTTCTTTTGCTTCAAGAAAGACCTAACCCAAACCACCTTCAAAATGATGTACATGGCTGCATGAGGAATTAGGGCTTCTTGAGATTTTAAAGATTTTGAAGTTTTAACAAGTGTTATGTTAATCCTTATGAGTAGTAGGAAGATGAATCAAATTTGGTGATTTATTTGACATTACATGATCATGAGAAAATTTGCCATTTTCATGAACACTGTGAAAATAAGATGAAAATATGGATGTATTGTTATTATGTATTTGATGACCATTATGTTATAAGATAATGTAGAAATTATTTTTGAGTTTAAAAGATCAACGAAAATGCGCATGAGATGAGTACAGAAAATTTTTTGGAGAAAAGTTGATATGAATGCTCTTTTTCTTTACTATCAACGCATGAATCTTTAAGTTGTTTAGGAATGAACTCAAATGAATTTAGAGGTAAAGAACAGGTGTAAGGGGATGTCGAGATATGAGGAAGAATGATTAAAATGAAATTTTAAGAAGAAAGTGAAGAATGTATAGTGAATGAATATGCAGAAAAATGAAAGAAGAAATATGGCAATGCAGAAACGCAGAAAATGAAGAAGATGAGTGAATGATTTTTCTGTTTTTGATGTCCATGAGAAATAATGGCTTTTAGTTTTATTTGAGAATGATTTGCGTTAAAGAGAAAATAAGTTAGAAATTGTTGGTTTAAGGGAAGGAAAGGAGAATAAGAAGAAAACTGTAGTTCGGTGAAGAAGAGGAGTTGCACGATCATGCCTTTTCAAAGGAATGTGAAAAAGCACGATCGTGCTTCTGCGATTGTGACTTCTGTGGCTACCGAAGAGGGACTGTTTCGAACATGCCTGATTCTTTTGACGATAACTTCTTCTCCCGACCTCCAAATGACATAGGATTTGAATCAACAAATTCATAACACATTGTTCTATATCTCCACCAAAAATTATTACCATCTGAAATCAATTCATAAGAGATTGATTGATGAATTTGGGACGAAATTGATGAGGAGTTCTAGAATTTCTTGACTAGAGCATTTTTATTAATCATGCTTCGGTATTTTAAGCATAACTTGATTTGTAGAGATCCAAATGAGATGATTCTTGATTTAGATTAAACTAGAGACATATGGATATAATTTTTAAGTAGAAATTAGGTTTGAATTATGTCCTTAAGGGTCTTGAAACTTATATTTAATTTCTATTTTGGCTTAGGCTGTAGCACTACCCATGATAGAAAATTATATCCTGTAATTATCGAATAAACTGTATTGATATAAGTCAAATTAGACAAAGTTGTCTTCACAAAAATTGTAGATTATTCTCTTATATTTCAATTGGTATAAATTTTGTAATTTGTGGATATTTTAATTGAGAGATATGAGTTGTACCACTTGGAGTGCACGATCATGCACTAGCCAAAATTTTGAATGTAACCAGTCCGAAGTATTTTGAGTATAACTTTCGGAATGCTTAATCAAATTGTATGATCTTAGTGTCATTAGAAACCTAAGACATAGGGGAACAATTTTCTAGAAGAAAATATTGCCAAATTACTTCATTTTTCTGGTCAGATAGAACATGTAAATTTGACCCAAAAGTATGCTTCAGGAAAAATCTGAATTGATCAAAAGAGTTATGAATTTTGATTATAAGTGTTTTATTGAGGTATAAACCCTAATTATAAATTATACTTAAGTGAGTTTTGATATTGGATTGATTATGTGACTTGAATAATGAAAAATACCCAAGAATGTCATTGAACATGCATTGTACACTTTTCATTTACATAAAGGTGCATCAATGAATATTTATGAGACTGTGCAAAAGTGAGATATGTGTATGTATTGCATGCTATAGAAAAGCATTTGGAACGTCAACATCTAGATGTTGCCAGAACTTTGAGACAATAGCTTCAAAGGAAAATTGTGAATAACCTAAACGGTCTCACTTAATCAATTATTTATGTTAGATTATCTTATGAATGTGATTTGATTGTGTTGAATTCTGGACACTGAAGATCCGAGACTTGTGATGCATGAATTTGATATTGAAGTGCTACTTGTATGTGAATTGAAATAAGTGCTTCTTAATACGATCTTTGAATGTCGGACCAAGGTTCGAAGATAAATGTGAATGTGATTGATCAAATATATGAGATGCATTTTATTACATGAACGTATGATAAAATAAATGAGAGTTGTGACCTCAGTAGCCATCAAGAAGGAGCTTAAAGCTCATAATATGAATGTGATTAAGAGCCAAAGGCTCACTATGTAAAATGAGCCATATATTTTCCAACGGATAAGAGACAGTAGCAATAAGTCCAGCATCTACAATGGATATGAGACAGTTTAGGCACTCGATTACGACGTAATAATTGAAAAGAAGTGATATGAGCATTTCATATGCATTTTAATAGGTATGTTTGACTAATTGAAATGTATGGTTATATTGTATTTAAATGAGAATGTGATGATATATGCAAAATGCAAAGATGAGAATTATATATTTACACGTGTGAAATGTTGTATGAATTAAGTGAATCATTGAAGATGGTTAACTCATTGAGTTTGCAAAAATCACCAAAATTTCACGTTGATTTTTTAGAACCGAGAGAGGACATTAACTGCTGAGAGAAGCTACAAGAAGTATAGTCTTATACTTTTGAAAAAAAAGAAGAAATGACTTAAAGGTTGGTCAGCTGAGATTGAAGGATTAGATAGATTGTTGTGTAATTCCTCTTTCATATAGCATACTTTGTATTGGGATATGATGACGTACATGTATGGATGGTTTGTAAAGCTACAATGTACATATTCGGTTTTTATTTAGAGGAATTTCATTTGGTTTTTAAATATTGTGTTCTTGTTATGATGACATATAAGAGATAATAATGATGATGTCATGTTTTAATGAATGTTTTAGCACGCCATTATTATAAGGAGGTATTGGAATGTCTTCCGGATGTTTCGGTATATACTCTATGTTAGTGGGATGCGACAGATACAATGATCTAGCTTAGGCTCATACTGCATTAGTCCCAGGTATAAAGAACCATACAATTTGCTTTTTTTGTAACAAACATTTGATCGGCAGATGAATCACCCGATTGAAGAAGCATTTATTAGGGTTAAAGAAGATATAGAACCCTATAAAAAGTAAGTCATAATGTGAATTGACAAATCAAAACATTGTTTGAATAATATCAACATGAGAAAGATAGAAGGGAAAGGTTGAATTTTAAAATTGGTAGTAGAAGTTTGTTTGCTGGTTTTCGTGGTGATTGTGAAAATATTGAAGGTAGTAGTAGTAGTGTAGTGTTCCATTCCAGGCTTAGGAAGAAGTGAATGTTACACCTGAACTTGATATGAGAAAAATAAGAAGGTAGGTGAGTAGTTTTTTACACCACGAACAACTCCTGGATCTCAACCTTCAATTCATAATATAATGCAATCAAAAGATGCTGCTCATAATGTCGATATGGCAGTAGCTAGATGGTGGTATGATATATGTTCATTATTCAATGTTTCTCAGTCTTATTATTATCAACCTATAGTAGATGCAGTAACCTCTTATGATCCGAGATACAAAACTCCTTCGATTGATGACATAAAAGGTAAACTTTTGAGTTGCTTAGTTACTGAAATTAAAAGTTACTTGGTTAAAAGAAGAGTGAATTGAGCTACTTTTGGGTGTTCAATCATATGTGATGATTGGACAAATAGGAGACAAGAGCTTATTATTAATTTTTTGGTTTATTCTGCAAATGGCTCAATGTTTTTGAAGTCTGTTGATGCATCTGACCTTATTAAAAATATTGATACTTTATTTGAGATATTTGATGAAGTTGTGAATAAAGTGGGCCAGAAAATATTGTTCAATTCATTACTAACAATGATTCCGCCTATAAAGCAAAAGGAAGAAGGTTACTAAATAGGTATAATTCTTTTTTTTTTGGATTTCCTATGTTGCAAATTGCATTGACCTAATGTTGGAAAATATAACAAATCCTAGATATTTTTCTATTATTGATGAGGCAGCCGTGGTAATACAGAGGATGCAAGCGTTATCCGGAATGACTATGTAGAAAGCTAAAAAGGTGACCAAGTTCATCTATAATCGTGTATGAGTATTGAATTTAATGAAAAAGAAATTTACCAATGGTAGAAATTTGTCTCGTCTTGATGTGACAAAATTTGCAACGAATTTCTTATCACTTTAGTCTTTTGTTTCGATGAAGAAAGAGTTAAGACAAATGTTTACAAATGATAAGTGAATTGTAACTTAGCATGCTAGGTCTAATGCTGGATTGGAGGTTTCGAACATTATACTAGAAAATAGAGAATTTCGGTCTCAATGTCAATTTGTTATCTGATTTTATAAGCCTTTAGTGAGGTTGCTTCGATTGACTGATAGTGAAGAAAAGCCAATAATGGGTTATTTTTTTGATACCATGGAAGAGGCGAAGGAAACAATCAAGGCCAATATGAAACATAAGTATTCTTTATATACACCATATCTTGCAATCATCAACGAGAGATAGAAAAGACAACTTGCTTCCTTATTATTTGTAGTTGAGGCGTTTTTAAAGCCTAGTGTATATTTCAAACCAGATTTTACAAAGAAAGCTTAAGTTAGTAGAGGAATGTTATTCACTATTACAATAATTGTTGGCCATAAAATGATGCAAGATCTCTTAAGCTCACAAATTGAGCTTTATAAGCAATCTTATGGAGATTTTGGATTGTCGATTGTTATTAAACAAAAAACAAAACTTTCTCCAAGCATTAGCTGTTTTCTTTTTATTATTTGTTAAAAATTAATTACCATTTTACTTTGTTTGTAACGCTACTTTTGTTATCTTACAACTTACAGTTTCTTAATGAGATTGATTCGAAAGTGGTGTTCCAGAATTGCAAAGGTTTGCAATTCAAATTTTAAGTCAATGTGTGAGTAGAATAGACTGTGAACGAAACTGAAACACATTTGAATTCATCCATTCAAAGAAAAGAAATAGATTGGAGCATAAGAGATTGAATGATATGGTATTTGTTCATTATAATTTAAATCTTTGAGAAATATATGTTATTATCATTATTAATTTTGATGTATTTTCTTATAATTTTCTAATAATTAAATTTTATAGTTTACTAGGAGTCTTAATAGCACAAATAATTCCACAGATCCAATTTCTTTTGATAATATTGATCTTTTGGCGGATTGAGTTTTTGAAGAACCAGATTTGATAGATGAAAATGACTTGAAAGATAATTTTTGTTGAGAATGCATTGACATGTCATTTGGTGCATTGAATTTGAATGATAGTGATGATGAGACTTCTCTCAATGATGAAGATTTTGTACCAAATGATAACTAGGATTAGTGTAATTATAGCAGGTATCCTCCTGTAAATGATTTAATGAAGTTTCAAGTTTTTGTTAATTATGTTCTTTTAATTTTACTTATATTTGATGTATATGTTAAATTCTATATATATAATGTAATTTTAAATGTTTTCATTATAGGTTTCACTTATACCTATATCTAATTGGTTCATCATTATGAACTCTCATCGTAAATTGTAATAATTTGAGAGTTGAGAATATTTATTATTCTTTTTATTGAAAATTTTGATGTAATCATTATTTATTATATGATAAAATTGTAATATTTTAAATACTTTGTATTGTTCTTAATTTTATATTTGTATGATGATAATTGTCTTTTTTCATATTAATTGTAGTTGTTATTTATATGTGAAATATTTGAAAATTATTGTTATTTCATATTTATTGTGGTTATTATTTATTATTATGATTTTTGTAAACAAGGTTGATGTAAACTTATGAACTATATAGTACAACTGTACAATATGACAGTGGGTTATTTTGCAATTTCTAAAAACATTCAAAGACTATTTCATAAATTTAAAAAATTACCTAAAACGATACCCGATATTGACCTGTACCGGTACAGTACTGTACAAAACCTAGTCCGATACTAAGTCCGGTAAGGTATTTGCAGCATTGTGTATAAATGAAGTAACTTCATCTAGTAGTCATGTAAATATTTAAATTTCAATGTTAATAAATATAAATAAATTATTGTTATTTTAAGTTTTTATTATTATAATTTTATGAGATATAGTTGATGTAAAATTGTAAAGTATACAATATAATATACTAATGAACTTTTTATAATTTTAAAAAATTCAAAAACTATTTTATAAATTTAAAAAATTATCTGAAAAAGTACCCAATATTGATCAATACAGGTACAGTACTATATCAGAACTCAATCTGATACAAGGGCCAGTACAATATTCATAACATTGCCTAAACTTACATAGCAATAAGGAGATAAAACAAAAACAAGGTTTACTTCTACGCCTATTTTCTTATACTTACATGCCGACACAGGGAATAGATGAAGATATTTGAAGGGATGCTACATTAAGAAACACTAGTAATTTTTGTTAAAGAGGGATAAATGGTACATATGATAGCATGATAATAAATTATGTAATTAATGAAGTTAATATGGATCTTTAAATAGTCAATACCAAACTTTTGAAGAAACTTAATATAAAAGCTTTGAATTCATACTAATTCTTTTGTGAAGGATGTTACTTGTTTATACAGCTCTTAGATTTCTATATAAAAATACTCTGTTTAAAGATTGTTTAATATCTAAATTTACCGTATTAATCAACTTTACATAAAAATTTTGATTAATTATGTACTAGAATGTTTAGTTTATTGATTGTCTACATCTCCACTTTAACATGCTTAAAAGAGGGGAGGGGAGGGACATGTAGGAAGAGAAGAGAAGAGAAGAAAGGATGGAATTTGGCCAAGTAGATTCCAACACCAGGAAGCCTTACTTGCTTAGAATTTGGGTGACAGTCAAGGGTCACCCCTAGCAGCGTTTGTTGCCTGCCTGCTTTATACGGGTCTTCTCAAAGGGCTTCTTATTGCGATACATGCTGCTTGTTACAAATTCTGCACCAGGTGTATACACGCTTTAACATCTCGCGAGCTACCAAAATTCCTGCCCCGTACTTGCTGCTTTACTTGTACTTTTCCTGTTTAGAAAATCAGGCCACATGAATGGGACTCCCTTGGCCTAAGGGCTGCCAAGTTATTTGAAAGTGATATACACGTTCACTTTGTACCTAGAGAGTAGATTACAGATTAGACCTCTGATACAAGCTAGCTAACTTGTTTCACCAGCACCGTACGAGTCTTTGATAATTTAGCACTCTTTCCAGGAATGATGTGTAAAGCGTAGCACGGACCTTATTACACACCCAGGATCAAACATGAATGGGTAAAAACGAAGGAAAAGCGGAATACCTGGTTTCGGTTCCATTCCGACTTCCGA
>JANIJH010000002.1:26609254-26619323 GCA_024520975.1 Erythroxylum areolatum | reverse complement strand
TGAATTTGAGAAGATTATGAGTGAAAGTGATGTTAGAATGGATGTAGGAACCATTGGAGAGGCTTTGGAGGGAGTTTAGTATCATCCATGTCCATTAGACGGACTTTAGGTCCGTTAAACAGACCTTCTAAGGTCTGTGAGGACCCCAACCTCGCCCATGTCCATTTAACGGGCTTGAAGTCCATTAAACGGACCTTTTTGGGTCTAAAATGGCCCCAATCCCCGTGTGTGTCCATCAGGCGGACATGTATGTTTGTTTAACGGACATACACTGTATACTCGTGAAAATCTACATTTTTGACCCTCTAAATGGCAAAATCTCACTTTGTGGTCTTCATGAAAGTTGTATATCTAGAAGTCCCCTTTCAAACCGTCTAAGAATGACCTCAATCAAGGTTTCTAGAGAAAGTTATGTCAATTGTCCCAAGATAGGTACAATATGATTAAGAATATAAACATGTTTGATTCTTTTAGACATAACTTCATCCTGCAACCTCCAAATGAAGTGATTCTTGAAGCAATATATTCCTAACTCATTTTTATACCTCTCGATAAAAATTGGTATCCATTGGTGGTGATTTGAAAAATATTGATGGAGAAAAATTGAGGGATTGATTGGAAGAGCATGAATTGGTTGTTTACTGAACATACTTCGGTATTTTAATCGTATCTTAATCTATAGAGCTCCGAATGAGATGATTATTATTTCAAAATAAACTAGATACATGGAGCTACAATTTTTCTAAAAAATTCAAGTGGTGATTTGGGCATTTGAGTAGTGTGGGCTCACCCTTGCAATTTGAGATGTTATGAGAATGATGACTAAGGAGATTTCATCGAAATAACCCTATAGAGAAATATGCTCACGTTTTATGATATTTGGAATGATAGTTGCGCTAAGGAAACGGGGTCTAATAACAGTGTTAGATTAAAAGCAATTGTTGTGCAATCACCTTATGTTGCTCAAGTACAACTCTTGAGGGAGAGGCTTGATGAACTTCCAGAGTATGCTCTGTCTTCCTGTTTTTCAATGGCCTTTTATTTTGTTCTGTATTTGTTCTCTGTCTCTTCTATTGTGTGTAACTACCAAGTTAGAGGTACGTAATTCTTGAATATGTAGATATCTTCCTCCAAAGTTTCTTCTTTCAATTTGATGCATTAGAAGGATTAATAAGCGTTTGCATTCCAACCTCAAGTTTATGAATTTTAGTTCATAGAGTTTCCTCAAGCACTGTAATTTTCTAAAGAACTCATAGTAAAGAAACAATATGGTTATTGTCAATATGAAGCATTCTGTTCTACCATATGATATTGCAGTAATTTTCTACCTTCCTAGAACATCAACACCAATTACAGAAACTGAAAATAAACTTTGATCAATGTAAATATGTAGAGTTCATCAGTACAGATTGTGGAGGATCAGGTAACTACACTGATTCAAAAACTGGACTGACATGGATTTCAAACAATGGTATCATGAACAATGGAAAACCAACAATAGTGCAAAATCTAGTGCATGATCATCATTTTACTTTTTTCTTGTATCCAATTTTCTACTTCTTAAGCAATGGTAATTATCACTTTCTCCTGTTTTCAAGGTGGACATTAAAAGAAAAGTTTTAAACAGCAACTCAATCCATCAAAAAGTTTGCTTTCACAATTTATTTTCTTGTAACTTTTAGGTATCCCTATTTTTTTCCTTGGTAAAATTTTATTAATTAAGGTTATCGTCCAATTAAATAAGGCTTCACTTTTTCTTCTATTCACTTCACACAAATGAATCTTGTTCTTCATCTCTCTATTTCTGTTGCCTCTCTTTGTTAGTATGTGTCTTTATCTCTTTAGTTTCTAGCTTGTTTAAGGAATAAATTTACTTGTGTTGTTGGAAGTTTTAAACTTTACCTCTTATAATATGTCTATTTCTGGGTTTTGATTTCTAGAGCTGCAATAAGCCACTTCTGAGAATCCAACTTATTGTATACTTTTTGTATGACCTTAAAGATTTAGGTCTTATATTCATTGCTAGGACCAACGAGAAGTACTCAGAAGTTGTTGCGTCTTATATTGAGGTTGGTTTTTACCGTGTTGATTGCAACCGTTTTACTTTTGTTTAGCTGAGTTTGTATCCATTCAGATTGAGAAAAGGACAAGATTGACATTATATTTTTATTTGCATTTTGTTCTTACAATTTAAAATTTGAAAATAGGTTGGATGCATATATCTCTCCTGCTGAATAGCGCTGGTGCAATTGGGAGCAAAAGCAAAGGATCCAAAGATGAGAAAAATGACAACACATAGGGAACAAGCAGCAAGTTGCAGTAAAACATTCAAGGAACGTTGTGGAAGTAATTCAGAGCAAACTTTCTATTAGCTCGATGTTGAAGTCTGCAATTTATTTAAATTGCAGGGTGCGTGTTTTTCTAAATAAGATAAAAATAGTTAAATACCAATAGAGGGAGAAGGGTCTATTCTTAGGTTGAAGACAACTTTGGCAATACAGTTATATAGAATTGGATTTGTATGCCGTCGGGTCTTTCAAGTAAATATGCTCCTATTTTTCCAAAAAAAAGTAAATATTCTCTACTTCTTGTTTTTAAAATTTATTTAATTATTTTTACCCTTTTCCTTTGTTCTATTCAAAGAAAAATGACAATAACACTAAAATATAAAAAAATTGTATTTTAAAAATAATTATTAAATTTAAAAATTATTAAAATAAAGTGATTTTTGAAAAATGGAAAAATAATGGAATGTTTAAAATTAATGATATACTAAAAATTGAAGAATTATTAAATAAATAAAATTCATAAATAATATTGAATAGTTATTAAACAAATAAGATTTTAAAATTTTTGTTATTTAAAAAAATTAAATTGAAAAATTATTAAATTTAAATTATTTCCAAAAATAAAAAAAATTAATAATTAAAAGAAAATAACTCTATTTGGGATGTTTTGTGAAACATTCCACGATATTTAAAAAAATCACAGAATGTTACTTTCCGCGACGTTTTGAGGAAACGTCACGAAAAGTTGGAATGTGACTTTCCGGGACGTTTCTTAAAAACAAAGCAGAAAGATCAATTTTTTAGTGACATTTTTTAAAACGTCGCGGAATATTAGTGTTTTCTGTGAAGTTTTATAAAAAACGTCACAGAAATCTTTTGCCTACACCATGTTCTGCAACATTTTTTGTGATGTTTTTTAAAACATCGCAGAATGTATTCTTTGGCATTTTTTTAGAATCTGTGACGTTTTTAAAACATCACAAATTGTCCTATTTTCTTGTAGTGATAGCTAATCATTACTATTCTCAAGTTATTCTAGATAATTAAACTTATTGTCGTAAGCCAAGTTGGTTTAGACGTCAATCCAAGGTTTTTAGAGAAAGTTATGCCAATTCTCCCAAGAGAGGTACAATATGATTGAGGATATAAATATACTTAATTCTTTTGGCCATAACTTCATCAATCGACCTCTAAATGAAGTGATTCTTGAAGCAATAGATTCTTAATGCATTTTTCTACCTCTACATAAAAATTGGTAGCTTTTGGTGTTGATTTGGAAAAGATTGATGGAGAGAAAATGAGGGATCGGTTGGAAGAGCATAATTGGGTTATGAACATAGCTTAGCTTTTTAAGCATATCTTGAGCTATAAAGCTCCGAATGAGATGATTATTATTTCAAAATGAACTAGATACATGGAGCCATAATTTATCTGAAAAATAATTCAAGCGGTGATTTGGGCATTTGACTAGTGTGGGCTCACCCTTGCGGTATGAGATGTTATGAGAATGACGACTAAGGAGATTTCATTAAAATAACCCTACAAAGAAATATGCTCACGTGTTATGATATTCGGAATGATTGTTGGGCTTTGGAAACGAGGTTCAACATCTTGTGGTATTAGAGCTTAGGCTTTTGGGTTCCTAGGCTTAGAATGCATATTGGTATTAATTTTTATGCTATGTGACTACTTGTTTGCATTTTGAATTGATCGATTGCATTAAGTGACATGCATATTACGCATACATGTGGGAAATAAGATTCAAAATGAAAGTAAGCTAAAAAGATAATGTCATATTGAAGGAGTAAAATGCCATCTCGTAAAAAAACACGAGGAGTTTTGCAAGGATCTGCTGTACCTGATTCCTCACCATTAGAGAAGGGTACTGAAGAGTATAGAATCCCAGTAATTGCAACTGCATCAGTTATATGTATGAACTTTCATTAAGAGTTTGGACTATTAGAAACAATGAAATGAATGGTTTTTTGTCAGAGTATAAGATAAGGAAAGTTATGGATATTTAAAAATAAGAAATATTTTGTGATCCAATATGTTAGACATAGATTCAGCATTTATGGTTATGTCAGCGAATATGGTAATGAAATTTTGTTATGGATATGTACTTGAATTGATATGGATGTTAAAATATTTTCTTGAATTGATTAAAAAAGAAATAGAAACAGGGCGGAAATGACAAGATTTAAGGTGTACAAGCAAAGTGGAATTGAAAGGTTGACCTCGAAATTTATGATCTGGTATAAGATTGTGTTAGTGAAATTGAGATCAGAATTGCAAGATGGCTATGCATCTATAATTCTAAATTGATTAAGAATGTATGTATGGAAAATGAAAAAAAATGATAGTGATATATGTAGAAGTCCTCGAGGTTATGTCGACTAGTTATTATGAATACATATTTAATAATGTGGTTATATTGGTGAACAATGTGATTGAGTACATATGAGATCTATATTTGAATATGGTATAGGATGTAATCTATGATCCCTATAGTTAAAATCATCAGATGAATCAAAGTAATGCGATTGAAGTATGGTACAGGTGATTGTGCTGAAAAGGTAACTACTATAGAGGAGTAATTTTTGAATAGTCATAGAATATTCAGAGGTTGTTCAGAATCAATTGTGATTGATATATTATTAGCATTAGATATAAATTGGCAACCTTCTGAAATTAATTTTATATATAAGATGTAATGATCTTGATGGTACATACCAAAATATTAGAGTAAATGAATATGCCTCTTATTTCATTGAGTTTTATTATAAAGGATATTTTGATCATACAAAGGGTGACAGAAATTGAAATTATTGAAATGTCATGAATAGTTGAAATTGATCATATTGAGGTGTTAAGAATGGCTGAAATAACATTGTTGATGATGATAGTTGATTGATAAAGATTGCATGAATAGTATAGATGATAGTAGCAAAAAATCTTCTTTCGAAGAAGAATTTCATTGAATTAAGTTAAGAAGATAAGATAGTTTATATTAGGAATAATCAATGAAAGAACAAGTCAGAAATGAATATGTAATAAGTCAAAAGTGAAAATTGGAGTTATAACCCTAGTGGAGACTTAAGCATAAGAGGTAGAGTATGCTACTAAGAATGTATGTATTTTGCTTGATGTAAAGTATCCAACTATGTGAGTAGATTTTTGGAAATTGAGGTAACACTATTGCTAATGTGAGGAGAACTTAGATCCACATTATATTCTATATGAATATGCATAGGAGATATAAATTAGATTTTGATGAATGTGTTACCAACACAGGAAGTTAAGTTTGCAAAATTGAAATGTGTGGAGAAACTAGTATGAATGAGCAAACATTAGAATAAGTCAATGTGAAATATAAGGAAATCTAAAGAATGGAGAAAATCATTTAAGAAAGGTAAGTCAATTGGAAAATTGAAAATAACGCGAGACAACATTACCTCATAGAGGAATTAGTTATTTAAGGAATTATGATAACTAATCATGGGCATATGGAGCTTTGGAAATATTTGTTCGAGTAATAAATGCCCCACGATACTATGGTATTAAAGATTAAAATGATCCAAGCAAAGTTTGATGATATATTAAATGTATTCAAAAAGTTGAGAAGAACAATTTGAATACTTGAGGAAAAAAATGTGTAAATCGTATAAGTAGTGAAAGTAAAGAGAATTTTGAGGAATTATGACACCAATATTGATTATATCGTCTGGATTTGGAGATTTTATAGTATACAATGATGTTGTATAAGAGATTAGGATAAAATCCAATGCCATATAATAAAGTGATTTCATATGCATGGAGATAGTTGAAACCTCATGGGTTGATTAACTGATACATGAATTGAAACTTGCTGCAATAGTGATTGCTTGAAAGTTGGAGACATTATATGTATAGAAACATCTTTGATATGTATAAATATATAGATCATTAATGTTTGGGGTAATTACTGAGTTGAGAGAATTGAATACGAGACTGAGACAATGGATAGAAGTACTAAAAGATTATGATGATACAAATGAGTATTTCCCAGTAAAGTTAGTGTTGTATATGATACATTTAGCGAAAATCTTGATAGTAGTGAAGCATGAATTCAGATATTGAGGTTATCAGATGTAGTGCAAAAAGGAGCATAGAATGTGGAGTTGAATTTTAGGCAAATCAAAGTACTATTTGTTATGGAATTGAAGATCAATTTCACATGGAAGGATTAATAAAGCCCAAGTTGAGGATTCCAAAATTGTGAATCTTATTGAGAAATTGAAAAAAGATTTGAATTTCGAGTTTGAATTGGAAAATGATGCTTTGTGATTGAAATGAGAAGTGTGTATACCCAATAAAGATGATTGAGCAAAGAGATTGCTAGATAAGCACAAATAACAAATTAAGCTATACATCCTAGTAGGAATGCACCGAAAAGACATTTAGCGACTGAGAATGTAGACTCAAGTGATTGAATGTTTGAATTTGCCGACAGTTTTAACTGTCAGAGATATGCTTCAAGCTTATATTTTGGAGTTCATAGGAATATAAGATCAGTGTACAACTTTGATTGCTTTAAGCATCACAATCATTGTCAAAGTGATAACATTGAAATACCACGTGGTGTTATATGACAAAAAGAGTCGCCCGCCTCTTTATTTGGATGAATAGGACCAAAGATGGTTGAAGGCCATTATTGATTGGAGATGTTACTGATAAGTGAAATTGACCTATATTGGGGATTAAGTGACTCAAGAAAAATGAATGAATTTGGTGGATTAACACCAAAGGTATGGAATATAATGAGATAGAAATAAGAGTTAAGTATACTGACACTACAGAGATGTGAACTATGAAGCAAAGGATGAAATGTTTCTAAGAGTATCACGTTCCCAAGTTGTGCTTAGACTGAGGGCAAGACGTGCTCGGGTTAGGATAAAGAAGCAACTAAACTTGAATTGTATTGGTCTATATAAAGTTATTAAACACCGGACCATTGACTTATGAGTTAGTATTATTAATAAAGATGTCTTAGATTCATAATGTGTTATATGTGAGTATGCTAAGAAATATCGATATGATATGATATTGGTATTATCGACGTAAGAAGTAGAAAATTGTGAATAATCTGAAGCATATTAAGGAATTAGTTAAGAAAGTGAATGACTAAATGAGTGATTGAAAGATCGAGCGAGTTTATTGACTATGGTCATTTGGAAGAAATTATTCAAGTGAAGAAGTTACTTGGGAGACTGAGGAAAACATAAGATAACATTACTTCCATTTGTTTGATCACTCAAGTAAGAATTTCGAGGAAGAAATTCTTTGTTGGGGGGGAGGGGAATTGTTGGACCCCAAACTTTCCTTGGAAGTTAGAACTATTATATGTGAAATGTTGGAAGTTAAAAGCTAGAAAATGTAGTTGAAACATATTCATTGAGTATGCTTCGGTGTTTTAGCCATAACTTTTTCTCTAGTTATCCAAATGAGGTGATTCTTAATTTGGATTAAACTAGAGCAATATGACTACAAATTATATGATGAAATTGAGTTCTAACTCAGTCTCTAATAATTTAAATATTTGGATGGAATTTGAGCACAAAATATTATTTCAGTATAAGAATAGTTCGGAAATGTTTGGGATATAACTTTCAGATTTCTGAACTAAATTGAATGATTTTGGTATCATTAGAAAATTAAGACAATGAGGAACATTTTTGGAGAAGGAAGTGTTATCAAATTCCTTCAATTTTTCCATGATCATTAGTTAAAGATTTAAAAGTATAAGATGTTAGTTTTAATAGACATAAGGGGTAAAATGGGAAGGACTAAGTAAATGAAGGGAAAAATTGGGAAAAGACCAAATAAAAAGGGTCTGAAATAAGAAAGAAGAGGGAGCAGTCGTGAGAAGCTAAAAGAAAGAAGAAAAACATGAGAGAAAGAAGAGAAGTGGAGAAAAATCGAAGAAGCTAGGGAAGAAGGAAGAAAATCGTGGGAAGGAAAAGAAGGAAGTCATCTTGTCAAGGTAAGTTCATCTTTTTTCATCTTGCTTTGTTAGAGGAGGAGTTAGAGAGAAAAATGGTTTTGTGTAAAGAATGGAGGGTTTGTGTTGTAAGAAGATGATTTAAGAGAACCCATTTGATTTTAAGGTTTCTAAACTAGGTTTTGGTTCTACTAACCTAGATGGATTATAGGTAGGCTAGATTTGAGCTTGATTTGTGTTAGTTGTATTTTTTATGATTATGAAAGTTTTAGGGGGGAATTCCTTTTGAATTTGGATTGAATGAGGTTATTGGTTTATTTGAAGGGAATCAAAAAAACTCTATTCAAGAGTAAGAGGAATGGTACAATTGAGTTTGGATTTTCAAGCGAAATAAGGTGGGTAATTTATTTATAGTTATTGTGTAACGAGCAAAAAGCCTTGTGTATTTATTGTGTGCTAAAATGACTTGCTTTGAAATTTTGTGATTGGAAATTGCATTATGAGGTATGACATTTGATAAAATTGAATTGTGAGTATGATTATGCTATGCCTTGTATCATGGCATTTTGATTAAATGGAAAGAAGAAAAAGCATGAGAATATGAACTTTTGATTGAATTGAGCATGAGATTTTATTGTGTTTGGGCGAGAGTGGAACCATTCCGTTCGTCACGTGCACGTTGACAAGAAGCTTCTCCCGACTGCCCACTTGTGGCATATGAGCTCCGAAAATGGACTCATTCTGTTCATGGTGCAAACTTCGACTTCTCCATTTTGTTTCCATGGAGCCCTCGATCTATTTGTTTGTGCATTTGCATTTTGATGTGTTAAGTTATGATGAAGTTGAGTATTATACTTTGATGTTAAATTACATCCAATATGTTTTATGTGATGATGTATTGATTTATGAGTTGCGAATGTTAAACTTACATTATTGGATCAAGATAAGATGAGTATGCTTATATGAATAGATGCATATATGTTTGCTTATGTAGCTCATCACCAATAGCTATAAATATATTAGACACTGAGCTGTATAGCTCAACCCATCATTTTCCCTTCTCAGGTGAAGAACGAAAAGGTTAGTGATCCTTGCAAGGCAATTGGAAAAACTCCGAGATAGATAGCTTTTGCACTAAGCTAGTTCGAACACTTTTGTATAGCTTATTAAGCATTCCAAACATTGAGCATCCATTTGTATTTGTTTTAAGTTTGTGATGTGCACGTTGATATGTAAATAAAGTTTGTTCAAATATTGATTTTGCTTAGTAATGAGAATAAGAAATTAAGGATTTCCTTTTGTGTATGATTATGTTATTTTACAGGTTGAGTATGATGGTTGTGGAAGTGGAAAGTGTTTATGCATATGCTCCTTTGTTGAGATTGCAAATTGTTGCTTATTTTAGAATAGCATGTTAGAGATTAGAAAGGTTGTATGGGATGAACCATTTGAAGTGAGATTCAAGAGTTTAACAAAAAGTATTTAGTAGTTGAATTGATATGAATAGATATTGCATTTTGCAAGCTTTCATAGGTGTAGAAATTGTGTATTGACTTCAGGGGAAAAGCTGGATTAATGTAGGCTGAATTGGACAAAGTATTCTTCTTGGAAGTTGTAGTTTATCCTCTTAGCTTTCCAACAGTGTAAAGTATGTAAATTTTGGATGTCGGAGTTGAGAGATATGAGCATTATAAGTGATAATGCTGCATGGGATGTAAGCCCAGGACAACTATGGTAAATGATGAGAATTAGTGGTTTTGATGAATCAAATGAGTAGGGATTAGAGGATTTAATGGAACAA
>JANIJH010000002.1:26569021-26581642 GCA_024520975.1 Erythroxylum areolatum | reverse complement strand
GTTATTTCATGTGCACAGATTTCACTGTTCACTAGTACCAGTATGCATGAACAATACTAATAAATCCCTATCAATCTTATCCTATGCCAATTTACTATTTTACCCTTCCTGTCGGGGGTGGGATGTTACATAAGTTATTTCATTGATGTTCTCTAAAATGATTAGTTTCTCTTTATTTCATGTGCAAATTTTTACACTATCTTTTTAAAATTGTATATGTTAAAACAATTTATTAATAAGTATTCATATTTTTATGAATACTTAGTATATTTGGCACTAGTATATATTTAATAGAGGAGTTTTAACATTAATTATCTTCTAACATATATGATTACAAACATATATGCTCGATCTTAAGTTTACAAATATTTTAGATCTCAACCCATAAACCTAAACCCATAACCCGTGATGGAGCTCCTATGAGACTTATCGGTGAAAAATACGAGGAGCCTAGGAGTCACAACGAGAACTTGTTGTCATTATTCACAAGTTTTATCTCAAGTGTTTTGTAATATTTGGCAAACATGAATGATACTAATTATAGAATCATTGTTTTAAATTAACAGTTTTGCAGAAATGAGTTATGTTGATAGATCTTGGATGTATAGATGATTAACACCTAATGGTTACATTAATCCTGAATTTGTTAAGGGAGTTGAAGCTTTTATTCATTATGCATGTTCTCAACCTATATATATAGATGGGTCAAAGATCAAATGTCCATGTAAAAAGTGCAAACACAAATATTTCCTTACTATTGATGAAGTTAATGGGCAATTGCTGAGAAAAGGGTTTATCTCCAATTATTTTGATTGGACACGATATGAAAAATCTTTGATTTGTAGCACCTTAAGGAGTAATCAAGAACAATTGTCTGTCAACTTAAATGAGTTTGAATGGGGGATTGGATTTAGAACAAATCCAATCGACATGCAAATAGTTTAGGATGCAGTCGGTAATACCTTTAAGGAAAATATGGAAAATCTTGAAGAAGAACTTAACCCATATGCAAAATAATTTTTTGACTTACTATATTCAGCTGACCAAGAATTATGACCAAATTGTGAGACAATGACGCAATTGTCTTCAATTACTCGAATATTGAATATAAAGTCTAAAGGACATATTTCGGATCATAGTTTTGATAAAATTCTTTAGTGGTATAATGAATCATTACCTCCTAATCATATATTACAATATGAAGAAACTTATTAGAGGTCTTGGTTTGCCTATTGAGAAGAATGATTGTTGCAAGTTAGGATGTATGTTGTGTTGGGGAGATGATGTGGATTTACAAAAGTGCAAATTTTGTGGTCAACCAAGGTTCAAGCCTAGAAAGTGTTCAATGAAATAAAATTAGTACCCTAGAAGCGGATGTATTATTTCCATGTAACTTCGAGACTTCAAAGATTTTATGCTTCAGATGTTACTGAATCTCACATGAGATGGCATAATGAACACGAATAGGAAGACAAAATTATAAGTCATCCTTCAGATGAGCTGGTATGGAAACATTTCAATGACACTCATCTTGAGTTTGCAGCTGAAAGTCGAAATGTTATGTTGATATTGTCGACAAATAGATTCCAACCTTTTGGTCAATTTGTCCAGCAATATTCATCATGTCCAATCATAATCACTCCTTATAATTTGCCTCCATGGATGTGTGTGAAGGACACATATATGTTTTTGATAGTGATTGCGATAGGACCTTCAAATCCGAAGCATAAAATTGATGTTTTCTTACAACCATTGATATCTGAATTGCAACATCTTTGATAATATGGTATTCAGACATATGATGTGTTTGTGAAACAAAATTTTGTGTTGAGAGTGGCATTGATGTGGATCATTAGTGATTTTCTGGCATATGCCATGTTGTCTAAATGGAGCACAGAAGGAAAACTAGCTTGTCCTTATTGTGGCAATGATTTTGATGCATTTTATCTTCCAAATGGGGGTAAGATGTGTTGGTCTGAAAATCATAGAAAATTTCTTCCTCCAGATCCTCCATTTAGACGCAATAAACAAAAGTTCATTAAGAATAGGATGGTAAAAACACCTCCTCCCCCTCACAAAACTGGTGAAGAAATTTTGCAGGAGGTTGATGAATTATGCTTGCTGAAAGTTATATAATTTGAAGCTGATGAAGTAAATGCTTAAAATACTTTGGTTAGAGAAAATGAGGCATCTTTTGGGATTTGCCATATTTTAAAACAAATTTGATATGTCATAATCTAGATATGATGCATATTAAATTTTTTTTTATAATTTGTTCAATACCATAATGAACATTGAAAGGAGGACATAAGACAATGCAAAATCAAGAGCTAATTTGCAACTTTTTTTATAGAAGGAATGAATTATATAAGGATCTTTGTACCGGAAAATATTCGAAAACATGTTACACTGTGGATAAAAAATAAAAGAAAATATTGTGTGAATGTTGAAAAGTCTAAAATTTCCCGATGGTTATGTTTCAGACTTAGCAAGGTGTGTGTACATGAGGAAGTACAAATTATTTAGGTTGAAAAGTCATGATTGTCATGTGTTTATGCAAAAGCTAATTCCACTTGCACTTTCGGAGTTGCTACCGAATAAGGTTTGGAAAGTGATAACAAAAACAAGTTCGTTTTTTAAAAGTTTAACATCATCTGAAATCAAGTTGACTGAAATGGAAATTCTATAAAGGAAAATTTCAGTAATTTTATGCAAGTTAGAAGGAATTTTTCTTCCAAGTTTCTTTGACTGTATAGAGCATCTACCTGTGCATTTAGCACACAAGGCAAAACTAGCCGGTTCAGTTCAATATCGATGGATATATCCGTCTGAGAGGTAATTCAAATTCAAATTATTGTCATTGAAGTAATAACATGTTTTAACTAATAAATTGTAATTACCATATTCTGTGATATAGGTATTTACATCACTTGAAGAAAAATATTCAAAACAAGGCTAAAGTTGAAGGTTTGATATGTAATGCTTATTTAGTGGAAGAAGCTAGTACATTTTGTTCACATTATTTTGAGCCGCATATTCACACAAGAGAAAGAAAAGTTTTTGTAATGACGATGGGGGAGGAACGAGTGATGTTGATGGTAACTTATCCATTTTTACATATCCTGGGTGAACATATGAACGTGCAACAAGAAGAATGTTAGCAAAGGAAGAAATTGAGGCTGCCCATAGTTACATTTTATTGAACTGTTAAAAAGTTCAGCCTTTCGTGCAGTAAGTTGGATATGATTATTTTGGTTTTCAAATTTTGTTTTGTTCATAACTGAAATATATAATAATGTATTTAGATTATATAAGGCATTGTTACGTGAGATAATACCGGACAACACACAGGATGAAGTAAATAAAGAAATTGGAAGACACTTTCCCTGATGGTTCAAGATATATGTAAGTTTCTACTTACAAATATTCTCATAATTGAATTATAAGATTTAAGTGTTGAAATGACATTATACTCATTGATATAATAATTTCTTTTTATGTAAGCCCTAGAAATTCCAATACAGAACAAGTTCATTTGTGATCTTGCTAAGGAAACTCTACGAACTATTAAATCATATCCGGTGTATTTCGTTAACAGATACAAATATCATACAGAATATTATGGTCATAGCATGGCAGTAATAAATAGTGGAGTTTCCATACATGGAGAATTGATGGATTATTGTGGTAAAATTATTGATATACTTGAAGTTGAGTACCCTGCATTGCCAATAAAGTGAACTGTGATATTTAAGTGTGATTGGTTTGACCTAACTCTAAATGTTAGAACAAAAGTGCATAGCCGGTATAATCTAGTTGAAATCAACAACCGAAAAAGATTGAGACAATTTCAACCTTTCGTATTGGCTATGAAAGCAAAACATGTGTGTTATATCCCTTTTCTCAACTTACGATGAGATAAGTCAGATTGGTTGTCGGTTTGTAAAGTTAAACCTAGAGGTGTTTTTGAATCACATAGAAAAGGAGAACAGAGAATTGAAAGTGAAGCGTTTCAGGAAGATGCTGATTTTATAAATGCAATTATCAAATATGATGATAGTGAGCCTTTGAACGATCTATCTAACAAATATGTTGAAATTTTATCAGGAGAGGATGACGAAGGTCAAAGATCTAAAGAGGAGCAAGAATTTGATTATTATTCTTCATAAAATGAAGATGATTGTAATTTATAATTAAGTTATGATAGCAATTAATTTGTGATTGTTTTTGAATATTTTATTCAACAAAGAAGATTATTTCTTTTTCAGTATATTGTGTCAAATATGGAATTCAAATTCTTAATCAAGGAATATCAATATAGCATCTGGTTTCGGATGGTAGTAATTTATTTCATTGGAAGGAATGTGGCAAAATTGTCCCTGTTGAAGGAATAAACTATGCAACAAAAATCTCCACTTTAAACATTAATAATCGTTTGCCTTCCATGGCCAATCTTCTGCTTCAAGGTGTATAGTATCATCTAAACAACATTACTTTCCTTATTATATACATCTTCTTATATATATTGACATTTGATGGTATATACTGCATATTGTTTTAAGCTTGCTTGAATCTCGAAGATGACATGTATGTCGATGGAGGCAGGAGCAATGTCACAATGGTCTATAAAGGATTAGAGAAATCAGTTGCTTTGAAAAAGTTGTCAATTCCAAAGAGCTCGTCTGGACATTCACGTATGTTTGTCTCTCCAGTGTTGGTTCATTTAACGATCATCTAATCTGATAATATCTAAGTTATATACTAATTGTGTTGTAGGTAAATCGTTTAGTACTGGCAGTTCGTCTAGAGAGTTTGTCTTCCATCCTAAATCTGGCAACTCATTCACTGTATCCTCTACATGTTTAGCAATAACGGAAACGCTGTTGTAAGAAGGTATTGAAAACCCTACATGTGAGGGAAGAACTTTTACTGTTTCCATTAGTGTGTTCGAACATGCCAGGACCCTTCTTAGGAATCCAAATATCGAAGATTCATTTACCTTTACCTACTCTCATGTCACTTGGAATCCAAGAAAATAATTATATCGATGTGATTTACCGATGCAATACACTAGACTCAGCTTTAAACTAATTATATTACCGTTCTGTGAATGCAACAAATATTCTCATAATTGAATTCAATGTTTGTACTTCAATATGATACTCAACAAATCGCCTTATTTCCTTTTGCATATATTGTTTCAAATATTAAATACAAATTCAAATTCTTATATTTCTAGAAATTTCAATAAACCACGAATTTCAAGTAGAAATATGGGACCAAAGAGACAACATGATGCAATGAAACTCAGGTTCAGACGCATCTTCGGAGGTATTTACTGTGAAGGTTGACCATCATAATCTCCAACTGCAACTGAATCACCACCTCCCCCTTCAGGGCCTACAATTACAGATGAGCCATCACCTAATGCTCCTCATGCTACGCCATCCACCACTCCTACATCATCCACTACCCCTATAGCGGATAAAGGAAACGACAACCAGCCTAGAGCTGAGGGACCTAATGAAAGAAAATACATAGCAATTGTCAATAATCTGAAAGGAAAATCACATGAAACACTATATAAGTTTATAATTAAGTTATAGGATTAAAATTTTCCAAATGGTATAAAATTGTTTGTTCTTATATTAGATTGATTCCGTCTGGACCGTGTTTCAGAAATATAACTTCTAAATTTAAACAGAGGATTGATCCTGAGTGTTATGTATGGAAGAATATCTCTCAAGCCACAAAGACATTTTACTTTTAGAAGTTTGAGGAACAATATAATTCATTTTTCTTTTTTAATTGATTTGTATACATTAATTAGATAAATAATATTACATTATAAGTTATCGAATTTTTTCTTTTTAATTCAGAACGAATTTTTATGAGATTTTGGAATCGATGCGGTCATACATAAACTATGGGAGAGGCAAGTTCATATATGTTATTGTGACTTTATTGGTGCAATACAGAAAGCTGGTGTACGACTATTTTATATTTTAGAGCAAATATGGACTCATTGGCAGGAATATTGGACATCACCTAAGGCATTGACCATCTCAGGGCACAACTCAAGCAACAGACGTGGAGGCCTAGGGGGAGATAGCCTTCCCGTACATACGGAAGGATCAATTACCCACCACGAGTATACGGAGAGACTTGTAAGTATCTAAACTTTACACTTATATTCTAATTGTTTTACTTTGCTATATTTCAATTTAAATTGATGTGTGAATGTTGGAATGAAAATATGTATATTATGGATAATGATCATGGTATAAATGTCTGGTGCTATATATGGCTATGTTGAGTTATTTTCTTTCTTCAACAGAGGTAAATATCATAAAAAATAGAGAAAATTCTGCTGAAATTTTAATACATTCTAGTTAACTTATAACATTTTATTGTTATACAGGAAAAGTATATAAGCATGAGGCCTACACCTCATCAATTGTTTTTGCACATTCACAAGAAGAAGCATGATGATGTGACATTTGTCAACAGCCGATGTAGAGAACTGAATGTATGTGAAATTTATGTTTTAATATTGATTTCTAATAATTATCACTTACTCATATAAACATTGCCTCCTAATAGGATCAAATACAAGAAAGCATTTAGCAATAGTCTCAGCACTCTCAAGATGTTGATGAGAATCAGACATATCTTGATGTAGTAGGTGGTAGGGACCATCGTGGAAGGACCTTCGGGCTAGGTTCATTTGTAAACACATGTTATTTGCAATCCTCCGCGTTCAGTATAATAGTATCACGTAGACGGTCGATAATGAAACAAAACCATCAGCTTGAGAGCACAACACAGATATTGACAAGTCAATTGCAACAAACGATAGAGTACATGGCTAAGCTCCAAAATGACATAGAGCAGTTGAAAGGGAGGGTCAGCTTCTCAGACCATCCACGATCACTAGGACAATAGGATTGTTGTTGTCATTTAGTTTGAATTACCAAAGACTTATTACGTACAATTTAATATTTTTATTATCAATGAAGAAAATTTTAACTTTATATCATCAATCAACTTTCTGTTTAGACAAATTAATATATAAACAAACCAAAATATTATGCATAGATAATGAGTAATTGTTGAAATTAGGCAATAATCATAAGATTATGAAATAAAATTTAATGTCGGGATTTTTATAAAGAAAATTAAATACCTTTACTGACGGAATTTTAGTTTCCGTCAGTACAAAGAAAAATGCAACATATTGATGGTAGACTCACCAACGGAATTTTAGTTTCTGTTGGTATAATGAGTCATATTTACAAACGGTTTATGATACCGATATTCAACATATTTATGGTAGACTTACCGACAAATTCATCTAACCGTCTGTATTCCGTCGGTATATTTACCAACGATTAACACTTTTGAACGTCGTTAAATATACCGACGAAGAGTCGTCGGTATATTTGCCGACGGATTAGAATTTATATCGGGAAATTTACCTAAGGCCTCTTTCATGACATCTTTATCTATCGATGAATTCCGTCGCAAAATTTTATTTCCGATAGAATATTAAAATTTTTCGTTGGTAATTTCCATCGCTAAGTAACCTTTTTCTTGTAGTGAAAGGTCCGGAGCAAAAGTTGTAGGGGATCCTCCTATTATTACCTTTTTCTTGCCTCAGCTCAGTGGATATTTAATGGATATTTAAGAAGGCATCTTGAATATTTGATAATGGCTTTATCCCCCAAGATTCTCCCTCGAATCAAGTTGTCGGGTCCCCACTTGAATTTGGATATCCTCTTCTTTTTGATGATCTCATTATACATTTTTGCATCACCTTGATAGCCCCAATGGTATTCTTGAAAAACATCCAATTGTTGTCTTATGTCGAGTAAGTTTATTGTAGTACTGAGTTACAGTAAGATCCCTTTGCAGAAGATAATAGAATCTCAAAAACTTTTGAAGTGTTTGATTGGCAACTCTATGCCTTTCGGTTGCCATGTAGTACTATTTTTTGGTTCCTCATGATTGTTGGTAATGAGACTTTCAGAACTCATAATTTAATTACTTTTGATAAAGATGAGGTCCGTCTTTCTGTTGTCAGACACCTGTGAAATGACATTTTTTTTCCTTTTTTAATACTGGAATAGTATATATTTTATAAGGGACTATAAAGAAAATAGATTTTAAAATATTTTTTATTTAAATTTTCAATAATTTTATGTAAAGCAGAGAATGTAAAATTAGAATATCAACTTCCATTACAAAAGTTTGATTTAATTAAAATTAGAAAGAGTCATGAAAATTATAAAATTTAATGCTAATTATTAATATTGATGTATTTAATCCAATTCTGTTTTCCCATTTGTACTATAATTGCAATTTTTATATTTATGTTTGTTCATAAATTTTGTGAATAACGAAGGTATTGTTTGTGTGTGCAATTTGATCCGTTGATTATCTAGGCACTTAAAAGGAGTTTTGAACCTGCAACTGGAACTAGCTTAGGTTTGACATACTAATCACTAGCTGAAGGGAAATTAAATGTTTAGCAATATGTTTTTGTGGTTGAAAATTTTATGATTAGCAGCAAATCAATTTGGAAAGGTTAAACTGTCATCTGTCAGAACTGCCAATGAATTATTATTCAGTCGGGAAGGAGTTCTACAAAAGAAAGTAACGAGAATACAAGCGGATTACAGAAAAACTAGGCATGGGCACTCTGCATGCAGCTTACAGGTAAGCATCTTTAGCCACCGGAACAGGACTTTCAGGCAGCTGTCTGCCCACCAAAACTCTCCTATTCACATCATCCCTGGTGCCACACAGAACTGGATGCCTTAGCCGGAATATTTCCATCACTGCATTCTTTTTCTTTTGTTTTGTCATTGCTTTGACACCACTATGCAGAGGCTTGCTTTTCTGTTGGTGAATGCCCCTAAGGTCCAGGAACGAACTTGACAGACCATTCCCTCTAGATTCTGCAAGACGATCGAGTTGTTTTGAAGTGCTATCAACCTCGAAATTATCAAGAAGAGAATTTCCGTGGGAATGCGCAGGACTAGGTGTTTGTGATCTTTCCTTGGTTTTTTCCTTCGTTCTCATCATTAATGCTTCTAGCTTATATCTTGAAGGTCTGTAAACTTGGCGACTTCTTGTGATATCGAATTCACGCATTGGCTTTCCCTCAGACCCAGAGCCATGTTGGTACCATGCCCAGGCAGCTGCTTTTACAAAGCTTAAATCATCATCATTATGTGTGCCATCTTTAGGCTTCTTTCTGTCCCTGAAAATGTTGAAAATTGCAAGTGGAGGAGACATGGGTAGAGACGAAGTTGAAGAAGGAAAACGTCAGAAAATGGAGCTCCATGCTATAGCAGCGAAATTGGTAGGTAGATGTTTTAGTTTTGAAGATGTGAATCTCTTTGTGGAAGAAAGGTGTCTAGGCTCATGAAACGACATCCGACATGGTCCCTTCACCTGGTGATGTTTTCAGAACTGAAGGAGATCATTCAACAGAAAATGGAAGATTGGACCCCCCAGAGGCTAGATGTTCGATTGGATTTGGGGTCTTACAGGCCACATTTTGTTCTTCTGAATGTAATCTTCTCTCACTCGTCTACGTAGCAAGTCAATTTTATTCCCGTAGGAAGCTCCTTTTAGCCCATGCCAACTACTTTTTGCTCGTCTACATTAGTACTGGTAGATGATATATGATAGGTGATGGGTCTCCATATACACAAAAATCGAGCCTACTCACGTTCACGGAACAGCAATTATGCTTGAGTTTTATCCATGGTGAAGTACTACATACGGGTTCTGAAAGGGCTGCATTATTTCTGAACAAACAGTACAATGCAAGACTGTCACCAACTCAACTCAGCGTTTGCGTTTTACATGTTGACAAATTTCATTTTCAACATGCCTTTATTTCAACTCTTCCCAAAATTATTCTTTGTCTTCTTTGACAGCTTGAAACATGGCATATATTACATCTTTAATTCACAAGCGTAAGAAATCATCCTTTCAGCATCAATTTCAGTACTTCAGGTTAATTTATGGTTATCCTCAACTTCATATAATCCAATTTAGAAAAGGGAAAGGAAACAGCTTATATTCCATTATCGATTTAAAATTTTGTATAATAAATTTTAACTATAATATCAAAATTGGTATCTAACGATGTGAAGATCCCTTGCCATTTGTGTAAACAAACTCCTGTAGTTTAAATGTCAAGACCTAACAGTCTAAATTACATTGTTCAGAGGCTTAAGGACCGCAATGTCTTAAAGAGATAAATGGGAGCAATGAATTAAAGAGTTTTCAGAATTTACAATATGATTAACCCAAAAGGAAAAGAAGTGCAAGACTTCACCGCAATTAAATTCATGTTCTTAAATAATTCTAAAGGGAATTCTTTTAATAAATATTTACGATATTAACTTGACTCTATTTAAGTAAAATTTGTAATTAAGAATTGTCTTCCCTTTAATTAATTTTTTGTAATTTTCAAAATAAATTAAAAATTTCCCACTAAGATTCAAATATAAAATTTTTAATAAACACATGTGAACAAAAAAACAAGTAAATGAATAAAACAAATGTACAATTAACAAAATAGAAGGACAAATACTATTAACAAAGGTATTCAAAGTAATTACAAGATATAAGAAACAAAGAAAAATCAAACAGAAAGTTTAAAAAACCTATGAAAAGAAAAAAGATTTCTCTACATAAGATCATCTACCTATATCTTAATTTGTCAAAGTTTACTATGAAGAGCTAAGTTTTCGATAAACTTTAATAGAGTTATATCATAAATGATCACCTTCTCTCAATTTTTCTCAAGTCTTCTTCTTCTCTTACAATTTTTATGTACAATGGTCTCACTAGAGCTTCAAGTTGTCTCTTCTTAACATATCTTAATCATTTAAGTCTTGTCTCTCTTAAATCACCATCAATGTTAACTACCTCCAACTTGTCTTTTACCACTACATTTATGAACTTTCTCTTCTTGTAAAGCAATTGAGCATCTTCATCTCTGTCATTGTTAACTTACAAATATGTACAAGTTTAATGAGTCAACAATCTGCTGCATAGAGCATCGTTGGCCTAATTGGTAAATGATAAAATTTATCTTTTAGTTTGAATGATATCTTCTTGTTACATAAAACTCCTGATGTGCCTCTCTATTTAAGACATCATAATTTGATACGGAGCTCATTTTCTATCTCCCTATTACTTTGTACAATAGATCCAAAGTACTTAAAAGAATCTTTTTTGAGTATAACTTCTAGACCAATCTTTATTTTCACATCGGGCGTAACTCAATTACCTGAAAAATTACACTTTAGGTACTCAATCTTAGTCTTATTAAACTTAAGCCCTTCGAGTCGAGCATATTCCCCCAAGTTCTAGCTTTACATTAACACTCTTTTGTTTCATCCACTAAAATAATGTAATTAGCAAATAACATACATCAAAGCATATCTCTGTTGGATATTCTTGATGAGTTCATCCATAACCATTGCAAATAGGAAGGGACTTAATAAGGATCCTTAATGTAGTTCGAAATCGATAGGAAAATCATCTAAATCTTTCTGTCTTCCTTACTCTAGTCTTAATACCTTTATGCATATTCCTAATAATTCTTATATAAATCATAAGAACTCCCTTGACTTTTAAATATCTCCAGATAACTTTCCTAAGTACCTTGTCATAAGTCTTCTTTTAAGTCAATAAAAATTATGTGCAAGTCTCTCTCTTTGTCCCTATAATATTCTATTGATCACCAAAGGAGGTGCAAAACTTATGTCATAAACCTTCCTAGCATAAAATAAATTGGTTCTCCGAGATAGTTATTGTAACACCCGAATACCCTTAGAGGATATACAGATGCCACATAAAACAATCCTAAAACATACTAAGATATTCCAGAAATTCATTGAAAATAAGATCACATACTTCACATTCATACTTTGCTGAGTTATATATACAGAACATCATGTCCACATTGTATTAATCATACACATGCCTTATATACAAATTCATCTTGTATTATAGTTATTATAAACCATTTATACAAAATACAATATGTCTCAAGACATTGAAATACAACTTAAAACTTAAACATAACATTTTCCAAAATCATATCAAGTCCTTTATTGGCCACTGCGGTTGTCTCAGCCTTAAGTCTTCTTATCAGAACATACGCGGAGGCAAAACCACCATGCTAAGCATATAGCTTAGTGCGGAATAAATAAATAGGATACATAATGGTGAATGTTCTGACAATTGTCTAACATTCACATGTACTGAATCAGGTCATATCATAAAGCAATCTTTAACTGTTCATATTAAAGAGCAATCCAAACATGATTTGTCTCAGAACATAATGTAATTCATTAGTACAGATCATTCTTGCATCAAAACAAATCATATAAGTGTTAGAATAGAACATCATTACTTCAGAACAGAATGTACAAGTCTCAAAACAGGATATAATTGTGTCAGAACAGAACAGAATTTGTATCAAATCAGAATATATCTTGTATCAAATCAGAACTTATCTTATATCAGATCAGAACATATATCAAAACAAAAAACAAATTAACCTACTATTCCTTTTTACAGAAGCGGGTA
>JANIJH010000002.1:26548786-26559705 GCA_024520975.1 Erythroxylum areolatum | reverse complement strand
CATTTTGTTTCCAAATTGAACCAAAGGTTCACTCACCCATAACCTTCATTTTGTTTCCAAATTCAACTTATTCATACTCCATCCAACATACCTTCACCAAAGTCCATCAATTTCACTTCAATTTTACCTTATTCATGCTTCAATCCCTTATCAAATTCATGTCTAAATTCAATTAAAAAATCATTCATTAGGAAACTCACAAATCATTATCTTTCATACATCAAAACCAAAATATAATTTTCCATACAACGATCAATTTTTCAGCACTCATTTATCATCATCATAATACACATTCTATTCCAATTCAATCATCATAGAACTTGTATTAATATATTTCATCAAGTTTAGAATTTCCTTACTTATTTAACTTCAAGTTTCAATTCCAAAGAACAGCTAGTCTAGCCCTTCCACAACCAAAATACATCCAAGATCAAGGTGCAAATCTTAGCACACAAAAAACAGCATAAAAGATAACAAGATCTAGCTTCCTTGATGCAATATTTTGCAAAGATGTCAAGTGACGATGATCCAAATTGAAAAAAAATCTAGGAGTTTGTGAGAGTAAGAGAGAGTTTTGGCGGAGAGGAGCAAAGGATAGTGAAAATGCAGCAGAAACATCAAATGGACTGGAATGATTCAGCACTTGTTTAGTGTTAGGTGTCATAAATTTGAAAGTACCTGTGTCCTTCAATGAATCCACCTACATATCATATATAGAAGTGAGTCACTTTTCCTCCATTTAAGCTACCAAATGTCACAATTCTATTAGGTCATTTGTCACTCATCTAATACTATCAAATGTCATTCAACATATAGGCTTAGTCATACTAATTTTCATGTATTAACTTATCTTGCTACCTGACAATTTTCTTAGTCCAAATGTACATTTTAACACATTAATTTTCTAATGGTATCAATTAATTCCAAGTTACTAATCATGGGTCATCAAACCAAAGATTCAAGACTTATATAATTCACAATCATATCACAATTTCAATTAGGGTATAATTTGAGGCCTTACAGTTGCATCATTTATCAATCTTTTCTCAATTTCCTTCTGCCATAATTTTATAGTATAAGTGAGTAGCTTGATGTCTCTATATTTATTAGATCTTTACATGTCTCATTTGTTGTTGTACGGATTAGTATACTAAATTTTCACTCATCCAACATTTTGACAAACCTCATAATGGGACTATAATAAATGAGGTTTATTATTAATTTATAGAATTTTTACAATGAGAAAATAGATATATAGATTTATGATAAGAAAAATGAATAGTCTTTATTAGATAAATTTAGACGATTAAGGTTAGTTTAAAGTTATTCAATTTGGTTGACTTAAGGTTGAATTTTGATAGGAAATTTTTTTATCCAATTAATTATTAAAAAAATTTGAACTCGAGCTCAAGGTTCAAAAAATTCTTAGGAGCCCCGCCTCGCCAATTGTCACTTCTGGATCAACTGAAACTTTATTTCACTCTATAACTATTCACTGTGATCAACCGTAGAAGCTCGAAAATCATTTGTAAACAAACATAAATAGCAAAATTATATGTTTGGGGAAGCTGTGGTCTGCACACTGCTGCAGTAACAGGTCAACTTCTATAGTAAGATGATGAAAGTGCAAACAGTAGTTGCCTGCAATATACTCGTAAATTAATCTTAAAAATGCAAAAACACTTGCGTTTGATTCAAAGAGCAATAAGAATCGGCTCTTTTCACAATGTAAAACGAAGTACGAATTCTCTTATTCAACACAATGTGTAGAACCGGAAAGGATCCCAGAAGCAAGTTATTTCTCAACCCTTGCTTCCTACGGGGAAAACAAGATAACAGGCTATGCTAAGTCCAAGCACGTGGAAGGATGGATACGAATATAATCTTCCCACTCTTATCTCTGTAACAACAATGCAGGAAGGGAGAATTTATGGTTTCCACAGGATGGTGGTTTCTGCAATCATGGAAGTGACAACATAAGGATCCATGTTAGAAGCAGGCCTCCTGTCTTCAAAATAACCTTTTCCTTGTTTCTCTGTGTCTCGTCCAACACGAATTGACGCGCCGCGGTTGGCAACACCCTATCCAAAAGCCAAGGTTTCAGTCAACTTGTGCAGCATCTTATCAGATGCAGAAAATCACATCAACAGTTCAGAGATTTAGGGATGTTAGAAAATCAAGAATGAAATAATGATCAGTTTACCCATTTGAAAGTTTTGATATCAGCTGTTTCGTGTCGTCCAGTAAGCCGACGCTCATTTCCTTCTCCATATGCAGAAATGTGTTCCTTGTGCCTCAACCCCAGCTTTTCAATTGCCTTCTTGATAACCTCGTAGCCTCCAGCTTCCCTCATGGACTTGGTACTGTAGTCAATATACAGTTTTTTTTCACCAACTAAGCGACAGAATTTAGATAGACTAGTAGTGCAATCAGTGCAGAGTGCTCTGTGCTAATACATACATATATATGACACTTTCTGGTACCTGTAATTTGTGTGTGCACCAGCACCATTCCAATCACCCTGCAGGAACAAAAAGATCCAAAAGATAAAAGTCACTACTAATCCCAGACCGACCCTACAACTATCATCCTCTAAACCAAATCCTCCACTGGATATAAAGGAAAAAGAAAGTGAGATCTGACAATAACTTCACCTGAATTGGTTTAGGATCAAAGGAGAGCACGACTCCAGCAATCTCTGTGATTCTCTGTTCGTGCAAATATGTGAGTAATAAATTTTCAGAAGAAAGCCTAGTGATGCTCTCTTGTCGTGAAAACTTACCTCCAAAATATAACGAGCAATCCACAATTCATCCGCAGCAGAGATGCCAACAGAAGGTCCAACTTGGAATTCCCACTATACAATACAGAATTTCATTTGACAATGGAAAGTCAGTAAAGACGAACCCAGTTCCGTTATAATCAAAATCATGTGAAAAAAATGTCAAAAGAGAATTGAAATTATTGTGTTTTACCTGACCGGGCATCACTTCCCCATTAATGCCACTAATATTGACGCCTGCATATAAGCAGGCCTTGTAGTGCGAATCAACAACATCACGTCCAAAGGCCTTGTCAGAACCAATACCACAGTAGTATGGTCCCTGTTATTGGACCACAAAAAAAAGGTATTCAATCACCGAATTATGCAGCTAGTAAAAATAATGTAGCACTGCCGTTCTAACTCCAAACACAAATTACTAAGAACCATAAGCGAAAGAAAATAAAATGTGTCATGTCAAACTTCCATGTTCTCAAAAATCGTGTGAGAAGATGAACAGCTGACATCAAACACTGCTCTGCATATCTTGTAAGGTATGGTTGAAGAAAATTGCAATAATGCACTCACTTGAGGGCCAGGATAGCCACCAAGAGGCCACCCAATAGGCCATTTAATGTCTTTCTGCAACAATGTATATTCTTGCTCAATTCCATACCTGTTTTTATGCAACATTAGGTTTGGCAAGAAAAAACTGCATGATCCTCTAACCGAAGAAGAGAGGAATTTTGCAAAATGGACAAAATTAAAAGTACCAGGGTTCCTCTGCTGTAACTTTAGGATGACTGAATATTTTAGCAGCAGCACATCTCTTGTTAGTAGGAATTGGCTCACCAGCTGGAGTGTAAGCATCGCATATCACCTAATTCATGAAAAATAAAACGATTTTAAGTGCTGTTGTGGGAGATACAAAAACAGAGAGAAATAAGTAAAGGTGAAATCAAGTTTACTATAGTAGATAATCAGAACTTACAAGAATGTTGTTGCCTCTCCTAAATGGATCCTTGAAAATTGCTTGAGGACTGTCTCAGTACAAAAAAAGAATCAATTCTCGTTAATTTTTGAATGATAAACTTAAAGCGCGATACATTGAAAGGACAGACGGCGTAGAACAGATACTGATAAGATGACATCAGAAATGATACGAAAAGCTTACTAGAGGATCACTTCACTGTCTTCTCCAGGAGCCTGGCCTGTGCTGGAACCATCATAATTCCATTTGGGAAGCTTTGAAGGGTCGGTAACTGGTCCTGAAATAGTCTTCAATTGGCAACCATAAAACAGAAGAAATTAGAAGGAAAAAAAAAAACAGTCTTTAAAATTAAATAGTCAACTGTACATAGGCATAAAGAGTCTGTTGCTCTCTGTTCGTGTAAAAGCAAACAGAGTTTTTTTACCCTTGCTTTACTCCTCATATCCATGCCAGATCCACCAATCCTGTTATAAATGAAAAGGATAATTTAGGAGAAATGAATTAAGTATAATATCAAGCAGACTCTGAGAGAGGAGCCCATCTTTCTAAAGATTCTTCACCACATAGCCTAGCCTTTTGACCGTGAAAACTTCAGAAGGGTTCAATCTTTTCCGGAAAACAGAACAGCTATCCTCTTTTAAACCTCGAAAGGAACTAAATAGTAGACTCCATGATCTATATTTCGCTTGAAAAACAAGTTGAAGCTAAATGATGCCACACAAGAATTAATTTCAGGATTCGTTTAGAACCATAAGTGAACAGAAATATATGAATATTCTTTACTTTTACCATTCAAAACAGAGGGTAACCAAAAATGTCCTTCGCCTTAAGATTTGATCAATTGCCCAACAAAAAGTGGTTAACATCGCAGTTGATCAAACACAACCATCCACACAAAAGCACAAAAAGGATTCGGAAACAAGGTAGAGTTTTTGAGGTGAACAAACAAGAACGAGGTGGTAGCAAGCAACTAACAAGTAGTGCGCGAAGGAACACAAGTCAACGGAATTCCAGGGTTGGAGGAGCAACTAAGAAAAGATCAAAACAAAAGTTAAGCTAAGCACTTAAAAGGCAAAATACCGTATCAGAGTTTGGTAAGAACAAGAAGTTTTCTTAACTTGAAGTGAAGACAAGCCCAGTGAGATCGATAACAAAAATAAAAAACAAACATAACCCGTTACAGAATGACATAGTTAAAATCATATGTACAAGATGGACCAAAAATGAAGGTCACGATGTTGAAAGCAAAGAGAGAGTTGAGGAGTGAAGAAGTTGGAAGGAGAGATACCATATGTACTCGGCGATGATCTTCTCAGTGGTGTCCGAAAGGTTAAGGTTGATGAGATCAGAGAGCAGCGCCATGCCCGAGAAACTCCAACTGCAACTCCAAAGACCAACAACGGCAACAGTAAACTTCGTGTGGTACGAAGATAGACGACGTGAACAGAAGAGCTTTTGTGGTGATTTTATAGCGGGAGTTGGGGCACTATAACATATTTTGTTATATTAATAAACCAAAAAGTACAGTAGCTTTATTCTCATTTATTTCTGTCCCAAATAAAGAAAATTTTATTATTAATTTAATAAAATCTGGGCAGTATACCTATCAATCAAAATTAGGTTCATTAGAATTTAGCATCTGCCCAAGTACTGTAGACAAAGAGTGGAGGAGGTGCAATTTTTAGAGGGATGGGGATTATTATCTTTAGATTTTGTGACTGCATGGAAAATTTGAGATGTTAAATAAATATTATTATACTATTATAAGAAGTTTTTTAAGTATTTATGTCATCCTTAATAGGGGTATTACATTTTTAAACACAAATGCATATAAAGGGTCTTAGAACATATGAATAAATTTGTAAAATCAAACTTGTTACTATGTTTTTCTTTTAAAAAGATTAGGCACAAGAGGGAATTGCATTATATTCAATCAAAATATTATTTCTTTTATAATAATTAAAAAATTCAATTGGTTTAATCGAACCAATCGTAAAAATTTTAAGCCGTTTAACTTTTTAGTTCGATTTACTTTAATAACTTTTATTATAAAAATTTGATTAATAAATTCTTATAAATTAATTAATTTTCATTTAAAATCTATTTTTTAATTAAACTTTGAATTATTTAATAGATAAAGATACTTTTTTTAATCGTGTTTTAAATTTTTTGATTTTATTTAATCTTTTTCCGATCACATTTATAAAATATTGATCTTTTACATGCATGCATCTCCTCGGTGTAGATGAGATTTTAATCATCTCATCAAGAATTCTTAATAAATTTGAATTTAAGATTTTTTTGGTTCAAATTGAAAAAGATCGTGGATGTGACGTTTGGTTGTTTTCAATTACATTTTAGGTGCATTATTTTGTAAAGAGATTAAGTAAAAAGAACCGAGTGAAGGCTACAACAAAAATCTAATGAGATCGTGTCCTTTGGGAGAATCTGTATCTCCCAATTACTTATCTTCAATTTGTCAAGTTGATTTAGTTAATGATAGACATAGTTGAATTATTAATCAATCAACTTGTGGTGTTCAGAAGACAACCCGTCAACTCTCGCTAGACAGCCTGCAAGCAATTGACATTACAAAGCCACTGACCCTTCCAAGTCCCTTTTGGCTTAGCTATTCACGAAACAAAACTTCAACTTAAAAACTCAAATATCAAGTTCGTTCAGAGCCACAAAGGTTAGAAACAATATATATGTACGTATTTTGGGTACAAGTCCTGAAGGGGCAAGTCTGAAATTGACTCGTTTGTGATTTATTAGTTGATTTTCAAATTAAAGAATGACGTATGATAGTTTACATTGGTTTTATATGGAAAGTCTAAACCATATGCAACGTCGAACTCAATTGCCATCACATCCGGAAACCTTCTTTGTTACGCTGGAAAAATGGGGTATGAGTTATTGCCTAAAGATGTCATTGTTTTGCACAAACCTTCTAAGTTTTAGTATGTATTAATGACGCTTTGCCCTGTCTAATCCCAGCATCACGCGGCCAGTTATACTACATATTAAATAATTGAAACGGCCATCGGATCTTTAATGTTGCATCGACTTCAACGCTTTATTATTAATGCTGTTGGGGGTGGTGAGTTCATATGACGAGAACCGTTGGAATCCATGAAGCGCCGCCTTGCAATTAGATTCATTTAGATTAACTAAGTTGTGGTTATGAGACTTGTAAGGGGCTCTCAAATGGTCAGGACGACCTTTCTTAAATTTTTAATACGTTCCCATCGTCATCTTTTCGAACACTCTCTCTTCACAGCAGAATGGCAGGATAAGGTAAACCAGAAGATGTTTATGTATGTGGTTTACCTTATCCTGTCATTCTTCCAAAACTAATAATCAAACCTAAATTGGTTTCATAATTTCATTCTTACCTTGTTTATAACTGGCCGGAGAGACTGGCCCATCGTTGTCCCCAACTTGCCTATAGGCTATAGTTTGTAGGCATCCGCTGCCAAGTTGGCAGGCTTTAGTGGATTTCTCAATCTTTTACGACAGTAAGTAAGTGGATGATACAAATTGTACTCCAATGGCCACCATACATCCTGTCCAAAAGAACATATTCCACTGCATATAATTGCAGGTATCTTTTATCAAAAACCAATGTGTGCGGTTGAAGGTTTGGAGCAAACAATGTAGGAGATTTGATGGTCCAAACTCTACAAGAATATAGAAAATGCTTCCATATCTTCTTCCAATTTGTAGGCTTCATGGGACACTTCAACAAGCAGATGTTGCGATAATCCACCAAAGAAGGCATTAAAGCCAACATGGGAACACCAATGCTATAGGCAATTCCAATACCATAAAGCAAGAACTGATACTTCAAAAGGGATGCTATCTCTAACGTAAGAAGCGTCGATGAATTAGTGAACCATTGGCCAATTGGAGACGCAAGGGCATTGCCATATTAATGCACATCCTAGTCACCAAGCAAGAAACGGAATGGGAAAAGAAAAGGCCTTCTTTTGCATATCTATACACATTTTATAAAAACAAGGCACTAGTAATAGACTTTTAGGGGGTATAGTTGAAGTTGATGGCTTCACAATCCAAATGATAAGGATAAATATCAAAATTTATAGAAAAATAATACTTTCTATCATATTCATTAACTGGTTTAATTATATTTTAAATAATGGAACGAAGAATGATTGCATCTCATAACAATTTACATTAAGCATATCTTTCCAAGTATTTACTACACTTTTTACACTTTAATATTTATTTTAGTCCTACCGAATTAAAATTATGTTTAAAAATCTAAAATTTAGCGTATGATTATCTTTTAAATGTACTCTAGTTTTATGATTAAAATATTTATACTTTTCGTGACTTCATTTTTTAAATACATTTATATTTTAAATTATTAAAATGTATATTATAGTATTAGAAATATTTTTAAAAAATATTGAATTTTATGCAAAAAAATTTACAAATTATTACATGATTAATTCCTAAACATATTATAAATAACGTATGTTTTAAATCAAATTGTACTAAATTAATTGGAGACAAGATTTTGTAAAAGATCTTTTTTAATATTTATCACAGTTATAAGATTTTTGAAACATAAATTATATTTTTAAAAAGTATAAATAAAAGCATCTTTTATCCCAAAAAATTATAGTTCCAGTTTTTCTCAATCTAAACGTTTCTTTAAGTATGAATTCCTAATCCTATATTATGAATTCTAAGCATCATCAAGTAATGATTAAAAAACTCAAATATTTTAACTGGTTCAATCGTAAAAATTTTGAATTGTCAAATTTTTTTGTTCGAATTATTTTAATAATTTTTGTTGTTAAAATTTTATTAATTTATTAATTAATAGATTAATTTTTATAAATTAATAAGTTCTTATAAATTAAAATAAATTAAATTAATTTTATGTAATAATTTTTTTAATTAAACTTCAAAATTTTCAATATGTAAAGATAATTTCTTAAAATTATATTACAAATTTTTAATTTAATTTAATTATAATCAATTTTACAACATTCTAATATGGTTTAATCTTTTAAATTTTAAACTCCTGATTAAAATTTAAAAATATTACCCTCAAATGAAAATGTTTGATGCTCGACCTCGAGACTAAAATAAAAGAAAAGTGTTTGCCTCAATGCTGACAGTAATAAGGTCGGAGTTTTCAAAAGAAAAGCAGTCGAGCTTCCCATTTCTTTTAGAAGCATGCATGAGTTTTAAGTTTGAGTTGGATACTCTCTATTGAGCCTTTATAGATTAATTTATTGTTCTCTTAGGTAGACCTAAATAATAGCATCTGATCATCATTGATGTAATTTGTCTCTTCGATCTTTATTGCCCTAACATCGAAGAGGTTTACTCCTTAGTTTTCTAATAACTGACTAATTAACACTATTAACATAAAAATTTGGTCTTGTGACCCATATTGATAATGGATTATAACATTAATAATGACAATTAGGATGATAGAGTCTTGCCTAAACCAATGAAGAGTAAATCTAGGAGGTATAAATCTATCTTCTAGAGTTAATTTAATCTACTTAACTAAAGTTGAACATTATGGCACAAGATGTAGGCCATTAGTCTAGGTTGTATGCCTAGATCCTTACATCGATCTAATAAAAAAGGTCAAACTCATCCTAAATATGAACAATGCCTCCCTATAGTTCCACTAATCACACTTTAATGGCTTCTCACTGTGAAAGCTCAACCTCCTATCCTTTGATGTCAGGCCAACATGTTTTTCAATATTTCCTTTGGAAATTAACATCTCAATCTTTAGAAATAGAAGTATATGGCCAAGAGTTTTGATTTATCTTTATTCATGATGTTGTATAAAATTCCTTTACTACCTCTAGGTAAGAATCTCTTAATAAAGTCAACAAATTATTCTAATATAAATTTTTTGGCAGATTCCAAATCTTAAAGTCCCTATCAATATTCAAGATTATAGTCTTTTCCATAATCATATTATTGCTTCTCTACTCATTGTATCATTCTTGGTTCTCTTAATTAGTAAACTTAGGAATGTCCTTTAGAGGGGATGGTGTTAAAAATGAAGAAGGACTATGACTCCTCCTAGCCTCTTTCTTAATCTCTTGGAGCCATTCTTCTACATACAATCAATTATACCAGCATTTCACCATAAATCAACTTCTCCACAAATGTGCACCATAACGGATCACTACTCTACTACTTCACAATTTAACAACCAATAAAAACTATAAAATATAGCATAATAATCTTTAATCAGCATGATTCCATAACCCAAAGCTAATGTTCTTCAAATTTTCATAATGGTAGTAACTCAATCCATAAGTACAATATACTACTAACTTAAGATAGAATAACTTAACTCACTTGGAAAAATGGAACCCACAATATATGTTCAACATCCCTAAAAACTTATGTTGTAGTCCTTTTAGGTGTGAAAACTTGATTAATGGGGGAATGATTTGGTGTTTAGAAGTTGGGTTTTATGCTATTAGCAAAGATTCGGTGTTGGGAAGGTTAAATTTTTGGTTTAGAGTTGACATTCGGATAAAAAGGAGGATCTGGGACATTAAGATGATAATGGTGAAAGCTTTTGCATCAAAATTCGTAAAATCAGTAACAAAAACACATTCTCCTTTATTCCAACAATGTCTCATTCTCTCGGCAACCAAACACACAAAAACATAAAACCATCAACAGCCAAATAAATTACAACTCTAAACATTTGGAATTACAAAAGAATTCTCATAAGGTCCAAATGTCAATTTCACTAAATCACTTCATCAATACGATCAAAAACTCAACTTGAAAAGAAATTCTTAAAAAGTCTATACACGAAGACGTCCATTGAAAAGCTGTGAACCGAGAAACGAAAGAAGAACGAAAATAAAAGAGAGGAAAATAAAAGAAAGAAGAACAAACCAAAAAACAAAGTGCAACGGTGACGGTGGCCACCAGACAGACGAAGCAGACAGAGGTTGTGCAACGGAGGTTTCATGGTGGGTGAGAGAGAAAGGGAAGACAGAGAAGCTCGACGAAGTACGGTGAAGATAGAGATTGTGCGACGGGTATTTTGTGTAGGAAAATCCCAGTGTGAGCATCACATGCCCACGGTGCGGAAAACAAAAATTTTTGTTCCGGGACCTTCCCGAAAGCCAGGATCCATGT
>JANIJH010000002.1:26508885-26544922 GCA_024520975.1 Erythroxylum areolatum | reverse complement strand
ATTAAATATATAATCTTGAATTAAATTATTCATAATTTTTATTAATAATTAAATAATATATATTTAAATGATAATAAATCAGATTATAAAAAATAAAAACTAATTTTTATGATTTTCATAATTTTTAAAATCATAAAAAAATCAAAATTAAAAATAAAAACTAAAAATTTAAACAAGCAAATTTTTTTTACTAAATTTAAAAATAAAAATAAAATAAAAACAAAATTAGAAAGAAACACCCCCCAAACCAAAGCTGTGTGCTTGCCGTCTATAAATTCTTTAGCTTATGGGACGGTGGTGTCGTTTCCTTTTTTAATAAAAATAATAATTAAATTATTACTGTTACATGACCGACGGCACGCCAGTCCTTCAATAAATAATCATGCACCGCGGTCAAAGTCTTTTGCTCTTTGTTTTTTTCTATAATGAAAATAAAACTATAATAATATTAGGTTAAGCTAAACGGAAGAAAGATCACAAAAAACCTTAACCATCCACTCAAGGGATTGGTCCGCCCACAACAGAATATTACATTACCGAAAATATATGCAAATTAAGTAAAATAAAAGAATTAAGTTTTGTTTGTAACGAAGTAAAAAATACTAATGAAATCTATAAAATTACTTATGACTGAATATTTCATTAAATCTATAAAATTATTTTAAAATAAAATATAATCTTTTATAATAATGTGTACAAAATATTCAAAAAAAATTAAATGAGATGAATAATTATAAAGACTCAAAATTTTTATAAATACAAATAATAAAATATTATATAATTAAAAATAAATATTAGGTGATAATTATAACTTAATGTGTAGGATTGGACTTCCTTTTTGAAAATTTTTATATAATATTGAAAAGTGATAAATGCTTTGGGTGAATTTGTACACGTCAGTTCACACGGTGGTGGTGGGAACACATGGCGGTGAAGGTTAGTTGAACTGTCCTTTCTCCGTCTTTATTATCCTATCAAAACCACTTCAAACGCAAGTAAGCCAATAAGAGCCACATTTCTGTAGCGCCAGAAGTTATATAGCTGTTATTGGGCGTTGTACAACATATATTTCTCTCCTTCTTCTGATTTTTGTTAAGCTGATACAACCGGAAGTGAAGCATACATACATCGCGCGGGAAATTAGGAAGATCCAACAATGATAGCCTTGGTCCCTGACAACAACGTCAATCTAGCTCTCGTCGCTCGCACCGGTAGGCACTTGCAGCGATACAATAAAGGCTGCCGTCTTGTTGTGGGGTTTGTCTCTTCTGTTTATCTCTCTCTTTCTGCCAAATTACATTTCCTGTCAATATTCGTATGCATTTATTCATATTGGCAAATTTGGTTTCTTGCGTCAAACACCTGTTTGATTATGACCACTTCTTCTCTTATAACGTTTGCGATTTTAATACATATGAAGCTAACCTACATGACATCTGGTGAAGTTTCAAATCGTTAAAAGAGGTGATTTTATCTTCTTGTTGACAGATAAGGAATGGTTTTCTGGGGAAGGAGATACTAATTCATATGCCCTTAATAGAGATAGAAAAGACGGGATTGTTGGTTAAACAATTACGGACGTTTGTTTGAATGAAGACTCTATGCTGATGATATTTCTTTCTTACTGTTTTCTGACTGATATGAACTAACTTCAATAGCAACTTTGACGAAGCTTACACGCTTTTTGCGTTAATATCTTACCTGCTTGTCTTTGCCTGTTACAGATGCATACCATACAGATATAAAGTTGGGAAAGATAATTCCGTCACCAATGAGGAAGAGTTGGAGGTTCTTATGATTAGTTCACAGAAAAAAAAAGGGATGTTGTTCCCCAAGGTATATTAATTTCTAACAAAGCAGAAATGAATCATTCAAATTAATTCACGTAATCCAGAAACTTTTGCTTCCGTCTTCTCACTTTGATAAGTCTGATTAACCAGGGAGGCTGGGAACTAGACGAAAACATAGAAGAGGCAGCTTCACGAGAGACTTTGGAGGAAGCAGGAGTCCAAGGCACTCTTGAGGTAATATACTAATTTGATCGACCGGCTCTCTTTCATTTCTGAAAATTGATGTTGCAAGTGCAAGTGTTGACATTGGGAATTTGTTGCAGTGTCAATTAGGGAAATGGCGTTTCAAGAGCAGAACCGATGACACATTTTATGAAGGCTACATGTTCCCTTTACTGGTTAAGAAGCAATTAGATGTCTGGCCAGAGAAAAATTATCGTCAAAGAATATGGGTACGCACATACATATAAATATATTGCAATCTCTTATGTCCAGAAATAAGCGAATGCGTTTCTCATCTGATTTTGGTTGAAACAGATGAGCGTGGCAGAAGCAAGAGAAGTATGTCAACATTGGTGGATGAAGGAAGCTCTGAACAGATTAACCAATCGCCTCATTTCTCAGCAGCAACTTTGTGGGGAAGGAGGTGCAGACTACAACAACAAATTGAATTTGTAAATAAAGTTTGTGTGGATGAGCAAGTAAAATTTTTGCAGCTTTGGTAGTTCCGGAAAAATTAACAATTTGGGAGTTGGTGGAATGCGATATGAACGGCCACTGACGGTGATGGATGGGTTCACTGGTGTTACTAAAGTTTATATTGGATAAACGCCCGACGTGGCTTCATTTTGAATGCTGTAGAGAACTTTTAAGTCCCCACTTGTGTTACAAAAAGTTTGTATCGGATAAACGCCCGACGTGGCTTCGTTTTGAATGCTGATGATAACGGCAGAGAATTTTGAGTCCCCAGAGTTCTTTGTAGTTCTGTTAAATCCTTTGGTAGTTTCTTTTTTAACTGTAAACAAGTTCTTCTGGTCGGTCTTATTACAAAAGAATTGCAATGTTTGAAAATTTTTCAAAACAATTAAGTCATTTACTAACAACTACCTAAAATTGCATTATTATTCACCGTTGATAAAGAATGGGCTTTGGATAATACTTCTAATAATATGCGTCTTACTTGATGTTTTTAAATGATCACATAAATAATAAAAAAGGAGTTAACTTTGGTTGATTGGGTAACTACGGTCAGAATGTTAAAAACTAACAATTAAATGTTCAAACTTTTACTTATTTTTAATTTTAACTTGTCGTCAGTGTCATTATTAACTTTGTCAAAGTGACTTGTTATGTGATTTAAAAATTTTAATTATTAATACAAGTCAGTTAAAATTAATCTTAATACTGAAGATTAATAAAATAATAATGTTTAATCACAAAATTAAAACAACATTATTTCGAAAAAATGAAATTCCTAAATCACCTTACGATTTTAATCTCTCAACCGTTCGTTTTTTAGCTTGACGTCCTAAGTTACTCTTGCATCATTTTTAGTTTGTTCTCTCAACGTTCCAAGTCGCTTTTGCACTACCAAGCCCTTCGTTTTTAGTTTGCTCTTTGAACGCCTCAACCCTCTCTCATGTTGCAGTGTACCAACAAGTTGTTCATTCTAAGGCATTAAACGAAGGCCTTGTTGGTGTCAAGGTGACTTGAGACGTCGAGTTGAGGGATAAAACGAAGGATTGAGAGATTAAATAGTGTAAAATGATTTAGATATTTCTTTTTTTCTATAAACGACATTGTTTTAGTTTTTTATGATTAAACTACGTCGTTTTGTTAATCTTTATTATGTGGGTTAATTTTGATTGATGTATTAATTTTGATTGATGTATACTAACAATTAAGATTTCTAGAATACATTAATAAGGTATTTGGAAACTTTCGAATTAAATTCATTCACGAATTGAATTCAATTACATTAATGAGATTGAATTGAATTCAATTTACAGTATTTGGAACAAACCCAGTAATATTATAATTGAATTCAATTACATTGTTTGGAATACAATCAAAATGAATTCAATTATTTCATATGACACATTTACCCTTTACTAAAAAATAATATTATTAAATAATAAACATTCACATTTACATAGAACAACTTATAAACATTAATTTTATTATAAATAATATCATAAAAAAGTTCATTATTAAAATGAAAAGAAAAAGTTGATTATAAATGACATTAGGCTAGATCGAGCTTGTTAGATAATAGAAAATTATTATAATTTGAAATTTTTTATCTTAATAAAAAACAATTCAATTATGTCTAAATTAAATTATGTATCTAATTATAACTATACACAAAATACCTTTTATTTAGACAATTTAATTATTTCATTATTTTTTATGTATATGAATATTCTTAATTAAATTGAAAAATAATCACATATAAAAAGGAAAAATTATCAAAAATATTTTTCTTGAAAATAATTATCAAAATAATCAAAATAAGTAACAAAATAAAATTTTAATTTAACAATAAAATTATTTTAAAGTTTTTACACTATTATATAAATAGACATAATATATAATAATTATATGTAAGGTTGGAATAGTGGGTAATGTTGGGATTGTGAGTTAAAAAAGAAGCAGTGGCTTTTAGGGGGTTCAATTCACGTGGTTTACAACGTAAATTGAATTTGTTAATAGAGTGGGTTTTAAATTCATAGAAGAATTCAATTCATGCCTTTTTTTGAGTTCCAAACAGATGAATTGAATTTAATCTCGAGATTAAATTCAATACATTATCTTCTAAACAGCCTGTAAAATAAACGAAAACATTAACAACCTGTTATAATTAAAAAAAGATTAAATTCAATACATTATCTTCTAAACAGCCTGTAAAATAAACGAAAACATTAACAACCTGTTATAATTAAAAAAATTTGAGCATTTAATTATTACTGTTTAAAGATTACGGTATAATTATAAAATTGATTAAAGTAGTTCCATATATTATGAACAATGGTTTTTAAAGTAAGGCGCAGCACTAAAATAATTATGAAATTTTAAGGGCTTTTTGGTATTTCTATGAAAAGTGAAAGAAGAAGATCTCCCGCCCAAAAATCGAGTGATCCAAATCAAAATCCAAACCACATCTGGGACTGAGACAAGCTGGGGGAGAGAGAGAGAACGACAGGGCCTGTTGTTGTTGGAACGAAGAAGAAGCAGACGAAGAAGAAATGGAAGAAGAGAGGAAATTATTAGATGAGAAAATAGCGAGAATTCTTGACGATGCAAAGACCAGCAACGCTACTCACCTCCGCAAAGCCAAAGACCTATCCTACTTAGTCTCCTCCGATTCTTTCCCGACCTCTTTCTTGAAAACCCTAACACCTCTTTTCACCTTCAGACGCCGCACTGCTTCAGCTGAGCGCCTTGTCCGCTTCGTGTCTGCCTTCGCCGCAACCACAACTGCTCATCACTTTCTCCACCGCTTCCTGAAATTGCTCCTCCTCGCCGCCGTCGCCGCCAATAAGACCGCCCGGTTCAGGGCTTGTCAAATTATCTCCGAGGTACCTGATTACGACGTCTTATTGTGTTGGTTCTGGTCTTGGAGGTATTGTTTTCTCACTAGTGTTCAATTTGCTCTCTAGATCATAATGCGATTGCCGGATGATGCTGAAGTTAGCGATGAGCTTTGGGATGAGGTGATAGAGTGTATGATGATACGAGTGAGAGACAAGGTTCCTGTTATTCGTAGCTTTGCAGTTAGAGCTCTTTCGCGCTTTGTAAATGATGCGGAGAACAGTGACCTACTTGATTTATTTCTTGAAGTGCTTCCTTTAGAGCAAAATGCGGTGAGAATGAAATATTGTCTCTTACAGAGGTCAACTGCACTACATATTTGTCATTTTAGTGATCTGGACATGTACGAAAAGTTAAATCCCTAACTTTTGATGCGCTCATAGGAGGTTAGAAAGACTATCTTGTTGGCTTTGCCACCTTCAAATGCAACCTCTAATACCATTATTGATTGCACCTTGGATGTGAGTGAATCAGTACGCAAAGCTGCACACTGCGTAATAGCTAATAAATTTCCTCTTCAAAGTCTCAGGTAAATTTTTTGGGTACATCTATGCGTTTGGTTTTATTTAATTTTGCTCTTCTTATGATTGGCTTCTCTTTGAGATAGAAAAGAAGGGTTAGGAGAAGAAGCATGCGAAACCGTGGGTTGATACGCTTCTTTTTTCCCTTTCAGAACCCTTTTTCTCTTCCCCATCCACCCAACCATAATCAATTTGTCTTATTTGTTGAGATGTAGCATCTGTAGGAAATCTACATCTGGATTTGTACCCATCATATTTCCTCTCTGGTATAATAAATATTCATTTCATGTTTTCATGCAGTTTAGCAAAACATCCCCCTTTAGATTGACTTGGTGGTTTCTTATTAAGCGGCATATATACATCGTTTCTTACGGGGCATATTTGTCTCCCTCATATTTTTCTAGTATAAAGCTGCGGACTGTAATCCTTCAGAGAGGACTTACTGATCGTTCCGCAACTGTTTCACGGGAATGCCTAAAGTTAATGAAAGATGAGTGGCTTTCAAAGTGCTGCAATGGTGACCCCGTAGAACTTCTCAAGTATCTTGATGTTGAAACATATGAATCAGTAGGGGAATCTGTGATGATAGCTTTGCTAAAAGATGGTTCAGTGCAATTAGGGGACGATCAAAGCATCCGCCGATATGTCCCCTTAACCTGCAGTGAGAATGGAGGTTGGTACTAACTTTTATTTGTTTGAATTTAAGTATGAAGACCATCTTTTTACATATTTTTTTCCTCATTCCCATTCTTCGGTTCCACATATCTTTTCCTCAATATTTGATACCCCAGCTTTCAGCAAGTTAATGATGGAAATAGATATTTTTGTGGAAAGCGTTACCCAATTCATGCCAGTGCAACAAGCAAGGAAAATTACTTTGGGATGAAATGCTAATGCATATCAGTGTAATTAAAAGGAAAAATTTTGAAAAGAAAAACAATTTCTCGTGTTTTGTATTTTTTCCATTTTGGTTTTGCAGTGGTTTATATGCTCGTATGTGATTGGATGATGGAAATGTCTGTATCTCAACGTGTTATTCTGTATCCACAAGCTTCATTTTGATTGTAAATTTTTTTCCAAGTAAAAACCTCAATTAGTTATGTTTAGTGGAAGTATCCAATGTTTCTAATTTGACGTTCTTTGCTAATCAACCTGTATCAAACAACTATTGCACTAAGCTTAAAATAAATGAATCCTTTTGAGGGATTCTGCTTTGTTGTCTGAAGATGAATCTACGTATAATGTTCTTGGTTTATAAGTTTGAGCTTCTAGATTATTGAATTGCTTTTTGTTCCCTAAATTATTCTTCTATTCTTTGAAAGGCGAAGCTGCAGATTTTGCTACTAACACTCAGCTGATGGAACCGGAACTTGCTCTTTACTGGAAGAATGTGTGCATGCACCTGGAGGCTGAAGCCCAAGTAAGCACATTTTTCATCTTTCATTCGCATTCATGATTGTTTCTTTATATTTATCTAGGTTCTTTCTCATTATCCTGATATCCAAGTTTGGAGAGAGTGAATGTCCATGGGAATGGAAAAGGGATAAATGTAAATAGTGGTTCCCTCCCAAACGATGCTACATCATAGCAATCAACAAAAATTTTGTTTGCTTTTAGAACAGAAGAGTGCTAGAATAAATCTTTTTTGACTACTTTCAATCTTGGGGTAGTTTCAGCTTAAGAATAATCATGCATTTGGTATTCTTAATTAGTTTTTACTAAGCTGGAGTTCTAATTGAGGAATGCAAATAAGACTGTAGAAGTGCAGTTGCCACTCCATGAAATATGTCCCCATATCTTTCTTGCATATTTTTGTGCCTATGATTTAATAAAGGAAATGTCACATGTAATATAGAGAGCACACATGGAAACCTGAAGAACTTTATAAGTTATTGTTTGCATTATTCGTGGACATCTTTTACCTTATACCTGTCACAAAAATTAACTAGTCCATAGATTCTGAAATATAATATTGCGCCTTTAAATAGGCTTTAACTAGTTAGAAGTGGCAGAATTTGTGTTTAAATGCCAGAAGCCTAGAACCTTTAAAATATAGAAATCGAAGCAATTCCAGAGGTTGCAGCATGCACAACACGGCAGCAGAAGAATAGCAGAGGGAGAAGATGGAGATGGAAAATGAGGGTCTTTGTGTTTTCTTTTCATTAAACTTGATTTATATACAAACCTAACCATAGAAGGCAAAATTAAGGCTACTTCAGTCCTATTCCCCTGCCTTTATTTAGACACAGCAGATAGGCAAAGACTATCATGTTTATTCGTATACCAACTTCCACAAACTTGTAACTAGTACTGTAACCAGCCATTGTATTATCTAAATCATTTCAACATGAATTAAACTCACTTACAAAGGTCGCACTGTGGCTGGATAAACTGGGAACTAGACTAAGGGCTTGGATTTTTGGACAAACTAGCGAAAGACTCAAAAACTGGTACTGTTCCATTCAATTTCAACAGCAGACCTGTTTTGCTCCATTCTCTTCAGGTTGCTTCTGATTGCACTTGACAATCAGGCCATCAACTTGGTCATCCACCTAGTTGGTAGTCAAAATAACTTGAATTCAAAATAGTCGCTGCTGGACTAAGTAGCTCGGGATCTATGACTGCCTCTGTTCCTCATTGCAGTTTCGTCACAGCTACTGTAACTCTTTGCTTTTTCACCAATTGTTTTGTAGCAACAATTTGTTACTGGTATGACAAACTAATGACCAATTTGATTATGGTTGAAGTTTCAATTTGAAACGTCAATTCCAATAGGAACTAAGGTTTGCGAGGATTCTTCAAGTCCTCTTCACATTAGAAAGAGATAGTTGCCCTCAAAGTAGCAAGTGGTTCTGTAGGACAGTAGAATCAGTCAATTGGTCCTACCAAAGCCATTCAGTGGTTCTCTAGGACATTAGAATCAGTATCGCTATCCTTCTAAAACATTCTCTGTGGTAATTCTGCACACATTTTTGGATACTCTTGTATATAACTGCTTTGGGCTCTGAAGTTAGGCTATAAAAGATTGTTTGGATTTTAGTTGCATCATTGCTATTAGTTTTTATCATGAAACTCTTGCTATTACTGTTTTCACCCCCTATCAAATGTGTTTGTTTAGGCCAAAGGCTCAAATGCTGCTGCTACAAAGGGCACTGAAGCAGCAGTATATGCAGCCGAAGCTTCTGACACCAATGACCTACTTGAGAGAATACTTCCCGCAACAGTATCTGATTATGTAGCTTTGGTTCAATCTCATATTCGTGCTGGTAGGTCACAAACTGAAACATACACTTTTTCTGTTAATAATACTATTTCTGATACGTTCATTACTGTTTTCAGGAGCCAATCATCGCTTTGCAGCTCGACAGCTACTATTGCTTGGTACCATGCTAGATTTTTCAGACTTTACAAGCAGGAAAGTTGCTAGTGCATTTGTGCAGGATCTATTACTCAAATCTCTTGATTATGAAGCGGATGAGGAAGGGAATGCAGTTGTCATTGGTGATGGCATAAACCTTGGTGGTGACAGAGACTGGGCTCAAGCAGTGTCCAACTTGGCAAGGAAAGTCCATGCTGCTACTGGTGAATTTGAAGAGGTCATTATAGGGGTTATAGAAGGGCTTGCACAACCTTGCAGGGAGAGAACAGCCGACTTTATGCAGTGGATGCACTGTCTTGCAGTTACTGGTCTCCTCTTGGAAAGTGCAAAATCATTCCACTTGCTTCAAGGAAAGTCTATTGATCCAGTTGAACTTCTGCATTCTCTATTGCTTCCAGGGGTATGACCAATTACATACTACTGATTTCATTTCCTACTTTCATTTTGTCCTTTCCTTATGGTTTTCAAGATCACTAAGGTTCAACTATAGTTCTTACAGTATTGAGCTTATAAATGGATAAAAAGTATGCATCTTTCCTATGCTCGGGAGAAAGCACAGAGATATGCTGTAAATCAACATTCAATTCCACTTTGAGCAAGCATGGCACTTTATGGCCAACTCATGTAATGACTACCATATTTATTTCAAGCTGTTAAGAACTGGACGACATTTTTATGCAGGCAAAACATGTTCACTTCGATGTACAGAGGGTTACTATCAGGTGTCTTGGCCTATATGGTTTGTTGGAGAAACAGCCAAGCAAAGAGCTGGTGAAGCAGTTAAGATTATCTTTTGCCAAGGGTCCCATTATGATTAGCATTATGGCTTGTAAGGCATTAATTGATCTACTTATGTGGCATGGTCCTCAAGAAATTAACAGGGTGCTAGGGCTCGAAAGCACTTGTCAATTTTTGGATGAGAAGATGACAGTTAAATCTGTAGATTGCTTGGATACTGATGAGCTTTTGAGTATTGATTCAATCAAACTTTTATTTGCTGGTCTTGATCTTAAACGTTCAGATCAGCTTGAACCAAATGATGATAATGAGACAGTACAAGCTATTCTTGGTGAGGGTTTTTCTAAGGTTCTTCTCCTTAGTGAGAGCTATCCAAGCATATCAACTTCTTTTCACCCTTTGCTCTTAGAAAAGCTCATTAATCTGTATTTCAGCGACGAAACAAAAGACCTGATAAGGTAAAATTCTCTCTGCTTGTTGCCTAGGTTGTTGGTACCCTCATGTTAATGATGACACTTTGAATTTCTTCGCCAGGCTTAAACAATGCTTATCTGTTTTCTTTGACCATTACCCTTCCCTCTCGGCAAAACATAAGGTGGGTTTCTCTAACATGACTGTTTCTTATTAGATGATTTTATTAAAATCCAACTTCAATTATATTTTTTCGTTCTCTAAATGCAGAAATGTCTGTCTGAGGCCTTCATTCCAGTCATGCGTTCAATGTGGCCTGGTATCTATGGGAACGCTGGTGGGTCTGCATTTGTGGTGTCTAATCTGCGAAAGCGTGCAGCCCAAGCATCTCGATTTATGGTGCAGATGATGCAGGCTCCTTTATATACTGCAAAGAATGGAAAACAGGATGAAAATGGAGACACAGACATGACAGAAATTGCGGACAACTCTATCCGACCTTCTCTTGAATGCGGGGAGGAGGGACTTGCAATACGCATAGCTGTAGAGGTGTGCTTTTGCTACTGAAACTTCTGTTCTAACATAATATGGTTCCTGAAATGATGAATCTTAAATTTTTGTTTAATGACTTGGCTTATGTTATCATGTTCTCAAATTATTGACGTAACTATAGCTGTTAGTTTTTAGCTTCGGTCCTAGATTGGACATAGAATCAAATGGGAATTGCAGGAGCAACGAGTTTGCTTGTAGTGGGTTGGCGAATATCTCAAGTTGCATGACTTAGACCGTATGGATGTTTAGCCTTGTTCGACAAGGCATCATAGACTTTGTGGTATAAAAGTTTTTTGACAAAAAAGGGGGGAATCTGGTTGCTATTCTTTTGCATACAGGGTATGAGCTCAGGAATATAAAGCTAGTGTTGGGCAATCACAATAGACTCGTAATATTTGTATAATGAACTGTACTAAAGCGTAAAGGATATGAAACCAGGAAATATAGGACTAGCGTTTGGCATTCACTATTGACACAGTCCGGAGATGATGCAATCTGCTACATCACATCGAAACTGAATAGCCTACTGTCTTGTACAATGTAAGTAGAAAGGGTGAGTGGCTTTGACACCGATTGATATGAATCTTGGTGGAGCCTTGTCTAACTGCTAGTTATTGAGACTGGAGATTCAAAAGACCACACGGAGCTCATATGAAAATCCATACTTATGCTACAGAATACGGGTCTCTTACTTTCACTTGGGAAACCAATTTACCATTTCAAATTTATTATCCATGCTTTGGTTAATCAGCTGATTGCATGTAATCTAAATTATTATTATCTTTACGTTTAAAGTAATCTCTGTTTCAAGATTGCTGCATTCTTATTACTGTATGCATTGTGACGTAAAATGCTAGTATATGTCATATATTTATGTGTATATGCATATGCTTCTTAGGTTGAGAAACCCAGTTTTAATAGGTGTCATTTGGAATGTATCATTTGATAGCATGTTACTACTTTATATGTTGTTCTTGTGTTCTCATTTTCAGGTGGCAAGCTTCAATGGAAAGAAGACACCTGCGGAGAGGTCGTATATCATATCCCTCTGTAGAGTACTTGTCTTGCTTCATTTCAGATCTTCGGAACAAGGAGCAATAAAGTTGATGAGGAAGCTGTTAAATGCCGTGGCTGAATCTGTATCAGCAGATAAAGACCTTGCTAAGGAGTTACAGCAGATGGCTGGACGACTTAAATTATTAGACATGCAACCTGATGAGGAGCTGTCGGAAGACCATGCTAATCGTATTCTGGGTATAGTTCTTTAGTAAGACAGATCTTTGACATGATATATAATTAGTGACGAGAATTTCTGATGCCTTGTTGAGAATATAAAGTAGAAAAGCAAGTGGAAATATATAAACAGTAACTTCACGCACTGGATGGCCCATTTGGTCTGCTACTCCAATAATTATACATGAAATGTCAATGGTACAACTGCATTCTATTGTTTCCTTTATATTGACCCTTCTTATGCAATCACAGGGAGTTTGGAAATAGAATCAAACGTAGACCTTGCTAGTTCTGCTGCAATCCAACAAACTCCTGTGATATCTTCAAGGCCAACCAGGCCATCCCGTTCCAGGAGACGAGTTAGATGTGGAGAAGAGACCTCTTCTGATGAAGAGATCTCAACTACCAAAGCTGCTTCAGGCATTCAAGGGACTACAGGAGCTCGCTCACAGAGGGCAAGCAAAACGGCAGCCCTGACAAAGATAACAGCTAGTAGAACAGCTAGGATTGATGAATTAGATGATGATACAGAGCAAGATGGCTCAGAATTGACATCAGAGGAGGATTCTGAAAATTCTGACCACCTTGTTGAATAAACATGCTCTTGTCTTCTTGCAATAGGTTATAGGTGTGCTTCCTCGGCACTTTTAGCTGTTGTTGTAGTGTTTGTATTTTCCCTTCAAGTTCGCAAATTGTAAGAGGCAGCTCAATATGCAAATTGAAGAAATTTGCTCAAGTCTGCTTTATTCTATGCGTAACCTTCAAATTTCTGACAAAAGTTGACAAGCTGTAGTTATTTTTTAAAATATTTATTGAGAAGCGCCTAAATGTGGATGTGAGGATTAGTAAAAGGTCACAAATTAGATAGTGTACCTATCATGGTAATTGAAAAAAAGAAAATGTTGTATATTGAAATCAGATTATGTATATATGTTTAAAAAGAAGTGATTTATATATAACGATAAAGAATTTGAATTATATAGTTGAGTTGTTTGATACATATATGCTTAGGCTCGTATAATCACTCTTCACAATATCTTTAAAAGTTAAAATCTCATCGGAATGATCCGTAAAATCCCTATTTTGGTGTTTGATTTGTGAGTTAACATGAATGAATGATGTTATCGTTGATTCTAACTTCTCATTTATAAAATGTGGATCAATCCTTTTATGTGACATTGACTGAAACTGGTTAATGAAGTTCTTGCTGCTAAGGACCTACCCCTTGGTCCCCCACTGGCTCGTCTTTTTTTATTTTTCAAGCTGCAACAAGCATTTGATGAGACTGAAATCTTAAAGAAAGAAGGGTATGTATGGAAACAACTTCAACTTGGAAGTCGATTGATATCTTCATTTTAGTTAACAAATTTTATGTTTCTTCTTTCATCCATATATGTTTCGTCATTATTGATCATTTCATAGCAAGGTTGATCCAATTATGATAGTAATAGCGATAATAAGCTTAGTCTTGAAGATTTTAACTTTTAAGCATCTGCACATGACTTCTAGTTCTTACAACTAACTAGTTGAAATAACATTAAGTTTAGTCTTAACAGATTTTAATATTGCAAAATTTTGAGGTCTTGTAATTAAGTATTGGAATTATATTCAATTTATAAGTGAAAGTATTGTTTATATTAATAATAGAAAATAATTGTTTGGTGCCTTCAACCATTCATGTGACTAATGACTTCTCAAAAATAAAAATAAATAACAAAAAGAAAACCTTTTGGAACTCTTTTTCTCAAAATCTATCGTAAAATTTTTAAATTGCATACTTTCATAAAATTATTGTTAATGTATATTCTAATTTAAATTTAATTATATATATTTTGTAAATATCAAGCCACAGTCCTTGCACCAAAGCACTCCATTATTACAAGTTATGATAAAAACGTAATGTAATTAAAAAAAACCTAGTTTCGACTAGAAGTGCCTCAAATGAAACCTAGCTCACACACGCACGACTCCTCGCTTCCGTTTTGAGTGATACAGAATTAAGCGGCCGCGAGACACAATTGCCTCTCCAAATCTCCTTGCTGTAAGTTTCTATCCCGATTTTAATATCTTTATTGATTTTAGGGCTTGATTTTATTTTATGTTCTCTATTTAATTCAATTCTTGTTATGCGTGTGAATTAATATAATGCTCCTACAAGTTACTCAACAAACTGTTGATATTCATTTATCTTACTACTGATTCCTTTTAGGTAAATATGCTTGTGCTTTAGAAACTGTTTTGGGTTTGTAAAAGATTATGTTTTTTGTCGGGTGAAATTCTGTTTGCCACTTTGATTTTGTTAGTACTGCATGTGAATTTGATAAGGTATTGATTATCTCCCGAATATACGATATTGCTTGGAGCTTTTATGCTATTGTTGCCTGAGTTTCTTCATTCTTAAATTGTGTACTACTTGAGTGCCGTCTATTCTTATGGTTTATTGTCGTGCTTATTTGTGTGGTAATATGCTACTTTGGACTGAAAATGAGCTAAAATAAAGGTTAAAGTGCACTGATTACAAGTGTTTCATGATTTTATAGGGATTTATAGTAGTTCATTTTTAGGGAAAGAAGTTCCAGGGAAATTAAAAAAATGACAGACTACGAGGGGGGAAGATATGAAGGAAATGGCTCTGATTTTGAAAATGGCGGTGGTGCCTCTCCCGTGCCTCCTGTTAACAGCCAGAGCTATGCTGACATCGATGACCTCAGTGAACGCAAAGATGAGGTATGCAAAAGCACCTTAATCTGTTGCTAGGAAAACTGCAGCGATTGTAAACTGCAGCCAAGACTATCTGATCCCTTTTTATGGTAATTGATTGATCTGTTAAAAAAAAAAGTATATTGCATAATGTTTATACCAGCTTGGTTGATTTTGACTTGTAAAACCACTATAATATAGTTTGTTTTCAATACATCAATTGTAGGTGTAGAGTGGTTCTATGTATATTAGATTTATACCACTTTCTCAGATTGATCGAGTATTTCCTATTTTGTTTTTTAAAGATTCTGATGAAGTGATTTTGTATCTGTTGATTCAATAGATCAAGTTGTTATATACTAACTGCTTATCTTTAGCTTTAAATTAGATTTTAGCAGGGTTATTTGTTATTTTGAGGATATTATGGAGTTTTAACTCTTTTCTTATCGAGGGTTTTGTGGATTTCATCCAGATTATTCATTTGTATGCATTTTAAGTATTGTATCTTATTTAACTTTTCAAATTCAACTATTGCAGCGTGGGTCTCGAGAATATGAAAGAGGGTCTTCAAAGAGTCGTGAGAGGGATAGAGAGAAGGCATGTGATAAGGAGAGGGACAAGGATAGGGAGAAAAGCAGGGGCAGGGATAGGGATAGAGATAGAGATAGGGATAGGGATAGAGAAAGGGACCGGGACAAGGAAAGCGAGCGCCATCATAGAGATCGGGAACGCCATAGAGATCGAAGTGAGAGGAGGGAACGTGGTAGGGATAGAGGTGATGATGATTATCATCGAAGTCGTGACTATGACAGGTGATGAAGTTCACTGTTGTGTATCTTTCTAGATACTTATAAACCTTTTACTGAACATAGTATTGTCATTCTATTGACTAATATCATTTGAAGACGAAGAGATCATGATAGAGATACAGAAGAAAGGCACCGGCGTAGATCAAGGTCCTGTTCCCGTTCCCATGGTAGATCTGAACACCGATCAAGGTCTCGCTCCCGTTCACGCTCTAAGAGGTATGCAGGGAAGAGAAGATGTTAAGTGATTGTTATTATACTTCCATGCATATGTTTGTTTATCATTCATTGAACCAGTCTTTCCCTTTTCTTTGTGATTGTAATTCTATCTCCGTACAGCAAAAGAATTAGTGGTTTTGATATGGCTCCTCCCCCTTCTGCAATGTTGGCTGGTGCAGCTGCTGTTGCTGCTACTGCAGGTACATGGATCATCTTTTGTACTAAGCCTATCATGTTTATTTAATTGCTACCTTCTCTTATTTAGCTTGATCTAGTGTGGTAGTTCTCATTAAATTGCATTCTTTTATTTTGGTAAGCAGTCTATTCCTTCTTTCTTAGTATAGTTTCTTTTAACTGAGATGTCTGAATGGTTTATATTGTGCTACTGTTATTATTATTTTGTGAAGTAATACTGGAACCTTGAGAGTTTTGGTTACTTTGAATTGGTGTTTGTTTGTTTCCTTTTTGGAAATTTATTATGTTTTATGAAGGCAATATTGGGCTACTAGTTCCACTATGCTGACAGTGAGCGTGAATGACTTCTGTTGCTTTGATGTACAAGGAGGAATCCATGTGTGGGTTTGTGATTCTTCCCCATTTTCAACTGGAAAATAAAATCTATTTTCATATTTTTTTTTGTGAATTTTTTTTTCCAGAGCTTGGTGTTGTGATGCATTTGCACAATGTCTTTGGGTAAAGTTGTTTGTGAGAGTATAGAACATAATACATCTTTTTATCTTGTGAGAGGATAGAACATAATACATCTTGCTATCTTGTGAGGGGATAGAACATAATACTTTCCTTTCTCCTACAGCAATTTCTTGGTAACTCAGCCGATGTACTTGAGATAAGAACTAATATTGTTTTCTGATTCTTATAATGGATTCATGATTTCAGGTCAGATTGCAGGAACCGCTCCTGCAATTCCAGGAATGTTTCCCAATATGTTTCCTATGGGGACAACTCAGGTATGATTTATTGCTATTAAAGATATCCTTTATTTTGCTTATTGGCCAGCACTGAATATTTTGTTATTTGTTTTCTTGCAGCAGTTTAGTGCTCTTCCTGTTATGCCGGTTCAAGCCATGACCCAACAGGTTGGCAAGATCACCCATGGGTTTTGTTTATCGTGTGGAACAAGTTTCAATTCAATAATTCTAATTTTGCATCTAACCATAACTTCTGTTGTGTATTTAGGCTACTAGACATGCTCGGCGGGTGTATGTTGGTGGTCTTTCTCCTACGGCAAATGAACAGGTGATAAGCAACACCTTTACTCTAATTATCAACAAGTTTTGGGCTCGCTTGCTCTATTACAATCTATAATAACATCTTTTAGCCGATTTTTAACTAGTTCTTTTACTCTCTTTCTTGTTCTTCCATAGTCTGTAGCAACATTTTTTAGCAGAGTTATGGCTGCAATTGGAGGAAACACTGCTGGCCCAGGTATGCTAATGCCTTGTTATTGAACTGGGTAACTATTTGTGTAATGCCCTAAGGGTTTATATCGTTCTTGCCGGATTGTTTGAAGGGGATGCTGTTGTAAATGTGTATATAAATCATGAAAAGAAGTTTGCATTTGTGGAGATGAGGTCTGTTGAGGAGGCAAGTAATGCGATGGCCTTGGATGGTATTATCTTTGAGGTAATATATATGATTCATGATTTTATGATTGATTGATTTTTTTACTGTATACTATCAGTCTTCTATGGTCATGCTTGATTTCAGTTTTATTTTCCTTTGTGCAAACTTGTATTATCAGGGAGCGCCTGTTAAGGTCAGGAGGCCTAGTGACTATAACCCATCTCTTGCAGCAACACTTGGTCCAAGCCAGCCCAATCCCAATCTTAACCTGGCTGCTGTTGGGTTAACTCCTGGTTCTTCTGGTGGGCTTGAGGGTCCTGACCGAATTTTTGTTGGTGGACTCCCTTATTACTTCACAGAAGCCCAGGTTAGGGAGTTGTTGGAGTCTTTTGGGCCCTTGCGAGGTTTTGATTTGGTTAAGGACAGAGAAACAGGGAACTCCAAGGGTTATGCATTCTGTGTCTACCAAGACCTTACGGTTACTGACATAGCTTGTGCTGCACTTAATGGAATAAAGATGGGGGATAAAACTCTCACTGTAAGGCGCGCAAACCAGGGTGCCAACCAACCTAAACCTGAGCAGGAAACTGTTCTATTACATGCCCAGCAACAGATTGCATTGCAGGTAAAACTTAAATTGCTTTTGCTTCTAAATGTCATTTCCACCTTTTCTGTTGTCATTTATACTGGTTTCTATATACTCATACAGCGGCTAATGTTACAACCTGTACCAACCAAAGTTGTATGTCTAAGTCAAGTAGTTTCAGCTGATGAGCTTAAAGATGATGATGAATATGAAGATATTCTGGATGACATGAGGACAGAGGGTGCAAAGTTTGGTAAGATTTTTTATTCTAATGCTTGATTTCTTGATGCTCGTTTCTTTTACAAGCTTTTTGCATATTGATCGGTTTTCTTTATTTGTCTGTGTTATATGTTTGTTTTACAGCGTTTTGTAGTCCCACATTCCGCTATAAAGAATCAGGCCTAACATACACAGACAGAAGACTTCCCCTATTTATATTGGCTTGAGAACCCTTTTTTTTTTTTTTTGGGGTTTATGTAGCCTTGAAATATTTTTTGTTTGCATATTTTCACATGCTATATGCAGGTACATTGGTGAATGTTGTCATCCCTCGTCCAAATCCAGATGGCAGTTCCGCACCAGGTGTAGGAAAGGTTTGTTGGTGTTCTTTTCCTGCTAAATGATGCTCTTGTTTAAAAAATGCAACACTTTGTTCTTTTCCTTCTCAAGTTGAGGTTCTAATTAAAAAAACTTGGTTATTCGCAGGTGTTCTTGGAGTATGCAGATATTGAGAGTGCCACGAAAGCTCGAACAGGGATGAATGGAAGGAAATTCGGAGGCAATCAGGTTGTTGCCATCTTTTTCCCTGAAATTAAGTTTTCGCAGGGAGAATATGATGGCTAATTATTTGTCACCAGTGTTGCATCAGTTGATCTAGTATTCACTGACGTTCTCGTCGTTTAGCAATATTAGGTTTGAGGAGATTTAGCTGTTTTAGGTTTAGTTTTACAGCTAATGAAAGTCTGGATATGACATGCATTAAACTTGTTATGTTGTACTATATTTATCTACTTAGGTATTGCAATGGGGACTCACAGTTGGGCTTTTAGTACACACTGCAATTGTTTCATCACGGTTTTGGCGATCGACTGATTTTTTGGACTTGTATCCTTTGGGTTAAAAAAGAAATTTGGTACGGTATATGAAATTTGAAAATATGGTACTTGTCTTTGTCATGACATTAGGAAAGAAGTTAAAGAGGACTGCTTTGTTTTAAATTACATGTAAGATTTATCTCTTTTTCTTTATGGAGCCTTCAAACTTTCAGTACGATTGATTTTGATGTGAATTCACGATTAATGTCGCTGGAGCTTGTGGTGATTAACTACAGTAGTGATAAAAGAGAGAGACATTTATAGGATTGCTCGTATTCATACTCGAAGTGATAAAAAATATATCCATAGCATCTTCTCGGCTCAAGCCTCATATTCTTCTTGTGGACTTGCCTTCATGTTAGTCTTTCTCTTAATTTGGCTGATTGGGTCGGGCTCGGCAGAATTAAATTTGCATTAGTAACTGTTACTCTCGAATGTCCTCCTTGGTGAGAATTGTGCAACCAAATCATAATTTTCCTTCTAAGATTCTGATAGTTTCCTATTACAAGCTTCCCTTTTCTTCTCAGGTCCTGATTACATTTGAGTGTGCAGTCCCATCAGCTTGAATTTTGCTATAAGAGTTTTCATTGCTTTATCCTCCTATCATGCCATCCGAGTCATTTCCCATATTTCTGAATCTTCAGCAATGATGGCCAACTGTAAGAGCTCACTATGAGTGGCTCATGAGAGAACATTACCCCTCTTATTTTCAACCCCCTTTTTATAGTAAATTTCAAAGTTAAAACCCAGTAGTTTATATTAAAAAAAAAGTTTTATCAAAGATAGTGGAATATTCCAACCTGATACATATAATATAATAATAATATCTCTAATCATGTTGACCAAGTATTGTATGAGAAGAACTACAGCAACAAAGAATCTCTTGAAACATTAAAACTTAATAAAAATTTCCAATTACTCAAAATTTTAGTTTAGCTTATTGTGTTTCTGTCCTGTATGTCTTGATGGAAAATATGCATTATCCATGTAGGCTAAATTATATAACGTCCTTATTTTCTCTCTAACTCCTTCACACACACACACACACTATAAATAAATAAATAAATAAATATATATATATATATATATATATACCCACCATCAATTTAGTTATTTAATTAAAGATAATGTCGTTATTTTCTCTTTAACTCCTTCACACTTGGCCTACTTAATAGGAAGATAAGATTAATTGTAAACGATTTACATTCTCCCACTTGGTTCATGTGCTTTAATATTATACCAAGAAAGCAAATGACAAAATTTGCAATCAATATTTATGGCCAAATGAATTGCACAAAATGAAAGAAATAATTATCTAAATGTATAGAAGTAATCAAAGAACTTCATGTAAAAGAAATCAATCAATAACATGAGAAATAACAATGATCATAATGCAATATCCAAGAAGATCAATCGCTAATCAGCCCCATATGCTTTACATGATCCTTAAATGACTCAACCGGCATTCCTTTAGTCAAAGGATCAATAACCATTAGCTTTGCACTTATATGCTAAATAGACACTTTCTGAATCTTTATACGATCCCTAACTACAAGATACTTTATATTGATGTGCTTGCTTCGACTCATATTATTCTTATTATTAGCAAATGAGACTGTAGAGATATTATCACAATATATCAACAATGATCTTGATACAATATCAACGATCTTTAACTTTGTGATAAAATTCCTCAACCACAATACCTGCGATGAACATTCATAGCAAGCAATATATTCAACCTCTATAGTCAATGATGCAACTATTGACTGTTTCATACTCCTCCAAGATACAACACCTCTAGCAAGAAGAAAGCATATCTTGAAGAATATTTATTTGTATTTTGACATCTAGCAAAATCTGAATTTGAATATATGACGATCTTCAATTTAGCAAAGTAATTATATGTGAGTTTGAAATCCTTGGTTCTTTTTAGGTATCTCATAACTTGTTTAGCAGCTTTCCAATGTGTTAGACCTGGATTACTTTGGTATCGTCCAAGCATTCCTACCGCAAATGCAAGATCAGGTCTTGTGTAAACAAGTGTGTACATAAGACTTCCAATTACTGAAGCATATGGTTTATTTTCCATCTCCTTTTGTTCCATAATGTTTTTGGGACAGTGAGACAGATTGAATTTATCCCCTTTAACAATAGATGATCCTTTCATAGCACTTTCTTGCGTATGAAACCTTTCTAAAACTTTTTCAATGTAGGTCTTTTGAGATAATCCCAGAGTCTTTCGAGGTCTATCTCTGTGAATTTCTATGCCAATGACATAAGAATCTTCACTTATATCCTTCATTTTAAAGTTTTGAGATAGAAATTATTTTGTCTCATGTAACAAACTCAAATCACTACATGCAAGTATTATATCATCTACGTAGATGATTAAGAAAATAAATTTTCCATCAACCAATTTGACATAAATACATTGATCCATAACATTCTCAACAAAACCATATGAGATAATTACGTTATGGAACTTGATATGCCATTGACAAGAGGCCTGTTTCAATCCATCTATAGATTTCTTAAGCTTGCAAACTAGTTGAGAACCATGTTCCTTATTAAATCCCTTAGGTTGTTTCACATATACCTCTTCTTCAAGATCCCCATTCAGAAATGTTGTTTTCACATTTATTTGATGTAGCTCTAAATCAAAATGTGCTATTAATTTCATAATGATTCTAAAAGAATCTTTCTTAGAAACTAAATAAAAAGTTTCATGATAATCAATACCCCTCCTTTGAGTGAAACCTTTGGCTACAAGTCTACCCTTATATCGTTCAATATTACTAGAGGAGTCTTGTTTCATTTTAAAAACCCATTTATAGCCAACTAATGAGACCCTTTTGGTAACAACAAAGTCCCATACTTGACTTTTAGCCATTGATTTTAAATCTTCCTTCATGATATTGTATCATAAATTGGAATTTTCTCCATTCATAGTTTGTGAAAACAAATTAGAATCATCCTTAAGTCCAATGTCAAAATTAGACTCTTATATGCATACAATATAATCACTAGAATTGTTGGTCTCTTAAGTCTTGAAGATCTCCTGAGTTCAAAAGATTAATCTAAGTTTTGAACAACATGTTCTTCATAAGCTTGTCTTGCATGGGGTGCCTCTACATGAATTGGTTGTTCTTCTACAGTGTCCGAAGGATTTTGAAGAACAATCAACTCATTTTCTTTCATTGATGAATCAATTTCCTTTTTTTTTTCCTAGAAATTGTATATCACGAGAAATTTCACTCCCTCTAGTATCAAACTCCTCAAGGAATTTGACATTTCCAGCTTTGACATTCTTAGGAGTGTACGAAGGACGATAAAACCTGTATCATTTTGAGTTAGTTTCATAGCCAATAAATAGCCACTTTGAGTTCTTGAATCCAATTACTTAATTTGAGGATTGTAAACCCCCGCTTCAATTGGAAAACCCCAGACATGTATATATGCTAAACTTGGTTTCTAACTTTTCCATAACTTAAAAAGGATTTTTAGGAACAACCTTAGTTGAAACCCTGTTTAAGATATATACTACCATTTTTAAAGCCTCACTCCAACAGGATAATGGTAGATTGGAATTACTAATCATACTCCTTATCATATCCATTAGCATTCGATTCCTCCTTTTAGCTACACCATTGTGTTGTGATGTGTTTGGCATTGTGTATTGTACCACAATTGCTTATTCTAGGAATGTTGCAAATGGACCAGTTATTTATCCTTGTTCAGTGTATTGACCATAATATTCACCGCCTAGTATATTGACCATAATATTCACCACCCTTGTCTGATTGCACAATCTTTATTTTCCTTTATATTTGTTCCTCTACTTCAACTTTTTAAGACTTGAAAGCATCAAATGCTTCAGCCTTTTCATTTAATAAGTAGAGATACATATATCCAAAAAAGACATCAATGAATGTGATAAAATATCTTTGATCATTCAGACAAGGAGTGAAAAATGGTCCATAAATGTTAGTGTGTATGATTTCTAAAATTTGAGAACTTCTTCTAGAACCATTATTGGTATTGTTAGGTTGCTTTCCTTTGATGCAATCCACAAAAGTATCAAAATTAGTAAAATTAAGGGTGTGTACAACCCCACACCAATCTTTTAATTCTCTCAATAGAGATTTATGCTATAATCTAGAAGAATGTTCATCAATAGTCATTTGTTTAACTTCTTCTAGAACCATTATTGGTTTTGTTATGTTGCTTTCCTTTAATGCAATCCATATAACTATCAAAATCAGTAAAATTAAGGGTGTGTACAACCCCATCATTCACCAATCTTTTAATTCCCTCAATAGAGATGTAACATAATCTCTTATGCCACAATCTAGAAGAATGTTCATCAATAGTCATTTGTTTAGTACCAACATTCTTTACATGCATAGTTAAGAGGATATTCTCAAAATTAGAATCCAAATTTATTTTATATAGATTTTCAACAAGATTTTCATAACCAACACTTATTTTTTAATAATCTAAAAACATATTCATAAAATAAAATCCATAGCCCTAAGCGACTAATCTAGAATCAAAATTAAATTTCTAAAAAAAGAAGGAACATAAAAAATGTTTTCCAAATCCAAAACAAAACCAGATTTCAAAACAAATCTATAAGTCCCAATAACCTCCACTACTGAATGCATCTCATTTCCTGAATAAATGCCTTGTTCACTACCCTTCGACTTTCTTATATTGAAAAAGCCCTGCATATTATTAGCAATGTGAATTGAAGAGCCAGAATCAATCCACCAAGTGTTATTTGATACTTGCAAAAAATAAGATTCATAATACGCAAAGGTGAAGAGGTTACCTTTCTTTTCAAGCCATATTTGGTACCTTAAGCAATTTTTCTTTATATGTCCATTCTTTTTGCAAAAGAAGCACTTTTTCAGTTTGCCTTGTGCCTTCATTAGTTATTATCCCTTTTTTTTGGAAAAAACAAAACTTGCACCAGTTTTGGCATTTCCTTTATCATAAGTAGTCAAGTTTGAGCTTTCAAACTTCTCATGCTTCAACCTTTCTTGCTCTTGAATACACATGGTCAAAAGCTCATTAACAAACCATTTATCCTTATGTGTGTTAGAGGAAATTTTGAAAGGACCATATGCCATTGGAATAGTAAGAATAAAATGAACCAGAATTGATTTAGATATTTCAACCTCCAGAGATTTCAATTGTTCAACAATGTCTCTCATTTGCATAATATGCTCATGCACACTTTTTGAATCGTCAAATTTCATTCATGAGAGTTTCTGCATTAGGGTACTTGCCATGGCCTTGTTAGAAGTCACAAGATGCTCCTCAATGGCCTTCATGAAGTCTTTAACTTTTGTACATTGAGGGATAGAGCCTCTAATGCTTTTGCTTATATGAGTCTTAAATAGTGCCAAACTCAAATGGTTTGATCGCTTCCACTTTTCATAAGAGGCTTTCTCAGTTGGCGAACTTTCCCCCGTAGGAACATGAGGAGCTTCCTCACAGAGCGCAAAATCAAGATCCATGTACCCTAAGGTATGAAGAACTCCATCTTTCTAATCGAAAAAGTTCTCACCAGTTAAAATTGGAATTGAGTTACTAGAAATAGCATTAGGAATAATTACACAACAAGATAAACATATATTATTGCTATGTAATTTAAACTAAAATGAAATCAACCAATGTCAAATTTCAATGCATTAAATTTAACCTTCTGGTCAGTAAAGGTGCAACATTCATAGAATTTCCTATAAATTAATAACAAGACTAATGAATATAATGTCCAATATATAATTTCCATATATGTGGACCTAGGAAATAACAATATCAAAATTCACCATCTTGTTCCAATTAAGGCATGAACTAAAAATCTTTATGTGGGTAAGAGTAATTATTTTATCCAAACCATTTTAATTTAGCTATACATATTCACACGACTATTAATAATCCTTTATTTGATGTCACATTTTTCAAAGGATTAAGATGCTGTGGCTATTCTTAATCACGCATAGATTCTTGAGGGCATCAAATCAAAGAAGAAAGTGGAACAAAATTGAAACAACACTGTGAAATTAATGTGCAGAAAATCTTATCTTTGTAATTTATGTAGCACCCCAATACTGGAAGGATACGGGAGTGCCACATCAGACTCACAAACAGAAACAAACAACAGAGCAATATGGAAGCTTTTCAAACACATTAAACATTCATTACAAAAATTTTCATAAAATGAAGAAAACATATATTACATATCATAAGTTCAAAAACTAGCATGTATTATGGTTATTACAAACCTTCATACAAATTCAGATACAAGCCAAAAATCAATCTCAAAATACATTTATGTCAAAACAAAAACTCAGACTCCATTAGCCATTGCAGTTGACGTGTCTCAGTCCTTAAGTCCTTCTCTCTGAACCTACACGGGGCAAATCTACCATGTTAATCATATAACTTAATGAGTAATAACTAAACTAAGTCTAACCACAACATTGAATCATGTTATACAAAAGCATCTCAATATACTGAAATTCAGAATAGAATAAGATTTATTAATGAAAACACTTCACATGCTAAAGTCAGACATTTTAGTAGTAGAACAGAACATACAAAATACAGAACAAATTTTCAGAATAGGGGGTTAACCCATCATATCAGAAATATGGTTTGTTTCTTATCAAAACTTATCAAAGATCAAATATAAAACGAGTTAGACTGTAAATCCATAAACATAAGTAGGTAACAGGACTTATATAAAGGGAGATCGAAGTCTCGACACCGAAGCGTCACAGAAGCAGCTGTAGATCATTCTAGACATGCCTATTTACCCACAACTAGGACTTAACATATTCAAAAACAGAAATGTTTGAAATTCAATTCACATATCAATTAATTTTTTCATACCATGTATTCAAGTATATCACATTCTTATAGTTTTGCAAATAATTCAATGTTCCAAATCAATAGCAAACAAAGCAGTCAGAGCAAAACTATCAAAATTTTACTTACTGAATTACTTACAAAATTGACCATCTAAATTACTTACGAAAGAGACTATCTAAATTACTTACAAAAGCTCCCTTATTGCTTATTACTTCGAAGTTCTGTCAATATTTAGAATCAGTCGCTCTATGCGTTCCTCTATAACATTTAACACAAACACATATTACTATTGTGCATGATTATGAAATCATTTATGCACATTCATGTATACCAAATATGTATGATGCATGTTCATGACAAATTTCGGGTTTCTTATCCTTAATCTTATCACATTGTCAATCATGTGAAACCATGCTCAATTTTTCAATCTAGATTTATCTAATAACCAACTTTTGAGTCCACTTTGATCAATTATTCACATAAGGAAGATGAGGTAGTTTGATAACACTTCCTCTTAGAAAGTTGTTCTCCCAAGTCTTAAGTTTCTAATGATACCAAGTCCATTCCATTTGGTCTTGTATATTGAAAGTTATACTCAAAAGAGCTCAGACTATACTTAAGCTTCAACAAAATTCTTATCTCAACTTCCAATCAGATTTTGAAATTTTTAGAGGAAGAATTTGAATTCAATCTCTTCGGACCATTTTTAACTTTGTGATGCTAGTTTAATTACAGTCAAGAATCACTCCTTTTGGAAATCTACAGATCCAGATATAAGTAAAATACTGAAGTATGTTCAGTAAAATCATCCCAGTTATAACACTTCAGTACAGTCACAATTTCATCAAAAATTCTTTAATCAATCCATTTGAGATGGTCTTAATTTTTGATGGAGATGAAGAACAATGTCTTACGAGTCTGGGGAAGAAGTTATAACAAAAAGATCAAAGGATATTCAGAAAACAACCTTCTTCAGAAAGCATGGAAGTCGCGATCGTGCACCTGTACGACCGCAACATCCTAGATGGACTAGCAATTTTGCGATCGTGCAGAAGCATGATTGCAAGTCGTAATGACTGCACGATCATGACATCCTCCTTCTTCACTAACCTGTTTTCTTCTTCTTCTTTGATTCTTTTTCCAACTTTTTCTCTCTTTCATCCTATTCAATGAACATATATATCACTTCAACCAATTCCTCTACTTCCATTTTTGTTCTACAATACACAACAAAAACCAAAATTTCAGATTAAACACTAAAATCTTAGTCACAGGTGTGCGACATTACGCACTCCCGTACGTGTCATGCATACCCATGCATGTCTATGCACGACTGTGCAATCGCCCAAGCTTCTTCCATTTTTTAATATCTTCCACAAATTTTCTTCATTTTTGCATCACATATTATGGACATCTATATCCAGTACAACCTCTAAACCCATCAAGTGCAAGCTTATATTCATGAAAACCGAAACCTACATAAGCTTTCTCTCACTACTATGTTTTCCAGATTTTTCTTTCTTCTTTTTTCTTCATCTTAATTAATTCCTAATTCATATTCTCTACATTTTCACACCCATTGCAACTTATCTTACACTAAAACAACTCAAATTTTCAAGATCAAAATTCAAACTTCAAAAACCGTATATGCACACTGTGCTTTCTGTCTCTATTGCTACGTTTATTTCCATTGAAAACCAATCCTAGATTCAACACAGAACTTAACCTATACCATTTTTATACTTCTCCACTATTGCTTCTAGTCAACTCAAATAATCTTTATCATAAAAAACTGAGCATATATAGCTATTCCAGTATCTGCACAATTCCGAAGTCACACCATTTTCATATAATGCATTCTGAGCATCACTAAAGCTATCAGTTTATATATGTACTCATTTCCAGTACTAAACCATCATCACATTCATTCAAAAAACCCAGAAAATTAGAAACATCACTTATGTGATTCTTCAAACCGATTCCAGCTATGACAGTGAATAGTAAGGTTTTGGTGGATGGAGGGAAAAGCAAGACTAAAGAGAAGCAAACTAACAGCTGGACTGAGTTATTTGTTTTGTTAAGGACAAGACTGGTATAAAAATCAAAACCAGTATTTCGGTGATGTAGATTCAGTGACTTTCGGTGAAGACCAACAAAATACGATGAACAACAAAGAGCTTCAGTCATTTTTCCTTTTAACACACATACTTATGTGTGTTTTTTTTAATCATTTTGACACATGGATCCATTCATGCCTCCCATTTTCCCTTTATGCAAGCTGCCGCATGTCTCCTATATGTCAGGCCATTTGTCACATATTCATGTATTTTTTTAATATTCCAAATTTCTAGAAAAATTCCTAATATTTCCAAAATTTCCAAAATAATGCCAATAGTTCCCGAATGAGTTTTTCGCAATTTAATCACATTTATAAATCTATTTTACTTGAAAATGTCATGAATGCATGTACAATTATTTTGTATGAGTCTAAAAATTCATAAGCACATAACAACGAAATACACAATTATGAAAAGCATAAAGTGCACTGAAATTCCTAAATTTTCTGACCCCTAACATGGGCTATTACAATTCTTCCCTCCTTAAGAAATTTCATTCTCGAAAATTGTACCTAATCTGAATAGTTGTGGATACTAAGCTTTCATGGTTTCTTTGGATTCCCATGTTACTTCCTCAAGTTCATAGTGTTGCCAGAGTACCTTTACTAAACGTATTTGCTTATTCCTAAGTTGCCTAACTTTTTGGGCTAAGATAGAAACTGGTCCTTCTTTATAAGACAATTCCAGTTATACCTGAATTTCTTGCACGGGAATCTTATGTGTCACATCAGACCGATATCTTCTTAACATAGAAATATGAAACACATCATGTAACTTGGCCAATTCCTTAGTTCATCATTATCTGGCACATACAACCGATCTTTATAATACAATTCACCATCTCCTTGCAAAGAAAAATCAGATTCTTTACCTTCCTGAGTAGCCAATATAAGTTATTGTAACTTATCATCAACTCTATGAGCATTACAAATTTCTTGTCTCCAGGTAGGCCTTGCTTTCAACTAAGCTATTAAAGCTCTATCAGATACAAATTTCCATTAACTCTGCTTATGTTATAGTGCTGAAATGGTCTTTCGACTCAAAGCATTAACTATTACGTATAGTGCTGAAATGGTCTTTCGACTCAAAGCATTAACTACTATGTTAGCTTTACCCAGATGATAGTACATAATACAATCATAGTCCTTAAACAATTCCAATTAGCACCGTTGTCTCAGATTGAGTTCCTTATAGGTAAATAGATACTTCAAACTTTTATGATATGTGAAAATTCTACATTTTTCACCATACAAATAATGTTGCCAAAATTTTAAAGCAAACACTACTACTGCAAGTTTCAGATCATGAGTAGGATAATTTTGTTCATGTGACTTTAGTTGCCTATAGGCATAAGCAACTACCTTTTCATCCTGCATCATTCAACTGATCAAATAAGTCTTCAATCATCGGTAACAGATACTTGTTCTTTATTGTGACTTTATTCAATTGCCTAATATTGATGCACTCTTATTAGTATATTCAGCTTCGTCTGTCTGAATCTCATACTTATCTGACTCCAATTTTCACATCTGATTCGTTCAACACTCATTCATTAATTCTTATTCAATATTCATTCATCCATATCCTAACATATATTACTTTTGTACACCATAACATCATTCACTAAAGCAACCACTTTATCAGATGTACACTCATAATAACTAATCAACTTATTCTTGAGGGTTTCCTACATATATTGCTATCTTCTGCTTCATCTTACTTGAATATTTTCTTAATTAACTTAGAAATTTATGAAACGTAACCATCACCAAATTATAGTAACAAACCAATGTTATAACGTTGTACTGAATCATAAACTTTCCAATACGATACCTAAACAACCATTCTGGTTCCAAGTTCAACCTCTCAAGGTAACGTGCTCTTTAAATCCCATCACTTTTACTTACATCTCTATTCTTTTTCTCTGTCAAATCCATGAAAATACATTTCCTTCCACATCAATTGAAAGGTATACAACCATAAGATAATACTAATCTCATATTACTTCCTGAGGAGATTTAGGGTTTGCATGGTAGATATTATATTAGCTAACGAACTAGTGTGGATGCCATGCAATATTATTATAGACTGATTAGGCTTCCTAAGCATAATTGTCTTAGCATGACAATCAACTACTGCCTGATGCTTGGATAACCAATCCATACCTAGAATTAAATCAAATTCATGAAATGACAATCTGATCAGATCTGCTACATATTCATTTCTCGTATCATAATAGGACAATTTCTAAACACTTGATTAACCAATACACTATTACCCAGAGGACTGGTTACATGAATGCCATATTCTAACTGATCTATTGACATCTTCACATTAAACATTTCTCCAGCACAGATTTATATGAATGAGTGGATCCAGGATCAATTAGTGCTTGCATGTCAAAATCAAAGAGAGAAACGATACCAGCAATGACTTCAGGTGCGTCCTGATCCTCACGAGCTTTCAATGCATAAGTTCTAGCCGAAGCAAAAGGCACAGTTGGTCGATCCACAGTTTTCGATTGAGTACCCATATTAGGTTTGTGTTGACCAGATCCTCCTCAACCTTTACCACGTCCTCTGTTCTCAACAGATGTATGAAAGACCTCTCTACTAGCTTGTGATATCTTAGACTATCTTAGAGGGCAATTGGCTATCATATGCTCTGTATTGCCACTGCGAAAACATGCATCTATAGCCCTCCTACAAACACCCCTATGAAGCGTAGAGCAATGAGGGCACTCTGGGGGTACCAGAACCTCAATCCCCAGAGGAATCCCTACCAGAAACAATTGATGAGGGAAAGTTTTGTCACCTTCCCCGAGTCACAGATCTCTGAGTATTTTTCGGTGCAGAGGAAGTACCTTCCCGACTTTGTTTGTCCGAAGATTGGCCTCCTATAGTAAAGTGCATTCGTTGACTCCTTTCTCTTCTAATCGTCTCTTGCCTCTCAATTTTTATAGCAACTTGTACTAACTGATGGTAAGTCACTTGTTGCAACAGAGTAAATGTTGCCATATGTTCTTTGATGGAGTCATATAATCCATCCTCGAACTGATGACAACAGAACTCTTCAGTAAGTACAGATTCAAGGGCATACTTACTGAGTCGATTAAATTCTCGATCGTACTCAACAACTGACAAATTCCTCTATTTCAGACTCAAAAATTGCCTCCACTTATCCTTTTTGTAAGCCTTCGTAATATATTTCACTTGGAACTCTTGGGCAAAGAAATTTCAAGTTAGAGACATCGGTAGCTGAGGACTTCTCAGAACAAACTTTTACCATTCATAAGCTACTTCCCTGTAGAAGGGAGAAAGTACAGTGCATCATCTGCTCTGTTGGACAACTGATCTCATCCAACACTCTCTTCACCTTCTCAATCCAGAACTAAGCCCTTTCAGATTCCTCTAGAGATGTCCCAGTAAATTCCTCCGCTCCATACTTCCGCAGCTGATCAATTGGAACCTTGGGTATAGTCATACAATGAAATAATGTCATCATATCCTGGAACAATTTAAATAAAGCCTCTCCTTGAGCTGGAGGAGGAGATGACACCTCAGCTTCACCTCGATTGAGCCCAGAGGGTCCAGATATTGATAGATGAGTTTGCTCCAGATGATTGCTCTCAGCGACTTCGTCAACAGCATCTCGTGATCTTTCCATCTTTAATTCTAGAATCAAAATATAGGACAACTACATTAGGCTAGACATAACTTTTATACACAAGTATAAGCAAGAGTTAAGCATTGGTTAAACCAGAATTGCCTAAATCATACTCTGATACCAAAAAGGTGTAGCGCCCCCTGGGAGGATACAAGAGTGCCACATTACACTCAAACATAAACAAACAACAAAGCAATACAGAAGCATTTCAAACACACTAAACATTCATTACAAAAATTTTCAAAAACTAGAGCAAACATATATTACATATCATAAGTTCAGAAACCAGCTTGTATTATGGTTATTACAAACCTTCATACAAATTCAGATACAAGCCCAAAATCAAACTCAAAATACATTTATGTCAAAACAAAAACTCAGACTCCATTGGCCAATGTGGTTGACTTGTCCCAATCCTTAAGTCCCCTTTGAACCTACAAGAAGTAAATCTACCATACTAAGCATATAGCTTAGTGAGTAATAACTAAACTAAGTCTAACCGCAACACTGAATCATGTTATACAAAAGCATCTCAGCATATTGAAATTCAGAACAAAATAAGATTTATTAATGAAAACACTTTGCATGCTAAAGTTAGACATTTCAATAGCAGGACAGAACATACAGAATACAGAACATATTTTCAGAATAGGGTGTTAACCCATCAGATCAGAAATATGGTTTGTTCTTTATCAAAACTTATCAAAGATCAATTACAAAATGAGTTAGACTGTAAATCCATGAACAGAAGTGGGTAACGGGACTTATACAGAGGGAGACCGAAGTCTTGAAACCAAAATGTCACAGAAGTAGTTGCAGACCTTTCTAAGCATGTCTATTTACCCACAACTAGGACTTAACATATTCAAAAACAAAAATGTCTAAAATTCAATTCACATATCAATCAATGTTTTCATACCATGTATTTAAGAATGTTATCTAAATTACTTACAAAAGCTCCTTTATTGCTTATTGCCTCGAAGTCCTGGCAATATCTAGAATCAGTCGCTCTACGGGTTCCTCTATAACATTTAACACAAACACATATTACTATTATGCATGATTATGAAATCATTTATGCACATTTATGTATACCAAATATGTATGATGTATGTTCATGACAAATTTCGGGTTTCTTATCCTTAATCTTGTCACATTGTCAATCATGTGAAACCATACTCAATTTCTTAATCCAAATTTATCTAATAACCAACTTTCGAGTCCATTTTGCTTAATTGTTCACATCAGGAAGATTAGGTAATTTGATAACACTTTCTTCCAGAAAGTTGTTCTCCCAATTCTTAAGTTTCTAATGATACCAATTCCATTCCATTTGGTTTTGTATACTGAAAGTTATACTTAAAAGATTGCAGACTATACTTAAGCTTCAATAGAATTCTTATCTCAAATTCCAATCAGATTATGAAATTCTTAGAGGCAAAATTTGAATTCAATCTCTTCAGACCATTTGTATCCTTATGACTCTAGTTTAATTCCAATTAAGAATAACTCCATTTAGGATTCTACAGATCCAGATATAAGTAAAATACCAAAGTATGTTCAGTAAAATCATCCCAGTTATCATACTTCAGTACAGTTACAATTTCATCTTAAATTCTTTAGTCAATCCATTTTAGATGGTCCTAAATTAGTGCCAATTAAGAACAATGTCTTATGAGTCTATTGGTTTAATTCCCACGTCAATTGGATGTCTAGGGAAGAAGTTATAATAAAAAGATCAAAGGATGTTCAGAAAACAACCTTCTTCAAAAAGCATAGAAGTCGCGATCGTGCGCCTGCACGACTGCAACATTCCAAATGGACTAGTGATGTCACTATCGTGTAGAAGCATGATCGTGAGTTGCCATGCCTCTCAGCAAAGTTGTGATCGTGCAGAAGCATGATCGCGACATCTTCCTTCTTCACTAACCTGTTTTCTTCTTCTTCGATTCTTTTTCTAGCTTTTTCTCTCTTTCATCCTATTCAATGAACGCATATATCACTTCAACCAATTCCTCTACTTCCATTTTAGTTCTACATTACACAGCAAAAACCAAAATTCCAGATTAAACACTAAAAACTCAGTCACAGGCATGTGACATTATGCATGCCCGTACGTGCCAAGCATACCCGTGCATGTCCATGCATGACTGTGCAATCGCACCAACTTCTTCCATTTTTCTATATCTTCTGCAGATTTTCTTCATTCCTACATCACATATTCTGGACTTCTATATCTAGTACAACCTCTAAACCCATCAAGTGCAAGCTTATATGATAATTCATGAAACCCTAAACCTACACAAGCTTTCTCTCACCATTTTGTTTTCCAGATTTTTCTTACTTCTTACTTCTTTCTTCTTCATCTTAATCTATTCCTAATTTATATTCTCTTCATTTTCACACCCAATGCAACTTATCTTACACTAAAACAACTCAAAAATTCAAACTTCAAAAATCGATTATGCACTCTGTGCTTTCTCTCTCTACTCTACGTTTACTTCCATTTAAAACCAATCCCATATTCAACACAGAACTGAACCTATACCAATTTTATACCTCTCCGCTATTGCTTCTAGTCAACTCAAATAATTTTAATCATAAACACAGAGCATATACAACTATTTCACTATCTGTACAATTCTGAAGTCACACCATTTTCATATAATGCATTCTGAACATCACGAAAGCTATCCGTTTATGCATGTACTCATTTCCAGTACTAAAACATCATCACATTCATTCACAAAACCCAGAAAATTAGAAACATCACTTACTTGATTCTTCAAACAAATTCCAGCTATGACAGTGAATAGTAGGGTTTCGATGGATGGAGGGAAAAGAAAGACTAAAGAGAAGCAAACTAACCATTGGACTGGGTTATTTGTTTTGCAAAGGACAAGGTTGACATAAAAATCAAAACCATTATTTTGGTGATGCAGATTCAGTGACTTTCAGTGAAGACCAACAAAATCCAAAGAACAACAAAAAGCTTCAGTGATTTTGCCTTCTAACACACATACTTATGTGTGTTTTTATCATTTTGACACATGGATCCATACATGCCTCCCATTTGCCCTTCATGTAAGCTGCTGCATGTCTCCTACATGTCAGGCCATTTGTCATACTCCCATTTGTCACATATTCATGTATTTTTTTTAATATTTCAAAATTTCTAGAAAAATTCCTAATTTTATCAAAATTTTCGAAATAATGCCAATAGTCCCCAAATGAGTTTTCCATAATTTAATATAAATCCATTTTACCTGAAAATGTCATGAATACATGTATAATTTTTTTATATGAGTCCAAAAATTCATAAGCACATAATAGCAAAATACACAATTATGCAAAGCATAAAGTGCACTGAAATTCTTAAATTTTCTGACCCCTAACATGAGGTGTTTTAATTTATATGTACAAACTATTTGTACATCTATAAAAAAAACTTCCAATCTGTATACAACACATGTATATATATCCTTGTTTATCCAAAACAAAAAATGCATAACAATCCATGTTTGTTTTTTTCTTCTTCTATCTTCTCAATGAATAACATGTACGTCCATCAAAAGATTTTTATAAAACACATGCATATCTTGTTCATGACAAAACAAAAAATGCAAAACAAACCATTTTTTTTCTTGATTGAAGGACATGTTCATCCATAAAAAGATTTTCATTATGTCCATTAAAAAACTTTCAATATGGATAAAACACACGCACTATGTTCACACCAAAACAAAAATGCATAACAAAACATGGCTTTTACCTTTTTTTAATCGTTTGCAGTCATTAAAACCAACCTATAACATCATATTGAACAACATACTCTCGAGATGTGGGCCCATAACCCAATATTAAAAAAATTTATCAAAGATATTGCAATATTTCAACATGATTCATATAATAATAATAACTCTAGCCATGTTGTCCAAGTAATGTGTGAGAAGAACTACAGCAACGAATAATCTTTTGAAGCCTTAAAACTCTAATAAAAATTCCCAATCACTTAAAATTCTAGTTTAGCTTTCTGTATTGTACATCTTGATGGAAAACATGCATTATCCATATAGGCTAAGGACACACACACACACACACACACACACACACACACATATATATATATATATATATATATATATATATATATAAAACTATATAACTA
>JANIJH010000002.1:26469107-26508785 GCA_024520975.1 Erythroxylum areolatum | reverse complement strand
AATACAATCCATTGTATCTCTCTCCTTTTGTGTCTTTAGACACATACTCTTTGAGAGAGAAATCCCATGCAATATGGTTAAGAATCCCCTCTTGGAATTCTCCATACTAAACCTCTTTAGCATTTTATCTATGTATGTAAATTGAGATAATCCAAGCAATCTTTTTGATCTATCTTGATAGATCTTTATACCTAGTATATAAGCTGCTTCTCCTATATCCTTCATGGAAAAGTTCTTAGATAACCATGTCTTAATAAACTGGAATATTGAAATGTCATTTTCAATAATCAATATGTCATCAACGTAAAGTAATAAGAAAACGACTACACTCCCACTTACCTTCTTATAAACACAAGGTTCATCCACATTTTTGATAAAATCAAACTCTTTGATTATTTCATCAAAACGGATGTTCCAACTCCATGAAGCTTGCTTAAGTCCATAAATGGACCTTTGTAACTTACATACTTGATCTAAGAAATTCTTTGGATTTAAAACCCTCAGGTTATGTCATATATACATTCTCTTGCAAATTCCCATTGAGAAATATTGTTATGACATCCATTTGCCAAATTTCATAATCATGGTATGCTGCCATAGCCAATAAAATCCTTATGGATTTAAGCATTGCTACTGGTAAAAAAGTTTCATCAAAATCAACTCCTTATTTTTGTTTATAACCTTTCACCACCAACCTTGCTTTGTATGTATGTACATTTCCGTCCATGTCAGTTTTTCTCTTAAAAATCCATTCACCCCCAATAGGTACTATACCTTCAGGTGCATTCACCAAAGTCTATACTTGGTTAGTGTTCATAGATTCCATTTCGAATTTCATGGCTTCTTTCCATTTTAAAGAATCAATGTCTGACATTGCTTCTTTAAAAGTAATAGGCTCATCATGTATGAGTGATATGTTATCCTTTCCATGCTCAATATGTAGATCTAATCTAGTAGGAGGATAACGTATCCTACTAGCTCGTTACAGACTATGTGTCTCTTGAACTCTGGATTGTACATTATATGTATCAACTTAAGGTTCTTGTTCCATTTCGATGTGAATTTATGGCCCTTAAACTTCTCAAAGTTCAACCTCACTCGCATTACTTTCTTTGAGAATAAATTCTCTTTTTAAAAATGTAATATATCTTGAGACAAACACCTTTTGCTCAATAGGATTATAGAATTGATAATCGAAATTATCTTTTAGATACCCCACAAATTTGCATGTATCTGATTTAACTTGAAGCTTATCAAATATAACACGCTTCGTATAAGTTTCAGATCCCTAAATCTTTAAGTGTGATAATCTAGGTCTTCTACCAGTCTATATCTCATATGGTGTCTCATCAAATGATTTAGATGGAACTCTATTTAAAAGATATATTGTGGTTTTAATTACGTATCCCTAAAAGGATATAGGAAGGACTGCATGACTCATCATGAAACATACCATATCTAATAATGTACAATTTCTCCTCTCAGAAACTCCATTATGTTGTGGAGTTGGAGGAGGATACCAGTGTGAGAGAATCCCATTCTCTTTTAAATAACCAAGAAACTCGTGGTCTAAGTATTCACCACCTCGATTTGATCTAAGTTTCTTAATACTTTTTCTAGTTTGTTTCTCTACCTCTAGTCTAAATTCTTTGAACTTTTCAAATGATTCAGAATTTTGTTTTATCAAATATACATAACCATATCTATAATGGTTATCTGTGAATGTAATAAAATATGAGTATCCACCTCTAGCATTTGTGGACATAGGCCCACACACATCTGAATGTATTAATTCTATTAACTTACTAGCATTTTATCCCTTTCCCTTAAAGGGTAGTTTGGTCATCTTTCCTAATAAATAAGATTCACAAATTTCATATGATTCATAATCAAAAGGATCCAAATATCATTCTTTATGCAATTTTGTGATTCTAGTTTCGTTGATATGACCTAACCTATAATGCCATAAATAAGATGGAGTTTGGTTACTTAATTTTCTTTTCTTACTATTTATGTTAAGAATTGGCCTTTTAAGATCTAACTCATACAAACTATTTATAAGCAATCTAGATCCATAATAAACATCATCTTTATAAAAAGAACAACTGTTACTCTTAATTATAAAAACAAATCCATTCAAGTCCAAATAAGAAATAGAAATGATGTTTCTTGTAATAATAGGAACATAATAACAATTATCAAGTTCTAATATAAGGCTAAAAGGTAAAGTGAAACTATAAGTTCCTATAGCTAATGAAGCAACTCTTGCTCCATTGCCAATTAGTAGGTCCACTTTGCCTTTCTTCAATGATCTACTAGTTGTTAACATCTGCATGTTATTACATAGGTGAGAACTACATCCAATATCTAATACCCAAGAATGTGGAATAGAAGTAGAAAGATTGATCTCATTCATAAGCATACCTGAAGAGACAACTTCCTTAAGCTTTTTATCTTTCAGGCTAGTAAGATAAGATAGGTAGTTCATCTTCTAATGTCCTTTGACTCTATAATGAAAACATGTATCCTTGTCATTACTCTTCTTCTTAACACCTCCTTTGGCTTTTACTACATTGGTAGAAGCCTTTTGTTTCTTATTATTATTCTTCTTAAAACCTTTTTTCTTGCTTTTAGAAGAACTGACAACAAATCCTTCTTAAGACACCTTTTCGTAGTCTTAAGCATGTTCAACAGTTAGGCAATGTCATGTCCTTTTGATTCATGTTGAAGTTCACAATGAACTGTGAAAAGCTCAAACTTAGAGACTGTAGCACCAGATTAACGCTTAACTCGTAATCCATGATAAATCCTAATTGGGCCAATTTTTCAATATAGCCAATCATCTTTAGTACATGAAGGTTAACTGAAGATCCTTCTGTCATCTTGCATTGAAACAGTGCCTTGGAGATTTGATATCTCTCCACTCCACTTTGTGCACCAAATAACTCTTTAAGATGCAGTATCATAGTAGGTGCATTCATGTTCTCATGTTGCCTCTAAAGTTCAGGAGATATACAAGCTAACATCACACATGTAGCTTGTTAAATGTCATCAATATAACGTTGATATTTCTCCCAATCTTCATTAGTTACATTGGACAAGGTTCTGATGGTGTAGGAGTTTCAAGAACGTACAATTTCTTCTCTTGCCTAAGAATTATTCTTAAGTTTCATAGACAATCTGAAAAATTAGGTTTAGTCAGCTTGTTAGCATCTACGATACTCCTTAATGTCAGGCTGGTACTCATCTTCAAATTCAATAACCAAAAAACATAAAAAGAGCATATATTAGTTTACGTCCAAAAATCAAATAAAATAAGGACTTTAAAATATTCGATTACTCCCACTATTTTCCTCAAAATAATAGCCCTCACTAATATATTGAAAAATTATCAAATTTTTTGTGTGGGCTAAGATCCTATTTAAAATTAAATGATCTTGAGTTTACTCAATAAACCAACTAAAATTAGATTAGTAGAAAACAACTTTTCAATCACATCACATGTGACTCCTTAGAATCCTTAGGTGACAACTTTTTCTAAAAATATATCAGATATATTTTTCTTAACCCTGTCTCTAAATTTATATGATCAAGAGTTTACTCATCTAAATCATACAATTTTAGTTAAGTAGAACTTATTAATTTAAGATGAAACATATCCGGGTTAAAGTGACCTTGAGTTTACTCAACAAGTCAAACAATTAACAAAATTATGGTTTTATTATCAATTTAATCTCTATTGAATAGATAAAATTGAAGATTAAGGTTTTTTTTTTTAAATTAGGGTTCTAGCACGTGCACTGTACATGCTATATGGTCAAAGGTAGGTTGACTGATGCGTGTAGTGCACGTGCCAGTCAACGTCTGTGATAGACGTTTCTCGAGACTTACGCCCATCATCTTCTCCAGAAGCGTTTATTTTCTTCTCTACCTCCGTCCCTCCCACATTTTTCTGTAACTGCTCTTAACCTCCCTCATGTGTTAAACCACAACCCATGTTATTCCAATTATTAGTTAACATTCCTAACACATCAACTCACGTCGTTTACCACCAAAACACGCCGCTTCCTGCCTTCTATCCATTGCCTGCATCTGTGTCATTGACAGACTAATGACATCGCCTGTGGCATCACCCATTGGCGTTGTTAGCGACGCTAGTCATGGGCGTTGCTGCGACTCACTGGTGGCATCACAGGTGACCCATTGGGTTGGCAGCTGCCAACAGATGCGCAATAATCGCCCATCTTGTTCGAGTTCATGCAAGACAGAACCAGAGAATACGAATAGGTATGTTCGTGGATTTAAAACACAAGCAATATATGGATTTCAAAATCCCAACAGAAGCATAATATCGCAGATGCAAATAAGGTTTTTAGAATCAGAAGCCAAAAACCATAGGCGAAAACAATTCACTCTATTTTTGAATGCTTATTTAAGCATCAGACGCAATCTTAAAAACCATAGAATAGATAGTGTGAAATCCAAAAAACCCAAAGCAGTCAGAAAAAGTGCAAGAACTTATTCGTTCATAACATATCGCATAACCAAAGGGATTTAGTAAACAATTTTTCAGAAATCAAAATAATGACCAGTCGGGAAAACAATTTCCAAAACATGATATACATAAACAGGAAACAATTTATAATAGCAGTCATGGAAATAGCTTCGACTAAAGACAAAAACCGAAGTATAACAAATCAACAATAATCAAGCAATGAATCTAAGTGAAACAATTAAAGGTTGCTTTGGTACCACTATTGTAATCCAATTGTGATCGAATCACGGGCATAGCGGAAAACAAAATTTTTTATAGATTCTGAGTAGATCCCGATAATTGAATAAAATTAAATAAAACATAAAGTGATTTAGAAACTACACCTTCTTTGCTTTTCTGTTGAAAAATCTTTGAAACGTTTCCCGATTAATCAATCATGAGCTGTCCAAGTGTCTAGCATTTGATGGTATCTATAGAGCAATTCTCAAACCAATTTGAGAAGAAGAATACAAAATATGCTAGCTTCTAAAAAGCTCTTCCCTTTAAATATATTTTTCTATCACAAATTGCTCTTTGATGTGTGACCCATTAGGTTCCAATAAATTGACAATGATTATAAATTATAATTCTAAGTCACAATTAAAATAATTTTAATTGTGAATTTATCTTTAATTCTTCAATTAAATAATTCATAATCATAAATCATGATTGATGTCTAGCAACATGTCCTGATTACCCAAATATAAGGAATGTCAAAGTAATTTGACTTAACCTATCCATGTATGGCTATAATGTATAATTTAATCATTTCGTCATCCAATATTCTAATTGGACAGAGTATGAATATAGCGTCTACTCTTATCATCTAATCATGTTCATTCATGCTAATTAGTAATTGATTTATAATTAAAATTTGGAAACTCCATCATTAATAATAAAAAATAACAAAATTACTTTTGAGTGACGAATCTTATATTGACTTACTCAACTATCTACATATAGTTCATACTGTATTCAATTACTATCAACTGAATTATCCTAGGATGATTCATAAGTAGCATCAAAACATAGTAATTCCTACACTAGATACCTTGGTAATCTCAAGTATGAGGATCAATAATACAACCATCATTACGAGATAATCCATAAATACATAAGTAATATTCCATTCAGAATTCTTATAATCGAGTCAGTTCAGTGACTTATTCTCTAATAATTACCCCCACATTAGTTTAAGTACCTCTATACTTTTAATTCATGAGATCAATTACTTTCTTCATAAAAAAAGGAATATAATGTGTGCTAGTTTTACCGTTTCAACAATATTTAGTATTAATGAAACTACAATTAAGAACATTTAGGAATAACACATAAGTGTAAATTGAATGTTATAATTATGATCTTATCATAAATTCAATTAAACAGTTATTATTCTAAGGATTTTATCTTTAGTATTAAAACATAAAACATTAATTAAATTAATACATAAAGATAAATAAAGCCTTTTCATTAACTTAAAATAATGTCATACATTAATTTGCATCCAATTAATTGGCTGCAAGGGCATAAACTAACAAGCCTATAATGAGCTAAAAAACTCTACCATTAAAAAAATATTCTTGGATTTATATTATTGATCCTTTACTCAATAAAAAAATGCTTTAGGTTCTTTTATTGATCAAAATCAGAGAGTATAGATATTCATTGTTGAGAAAGTTGAATATAGAATATGTTGGTTTAGTTGATATTGTAATTCTACTTAATTCGAAGCCAAATGAAAAGTAAAGCCTTAGCCATATAAGTTGGTCGAATACATAAACCCATGGAATTTTGGTAATTAAAACTCATAAGTATAAGCCTTTAATCGAACTCAATTAGACATAGTCTTCCATTAGCAGCATATTATTTAAGATGTTACAGTACTTAGCAACGACAATCCTACTCCTGTAACCGAAAGAACCAAGACTCTTACATGTATTTAGAATGAGAATGTAGTGTTTGAAAAGATTAAATCTTTCCCTAGTCCCACAGGTTAAAATAAAATTTCCTTTTTCTTTCTAAACCCTTTTAATTCCTAGTCAATTTTCTCTCTGAAAAGAAGAAAATGCTGGTTGCATGTATAAGAGATATTTAGAAAGGCAAATACACTTTATTCATATTGAGCATAAGATACGTATATAGAGTTTACAAAAGTTTACAAAATTGTAGGATAATTTTAGATAATGTCTAGCTAAATTGTAGGATAAGTTTGGATAATGTCTTAGTAGGATAAGTATCAATTTAGATACAAGTAACAAACCAATAATAATGATTAAAATATATATGGATTCTACTTATCATTATCACCCTCTCGCAAGTTGAACTAGTCTTAGGAAGATAACTTGGTCTTCAAATGATGAAAATGATGCTTTGATAATGGTTTGTGTTAAAACATCAACCAATTGATCAATAGTTGCAATAAAACACACATGAAGTTCTTTATTAGAAACTTTATCCTACACATAATGAAATTCAATTTCCAAATGTTAGATTGTGTATGGAAAATAGGTGTAGTATTAAGATAAGTAGCAAATAAATTATCACACCATGAAATAGGACATGATGTTGAAGGAATACCAATTTCTTGCATAGCTGATTGTAACCATTGTAACTCTGTTGTAGCAGTAGCAATAGCACGATACTTAGCTTCGGTAGATGATCCCCACAATATTAAATTGTTACCAACATAAATAGTAAAGCCTATGGTACTCTTATAATCATCAATTCTACCTCCCCAATCGGAGTCACTATAAGTCGAGATATGAAAAGAACTTGAGCGTCTTAACAAATTGCCATGATCAATAGTGCTTAGAAGATATCTAAGTATTCATTTAATTGCTATCCAATGTTAATCAGTAGGTGAATGCATGAATTAAGAAGCCTTGTTGATTGCATTACAAATATCAGGATGAGTTAAACAGAGGTATTGCAAGCCTCCAACAATACTTCAATAAAGAGTAATGTCCGAAAAAGAAGTCCCATCATGAATACTCAATTTTACTTTGTCCCAAGTTATTGTAGCAACACTATTTGCATCCTTCGTATGAGCTTTGTTCAAAAAATATTTTATATATTTAGACTGAGTGAGTAACAAACCATCTGAAGTCCAATGTGCCTCCGTACCCAAAAAGTAAGAATGACATCCTAAATCCTTAGCGTAAAGGATTGTTGGAGAGATCGAATTATGTTGGTGACCATATGACTATTGTTTCGCATGGTAATAATAACATCAACATATAACAAACAAAAAACTTGAACCGAACCACAATGTAGGATGAAGAGAAAGGTATCAGTCTTTGAAATCTGGAAACTGAGGTTGATCAATGCATTCGTTAAGCAGTTAAGCTACTATCAAGGTGTCTGTTTCAATCAGTAAATAGATTTTTGTAATTTTCAAACATAGTTAGTACATGTAGGACGAACATACCCTTTCGGTTGTTGCATGAAGACATTCTTATCAAGTGAATCATGCATAAAGACGTTAGAAACATCCAGTTGTTGAATCTCCCAATTACTAAATAATGAAAATGATAATAAAAGACAGATAGTGGTAGGTTTAATAATTGGACTAAAAGTGTTTGTGCAATCTACACCTAGTCATTGTAATCCCTTTGCTACTAAATGCGCTTTGTATCAATCAATAATGCCATCTGGCTTTCGCTTGATACGACACATCTATTTGCATCCAATTATATTATCAACTTAAGAAGGAGGCATTAAAACCTAAGCGTTGTTGTAGATCATCGCATTAAACTCTTTTGTCATTGCTTGTCTCAACTTTTCAGATTTACTGGCTTGTTTATAAGTTGATGGTTCAATTTCAAAGGAGGTAAAAAAATTGACGAGGCTAAAAAGTACCAATTTTAGATCTAGTAACCATACGATGTCAATGAGGTTGTGTACACAAGCATCCAAAAACATGCAAATATTATAATCAAGACTTTGTTAAAAAAGAATTTGATATGGATTGGAATGAGAAAGAATAGGTGTTGGTAACCAATTTATTATGTAAACTGTAGTGTCAAAAGCATAAGTCCAAGAATCTATGGGAACTGAGTAATGTTGAAGTAAAGACAAACCAATCACTATAATATGTTGGTGTTTTCTTTCCTCACATCCATTTTGTTATAGAGTTTTAGGACATAAGCTGCAATAAGTTCTTTCATTTTCAAATAAAAATGATTGCAAGGATTAATATTCTCCTCCCCAATCAGATTGAAACCTTTTTATTTATCGATCAAATTGTTTTTCAATAATATGAATAAACTTGATAAAAATGCTAAGAACTTTAAATTTATACTTAATAAAATAAGTCTAATAATATTTAGAATAATGATCATAAAATAATACGTAATATTGGTTACCATCCGCAAAAGGAACAAGAGATAGACCCTAAGGATTAGAACAAATTAAATTAAGTGGACTATTAGCTTTAAAATGAGAGACTGAAAAAGTTAATGTACGACTCTCACTAATATTACAAGCAGGACAAAGACCCAATTTATTAGGAGAAATAAAACAAATTTTATTTTGCTAAAGAGCTTGCCAAGTTGTTTGATAATTTGAATGTCCCAAACATGAATGCCCCTTCTCTAAAGTGCAAGTCATTGTAGTGATTGGAATATAAGGCTATTGAATGGATTCTGAGAGCATAGAGTATAGGCCATTATCATTTTGGCGTAAATAAAGGAGCTCCTTCATGTGGATACCCTTAATCATGAAACAATTGGGAAAGAATTTAATAGAAACATTATTGGCGTTAGTAAAAGCATAAACAAATAATAAATTCTTACAAGAAGAAGGAACGTATAAGACATTATGAAGATAAAAAGAATTATCCAAATATTGAAAAATAGATGAATCAATATGAGAGATAGGAAGGAATTTACCATTGCCAATTTTTATGGCTTCAGGACCACGATACTCATTATGAATAGTAAGATTTTCTAAATCAGGAGTAAGATTGTGAGTTACTATAGTGTTTAGGATCCAAAATTGAGGTTACATAGTTGATGTTGCCAGTTTAGAACTCAATTTGACTTGGTTTATGTTGGCTACCGATTCTGGAACCCAACTCTTACTCTGATACCACAATTGTTGGATCCCGCTTCTAGAGCCCAACATTCGGAGTCATAAAACGTGTGCTTGTACTTGTTATCATCTATGGTTATTCCAATTAACCCTCATTAGTCATCCTCGGTTCATCTTCATTCTCTGATACTATATTGTCTCCAAGATGTTCCTATACATCTATTATCTCCAAACTTTCAGAGCAATCACTACTATAGTAGCTCTAAATCATGTATCGAATAGTCAACTTATAAGACTTTTAGTTGTCTCCATACATGTAAAATCACTTTATTATGCTGCATTGGATTTTATTCAAATCTCTTATACAACATCATTATATGCTATAAATCTTCAAATCCATATGATATAATTAATATTAGTATAACTCCTCAAAAAATTTTTTACTTTCATTACTCATAGGCTTTACACGTTCCTTCACGTATTCTAACTATTTTTCTCAACTTTTCGAATACCTTTGATAAATCATCAAATTTTTGCTTGGAACACTTTAATCTTCAATACCATAGTAGTATCGGGGTAACTACTAACTTCAAACAATTATCATCAACCTCCATATGCCCATGATTAGTTCTCATAATTCCTTAAATAACTAATTCCTCAATGAGGTAGCATTGTCTCACGTTATTTTCAATTTCCCAATTGACTTTCTTTCTCAAATAATTTTCTCAATTCATTCGATTTCCTCTGATTTCACACTGAATTATTGTACTGTTTTCTCATTCATACTAATTTCTCCATACATTTCAATTTAGTTTCAATCTTAATTTCCTGTGTTGGTAACACATTCATTAGATCTTATTTGTGTCTCTTATACTTAATGTCACCTCAAATTCAAGAATCCAATCACATAGTTGGATACTTTACATCAAGAAATGCATATACTCCCAGTAACATATTCTTTATCTTATGTTTGAGTCTCCATTAAGATTAGGACTCCAATATCATTTTTGATTTATTCTTTCATTGATCATTTTTAATATAAACTATCTGATTTGCTTAACCTAACTCAATAAGATTCTTCTTTGAAAGAAGATTTTTTGCTACTATCATCTATATTGTTCATGTAATATTTATCAATCATCTGTTATCATCATCATATTATTAGCTATCCTTAATACCTCAAGAAGACCGATTTCTATTGTTCTTACAAGGTCATAATGTTATAATCACCAAAACTCAATAGAGTAATGAACATAATTACCGTTGCATATGCTTAGATGTGTATCATCAAATTCATCCCATTTTATCCACATATCTATCTCTAATAATTCACTAATTCATATCTTACACAATTGATACTTTGATCTTCATTGATCCTAGATGATATTTTCTCTTTATCTTTGAATTCATTGCTCATTGTAACATCATCAACAATCTCAATTTTACTAATATCTTCTTATACCAGATCATAACTCTTATCACAACAATCAAACAATCATTCTAACTTTCAAGTTCAACCTTTCAATTTCACTTTGCTTGTACACCTTAACTCTTGTCATTTCCATTTATGTCTCTATTTCTTCTCAGTCAATTCATGAAAAGATTTTCATATCCATATCAATTCAGGCATATATCCATAACAAAATTTCATCACCATATTCATTTACATAATCACAAATACCACATCTATGTCTAACATATCGGACTATGTAATATCCACAAATTTTCATTTTCTCACATTCTGCCAGATCATCATTCTCTTCTTACTATTTCTATCAGGTCAAACTCTTAATAATTACTCATGCATGTAACTCATACATATGCATCTTGACTAAGAATCAGTTGCTGTTGCATACTAAAACATGTCAAAGTACATGTAACTTGATTCATATTTCCAAAATGCCCATGTAAGATCCTAATTCTCGGCTCTGATACCATAACTGTTGGGAATTGATTTCGAAACCCAACTCTTGCTTTGATACCACAATTGTTAGACCCCGCTTTCGGAGCCCAACATTCAGAGTCATAAAACGTGTGCTTGTACTTGTTACCATTTATGGTTATTCCAGTTAACCCTCATTAGTCATCCTCGATTCATCTTCATTCTCTGATACCATAAGTGTCGGGCCTTATTTTTCGAATCATTCTTATACTGAAGCAAATATTCTATGCTCAAATTCCATCTAGATATATTCACAATACCGAAGAAAGTTTAGTAAAATAACACCAGTTATACTATTCCAACAGATTCCTTCACTTTCCTTCAATCAAAACCTTTTTACAATCAATTTGGAATGCTGCCAATTTTTATGGAGAGATAGCACTATGTGTGAGGAATCTATTGTCTCAAGGATCACTTCGTTTAGAGATCGAATAACAAAGATTGGGTCAGAGGAATCAAATAAGGCTCCGTCCTTAATCATAATGAACCTGGTTCGAGACAATGGCATAACTTGCTCTAGGGATATCAGATCAAGGTCATTCTTAAAGGATTCGAAAGAGGACTTCAATATCTACATCTTTCATGAAGATATTGAATTGAGATTTTATTATCTAAAGATCATAATTGGACCAGACGATACAAGATGAACAATAATCAGAAGAAGGTTATGAACAATACACAGAAGATATCTTGCAATTAGCATAGCTTTCTCTAAAGACATCGAATTAAGGTGTTCTTTAGTTTGTTTGAAAGAGGACTTCAAGATCTACAACATTCATGAAGACCTTGAAGGCAAATTCTATCATCTGCAGGGTCAAAAGTGGGAACAGACAATAGGATCAGATGAATAGTACACCAGACGATATGACGTCACCAGATGATACGTCATCACTAGACGAAGCGTCCTCACCAGACAATACGTCCTATAATCCTGAGCATCTCCACTTATAAGGATCATAAATTTTGACTCTGATATCCAAAAGTTTCATGCTTTATAGCGTTGGAAAGCTAGAAAGACAAACTACAATTTCCATAAAGACAACTTATCAAATTCATCCTAGATCAATCCAGATTTTGCTCTAAAGCTAGAACACGAATTTTTCCCTTATGAAAGACTTGAAATTTTGCACTGTGCAAACTTGAAATGTCCTGAGCATAACCATTCAGCTACCCAAATGATTTCAGTAAACTCTCAAATCTCAACTCATTTATCTCATCACCTTCAACTACATTTGATCAGTCATAATTCCTATCTTCCTTTCCGTAACGTCTCACTTGCGCATACACACACACACACACACACACACACACACACACACACACACACACACACACACACATATATATATATATATATATATATATATATATATATATATAAAACTTGATAACTACCCACCATCAATGTAGTTATTTAACTGGAGATAACATCCTTATTTTCTCTCTAACTCCTTCAACTATCATCCTTATCTCTTGCTATACCATATCAATTAAATCACTTGGGCCACTTAACAAAAAAAAAAGATTAACGTAAACGGTTTACAATTTAGAGAGCCATCGTTGTTTAAAAGGAGTGGACAACCTATTTTCTAGAAGGTGCTTCTAACTATGTTGACTTGTCTTGATAACAAAGTGCTTATCTAGCAACTACTACCCCTACTTCTACACTGCATATATATGATGGCCAATAACTTTCTTTCATTAATGGATAATGTCGTATGTCTGGGAGAAAGAGCTTTATTAATAAAGGCAATCGAATGCCCCCTTTGCGCAAGAACTACCCCTCGACATGCCCAGAAGCATCATCCTCAATGGTAAAAGTATCCTTAAAATCAAGTAACACTAACATAGATGAGTTAGACATGACTTGATTGAGGTGCTTAAAAGCCATCTCTACCTCTGAGTTCGAGTCAAATGCATCCTTTATGAGAAGTTGAGTAAGAGGTTTGGCAAACTTCCTATAATCTTATATAAACCTTCTATAATTGTCCGTTAACCCCAAAAAACCTCTTAGTTGTTTCAATATTATTGGTACTAGCCAATCTAGAATAGATTAAATTTTATTGGGGTATATGGCAATTCTTTCTAGGGAGATGATATACCCCAAATACTTGATAGCTACCCCCTCTGTGATAGTGTTTTATCCATGCTTTATTGCCTAATAGTTCTAACTCCTCCTCTAATAGCTCTCCTCAGTATTACCCTTTTGCCTTACACCAAGAAATCAATAAAATGATTGATGAAGTCAAAATGGATGCTTCATAAAGATGTAAACCATTATACACCCACCACCGCTTCACACCCCCTTAAAGGTATAAGGCACAGATCTAATGAGAAGGTAATGTGCTGCATCCTTCATTGAAAATTTTCCACCACCGGATCACATGCTATTCTGCCCCCCATTAGCTACCTTTACCATCATAGGTTCTTTCCAGGAGATTTTACACCCTAACTTATGAGTGAGTTCTACATCAATAAAATTATGTGTACTACCTGTATCTAGTAGTATTTGTAGCCTTCCCCTCCAAAAATGTCTAGTAACCTAATTGTTTGTGGTTTGTTACCTCGACCAGTGCATAAAATGAAATATGAGCCCATTCATTTTCCAATTATGTAGTCCTTCTTTAACTTCTTCTTCCTCCACCAACTCTAGGTGATACAATTATGTTCACCTACCTTTGCATTTATAGCCAATCTCATATTTTGCTTCACATAAGTAACACAACCCATGACCTTTTTCTCTTCAAATTCTGTAGGGGGTAATGTCCTTCTCTGAGGGTTTGGTTTGCAGAGAGCCCTATTGTTCATATTCTAGTGGTTCTAAGGCTTTTGTGTTTAGGTTCCAGGTCGAGAGAAAAAGGTTTTAGTGTTTGTCTTTTTGTTGGTGTTGCTCCAGGTAGGAAGAATGGGGCCCTTATTGGTGAATTTCACCTTTTGTACCTTTAAATTGTCCTCAGGAATCTTTATTAGGCTATATGCTTGTTGAGTGGTTTATGAATGGTACATTCTTACTAGATATCTCACCTTCGTTGCTAACCCAATAATAAAACAACTGAGGGCATATTCTGGTGTCGAATTTAGCCACATTGCATGATACTCCTTTACACTCCCAATCTGTGTCAACTCCTTAAGCTCAGACATATGGTCATCATGTGTCTCACCAAAGCAAGCTATAATTGCCATTACATACTACTCCCAAAAAGGTGTTACATTACCCCTTTTGTTCATACTAGCTTGTCCCAACAGAGAGCTGTGCCTTCTAGATGAATAGAAGCCAATGAAACCTTAGGCCATATCTAACCATTACACTAAATTTGATGTAAAATGGAATATTTTAAGAATCTTTTTACACCAAATTTGGTGTTACTTTAACCTTTCTATACCAAAATTTTACACCAAAATTTTTACAAAGAATATACCACAATGATTTAGTTATTAACTAAATTAATTTATATTTATACAACCACAATAATTTAGTTATTAACTAAATTAATTTATATTTATACAACCACAATAATTTAGTTATTAACTAAATTAATTTATATTTATATTTATACAACCATAATAATTTAGTTATTAACTATATTAATTTTTATTTATTTATTTATTAAAATTAAAATAAAATCATTATTCATAATTAATTAATATATACTTTATATTAAATTAATATTATTTACAAAATATATTTAATATTATTACAACAACAAATTAATAACATGCACAAATAAAAACTGATTAAAATTTCTCATTTAACCTCTAATCATTTGAATTTTCATATCGTTCCCATAAATGTTCAATCAGTACCTTATGAAGTTCATAATGAGCTTCTTTATCTCTAATTTGCTTATGTCTAGCAAGGAATTCTTGAAATATAATTGTATCGTCTCTATTGATATTAATTTCAGGGGTTGGAGTTTTGCTCCAATCTTGTATGACCGCTTGAGTATCACGTTTGTCCTTAATGATCATATTATGCATTATAATGCATGTTGACATAATATCACGTAAAACGGATTTTTCCTAAAAATGTGCTAGTCCCTTGATAATTGCAAATCTTGACTAGAGAATTCCAAATGCGCACTCAACATTCTTCCTATATACTTTTTACATCTTCATGAATAACTTCTTTTTTGGGCCTCAGGGATCACAAATGGTTTGTACCAAGGTAGACCAATTTGGATCAATACTATTAGCTAAATAATATCCAGTATCATACACTTTTTCTTGAATAACATAATGAGCAGAATGTGTTATACCTTTGGCAAAGTTTGTGAACAAGTGAGATGTCTCTAATACGTTAATGTCATTATTTGACCCTGGCAAACTAAAATGTGCATGCCATATCCACAAATCATAATCAGCTACAGCTTCAAGAATAATAGTTGGGAATCCACTACGTTTACTATATTGTCATGCCTAAGCCGTTGGAAAATTTTGCCATGTCCAGTATATGTAATCTAAGCTCCCTAGCATCCTTGGAAAACCTCATTCTTCATTAATTTGAAGCATTATTACAACGTCATTAGCATTCGGTGCTCTTAGATAAATCTATCCAAAGACCTCCATAATGGCTCGACAAAACCTTTTCGTACTTTCAAATGCAGTTGACTTTCCAATTTTATTGTATTCATCAGTTGAATCAGTTGATACATAATATGCCAACATTTGAAATGTTGTTGTTACTTTTTGTAAACTAGACAATCCTGGTTTACCACATCCATCTCTCTGTTGCATAAAGTAAACATCATGACTTTCAATAGCACCAACAAGTCGTAGGAATAAATTCTGACTTATTCAAAATCACCTGGGAAACATTGTTGCATTATATCTTGGATTTTTTGCAAAATAATAATCCCATAGTCTTTGATCTGCTATAGCACGATCACAATAAAGTTCTCTATGACCGAAGATTGAGCCTTTGTGCCTTAGTTGGTTCACTATATTGTTCATATAGTAATCTATTACAAGGTTGTTACTGATGTATGTAGATAGTAAAGCTTTGTTTTGTGCTAATATTGTAGAAGTGAGATCTAATTCATCCTCCGATGATGACGATGAAAATGAGGATGATATATGAGAAGAAATAGTACTCATGGTTGTAGATAAATATAGTGAAGGGTTCAAAGAACAATCTATTAGTGATTTGTTCCTTTATATAGTAAATAATTCAAGACAAGACAAGGAAGCTCTACAAAAAAAAAAAAATCTAACTCTATCTCTTCTTAGCTATTGGATTAGATTGCATTCATCTCAATCATAAATTAGTATTCGTATCCTATCCACACAATATCCAAGACAAGATAAGGAATCTCTGCACAGAATCTAACTGTCTCTTCCCATTCGTTGGATTAGATTGCATTCATCTCAACCGTTAATTAGTATTCGTATCATATCCACACAATATCTAAGAGAAAATAAGGAATCTCTGCACAGAATCTAACTCTATCTCTTCCCATCCGTTGGATTAGTTTGCATTCATCTCAATCGTTAATTAGTATTCGTATCCTATCCACACAATATCCAAAACAAGATAAGGAATCTCTGCACATAATCTAACTCTATCTCTTCCCATTCGTTGGATTAGATTGCATTCATCTCAACCATTAATTAGTACTCGTATCTTATCCATACGATATCTAAGACAAGATAAGGAATCTCTGCACAGAATCTAACTCTAACTCTTCCCATCTATTAGATTAGATTACATTTATCTCAACTGTTAATTAGTATTCGTATCATATTCACACAATATCCAAGACAAGATAAGGAATCTATGCACAGAATCTAACTCTATCTCTTTCCATCCGTTAGATTAGATTGCATTCATTTCAACTGTTAATTAGTATTCGTATCCTATCCATACAATATCCAAGACAAGATAAGGAATCTCTGCACAAAATCTAACTCTATCTCTTCCCATCCGTTGGATTAGATTACATTCATCTTAACCGTTAATTAGTATTCGTACCTTATCCACACAATATCCAAGAAAAGATAAGGAATCTCTGTAAGAAATCTAACTCTATCTCTTCCCAGTCGTTATATTATATTGCATTCATCTCAACTGTTAATTAGTATTCGTATCCTATCCATAACATCTCTATAAATAGCTTATTTGCTTTACTAAACTAAAACCTTCGTTCATATAACACTTTTTGAAATCCTAAACTAAAGCACTCTTTCAACCTATCCAAAAAATGGCAAGCTCTAATTTTGGGGTAAAGCCTTCAAATACCTCTCGAAGTGCATTATATTCAGTTGAAGAAGATCGAGTCCTGTGCCATGTATATCGTAATGTTTCACAAGCCCAGTCACTGGTAGAGATCAATCTATGGCTTAGTTTTGGTCTCACATCACAACTGAGTACCATTAAATGTTGTCGAATCATATCATTACTATTTGACCTTGGAGATCTTTACAAGCTCGATGGCAAATTATAATGAAAGCTATTGAAAAATTCAGAGGATGTGTTCAACTGATTGAAAACTTGAATCCAAGTGGTGCTTCTAAATAAATATTGTAAGTGCTTTATTTATTTAATGAATTGAAATACGTTTGATTTATATCCTAAAATCTAACTTAAGTTACATTGTTGTCTTGTAGCTCGAAAAAGCAAAAGATTTACTCATTCAAGATCTAAAATTTGAAAAAGGTTTCAAATTTGATGATGTATGGCCAATTCTAAAAAATAAGAAGAAATATGCTGATACTAGCAGAGAGAAAGCGTCTAGTCATCGAAAACGATCTAAGTGCAATGAAATGTCACTGTATGAATCTCAAAAATCAGATAAATCAATAGGATCATCATCATTTTGTATTGATTTAAATAATGATTTTGAAATTGAAGATCCATTTATTGAAAGAAATGATGAAGTTGATCGTCTTATTGGGAGGAAGAAAGAAAAAATGAATAAGGAAAAAAAATAAGGAAATGAAAAAACTTTTTATGTTCATAAATAAATAAATAAAAGGAATGTTTCATGAAAGTCAATCTTTTCTTGAGAAAAATTATAAATTTCAATTGTTACGAGCTTAAAATGAGGCAAAAAAACTAGAGCTACGCCAAAGATGAGAAGATAATAAAATTTTATGCAAAGATTTGGATTCCATCAAAGATCCAATGATGCGTGAGGTTTTTAAAAATAAACAAATGAATATTTATGCCAAAATAGCTCAAGAAGGAGAACTTCTAGGAGGAGTTGGCTCATCTAGTGGCTTTAGCTAATATTTTGATTTTGGAAAAAATAGGGATGACCTTTCAAACTATTAATTATTTATATTAAATTAATATTTTCAAATGTTTTAGTTTTACTTTTAATTTGATTGTTGTAATTTTAGTTTGATTATAATCTCGTGTCTGACTGTAATTGTAATTTATTTTAGTCTGGTTGTAATTTCAAATATTTTTGTTGAGTTTTAATATTTAAAATCAACGGCATTTTTAAATTTATGTAATTTTTATTTCAAATTTACTTTTAATTCTTAACATATTTTATTAATAAATTTATAATACTTATAAATAAAAATTATAAATAACTATTAAAAATAAATTTAATATTATATTCAATATTAGTCTCGTTTTAAATGTCTCAATGAGATCTTTGTAATGATATATTTTGTGTAAAGTAATATATATTTTAAATTTAATTACTTAATAAATTATGTAAGTAAATTAATTTGTGAAAAGGACATAAAAGAAATATGTTAAAAAGTAAATGGACGAAGTTATCTTTTTACAACTTTTGGTGCATGAATAGTAACACATCAAATTTGGTGTGAAGATTATTGGTGAAAGTTGCCAATAATTTCATAGATCTTATTTCCATACCCGAATTTACCTACAATAGTATTATCAATAGCTATAATAGTTTGGTCATCAATTACCACTGCAAATGTTTTTCTCATTCCCTTGTACAAAGGCCAAAGGGTCTCTCTTAAATATGACGACCATCTTCAATATACACTAATGAAGCCACCTGACTCATTTCAGAAATGAAAATAAAATGTTAATGGAATTTATTACAACAAAAACATACCAGAATTTTGTTATGCTAACATATGCAAGCTACGTAATAGCCTCATATTCTTTTTATGGACTTGGGCCAGTCTTCCTCTTGATTTGGGCTGATTGGGTCGGGTTCAGGAGAATTAAATTTGCATCAAATTTCTGTCACAGTTGTATAAATGGACCTTTTCCTAAACATTTAACCAAAACCTGAAAACTAATGTGACGAGGCATTAATGTTGGTATTGAATTGGGACTATTACAAGCACTGCGTGAGCCCCACAGGCCACAGGTGTAAACAAATACTAGTAAATAACAATTTTAATTAAAATCCCCGGACGCATACCTCGGTTCAACCATCCATTGACATGTAACATCACTTTTGACTCGATCTAAACCGGTCCTGTTGTGGAAATAGTGGCACATCACATGATTGCTAGGTTTTCTTTTTATCTCAAATAACATAGAAAGATGGACACAAAAATGAGTCATAGAAATTTATTTAAAATTAGTGTTTTAATCCAATAATTAAGTGATTGATGCATTTGTATATTTCTAGGAGGAGGAGTTGTTACAATGCAGAGTCTGAGTTTTTATTTGTCAAAGTTTCGTTACTACTCCCTATATATAATATATTTTTAAAAAATAAGTGATTTTGACTTTAAAATCACAAAAAGGCAAAAGCTCTCCCAATCCCAATCCCAATCCAAATATTAATAAATGAGCCAGCCAGCCCAGCTCAGTCCAGGTTTTCTTTTATTTGTTTATTTATGAAAACATATATAATAATGAATTGAATTCGAACCTGCACGCCTCTGACTCTGACTCTCTCTTCCTCTCACCAAAACGGTCGGACACACCTACGCTTTACCAACAGTTGGAAAAAACTAAGAAATACCCATTCGACTCAACTTCGTGTTTCCAAATCCCAATGGCACAAAAACTTCGTCTTCCTCTTCGTCTGTTTCAGTTTCAGTTTTGCTGCTAACACGGCAGCAACTCCAAGAAAACAGAAAACCCAAAAAAGCAAGGGCAGACCCAGAGCTATACTTGGCAGCCTAAAATGAAGAAAATGAAGGCAGCCCGGGAGGCGCTGTTGTTTTTCTTTGTGGGTTGTTGTTACCTGTTCGGAGTTGTTGAGTCAGATCTTGCTTCAGACAGGGCTGCGTTGATAAGTATACGCGGAGCAGTTGGTGGAAGATCCCTACTTTGGAATCTCTCGACTAGTCCCTGCTTGTGGGTTGGCGTCACTTGCGTCTCCAACAGAGTTGTTGAGCTTCGCTTGCCTGGTATGGGCCTTTCTGGTCAGCTACCTGCTGATGCTCTTGGCAATCTTACTCAGCTCCTCACTCTGTCTCTTCGTTTCAACGCACTCAGAGGTTTCATTCCGCCTGACATCGTCAATCTTCGTTCTCTCCGCAATCTTTACTTGCAAGGTAATTTCTTTTCTGGAGAGATTCCTGGATACTTGTTCGGTTTGCGGGACTTGGTAAGGCTCAACCTTGCTTCCAACAATTTCTCTGGTTCCATCTCTCCCGGTTTTAATAACTTGACGCGGCTGAGGACTCTTTATTTGGACCACAACCAGCTTACTGGTTCTATTCCTGACCTCAATTTACCTGCGCTTGACCAATTCAATGTTTCTTTCAACAATTTGAATGGTTCTATTCCATCCAGGCTATCCGACAAACCAACCATTGCCTTTGAAGGTAACTCCCTCTGTGGGAAACCCTTGGTATCTTGTGACAATAGCACTTCCAGTGGCGGTGGTAATAACAGTGACGATAACAAGTTGTCTGGTGGAGCAGTTGCTGGCATAGTCATTGGTTGTGTTACTGGATTTTTGTTGCTTTTAATGATTTTGATCTTCTTATGTCAAAGAAAGAGAGGTGAGAAACAAGGTTCTAACAAGAATGTTGAGGGAGTGAAGAGTTATGAAGCTGACATCTCACGTGAGAAGCCTGTTGGTGACATTCCTAGTGCAGGTAATGTAAGTTCAGGATCCGCTGGGGCTGTAGCCAGGGTGGAGGCTAGGAGTGGCGGAGGAGGGTACAAGAGCTTGGTTTTCTTTGGAAACTCACCTAAGGGGTTTGATTTGGAGGATTTGTTGAGGGCTTCTGCTGAAGTTTTGGGGAAGGGGACTTTTGGGACAGCTTATAAGGCCACTTTAGACATGGGTTTGGTGGTGGCTGTCAAGAGATTGAAGGATGTCAGTGTTACAGAGAAGGAATTTCGTGAGAGTATTGAAACAGTTGGCAAAATCAATCACGAGAATTTGGTACCACTAAGGGCTTATTACTATAGTTCTGACGAAAAGCTTCTTGTTTATGATTACATGCCCATGGGAAGCTTATCTGCACTTTTGCACGGTGAGTACGTCTTGCTTTACTTAATGACATGTATTTTTCTTTATGATTGCTGTTATTCGCTTTTGGTCATCTTGATAGATAGATTATTGTTATGTACTAAATAGTTGTGTCAATTTGCTTACGTACTTGGAATACAAGTTCGTTTAGTGGATTTGCGTGTAGAAACTACTTCCGCTTTCTGTCAGTATTTGTTGAATGATGTATGTCAATCACTTACTTGGAGGTTGGAATTTCTCGAATTCTGAATAGAAAAGGATAGAATTTCGGAATTCATGTATTTCTTCTGTGAACAAAGAAGTTGTGAAGTTGCAGTGCACATGCTGAGATGGCCAGAATATGCTGGAACTATTTACAATGTTGAGATGAAGTGCCGTAGCAGCAGAGATGATCAAAAATCTTTCTAGCTCTTTTTATCATGTTAGTTTTTTTAACTGCAGGAAACAGAGTGGCTGGTATGACTCCCTTGAATTGGGATACCAGGTCTGTCATTGCCCTTGGTGCTGTCAGAGGAATTGCATACCTTCATTCTCAAGGCCCTGCATACTCTCATGGAAACATCAAGTCATCAAATATCCTGCTTACAAATTCCTTTGAAGCCTGTGTATCGGATTTTGGCCTTGCTCATCTAGCTGGTCCCACACCTACCCCCAACCGCATTGATGGTTATCGAGCTCCGGAGGTGACAGATGCTCGTAAAGTATCCCAAAAGGCTGATGTTTACAGTTTTGGCGTTCTACTTTTGGAATTGCTTACAGGAAAGGCTCCTACACATTCTGTCTTAAATGACGAAGGGGTAGACCTTCCAAGATGGGTCCAGTCTGTGGTTAAGGAAGAGTGGAATTCTGAGGTGTTTGATCCTGAGCTTCTACGGTATCAGAATGTAGAGGAGGACATGGTTAAGCTCTTGCAGCTTGCAATTGATTGCACTGCACAATATCCTGATAATCGCCCATCAATGGCAGAGGTAAAAGGCCAAATTGAGGAGATATGTCAATCAAGCTCGCAAGAGCATGATACCATTGTTGATGATCAGGCCTCTCAACACACTTATTCAGTTGATTCAGGTGCTCCCACATTTACATAAAAGGGCTATACAGAGATCAGCCACTTGTCATTGTTTCTTCTTCAATTGGTTGTTCATTCTTTCAGAACCACGTATTTCTTATTTCTCTTGTACCCTTATTCCTTGATGTTTTCGTTATTAAGAGAAAACTTTTCCTGTCTTCTTATTCCCTTTTTCTTTTTTGTTCCTTTTCCTTTTTCTACATTTAGCTGAAGCAATCTGCATTTGGTTATGTAACTTTATCTTCAATGCTGTATTGGGAAAGGGATGCCATTATTAATATCAATGATTGGCTGTTTGAAGTGTGAAAATCTTGAAATATTGCCACAGTCATCAGTTAGAGTTGTGCTTCGTTTCATCAGAATTTGGATCATGATGGATGATAAGATTCTCTTTTATTTATTAGACTTGGCATAATTTCCATCGAGACATTTGGTCAATAAACAGTAATTTTTCTTCTACTTGATTTCAAAGCATCTACTTGGACTTTTATTAGTGTCCAAGGGATGACTTGATTAGGAGATGGTTAAGTTTTAATGCTGTGATACTCATAATGTGACGAGCAGGTGCCAAGTTGGCTTGAATAATTTGTGTAAGGGTCTTGTCTAATTAAGGTTTAGACTATTATGAAATAGGACAGGGAAATCTTCGTTTGCTTCTTATTGTTATTGACCGAGACAGAATATTTGTATTTATGAAAATTAACTTACTAATTGAGACATGGGTCTATTACTTTTTGATTGATTCCATTCCAAGGCAAGATTTGAGCATAATAAAGAAAGGAGAAAAGAAGAAAACGTATACAAAGAAAAGAAAAAGTTACTTATTCGCTGTTGGTCTTTGAACTTTCTTCTTTATGAGCATTTTTCAATTTGAATTGAAAAATGCATGAGTCACTTCTTTCACTTTCCCTTTACAAGTTTTCAGAGCTTTATTCTTCTTTATATTGTGCTTTGCCATGGCCTGTTTTATGTTGGATGGACATAGATAGATGTATTATATTTGTGGTCTTGAGATGTTCTTGTAATAACCGTACTTTTTGCTTTGGTTAGAACTTTGGTTTGTTGAAACTGAGTTGTCTGAAGTAGCCTATAAGCATCTCTGTCCCTATTGCTTCTTTCACAAATCCAATTTGTTAGAACTGAGCTTTATTGTTAGTTTCATTAATAGAGACAATAATGGTCTTGTGCAATCTCTTCATTTTCAAGTTTTGGTACACATCTTTGGTTCAGAGAAGATCACTAACTTAATAAGGCACGATACCTGCAACAGAATTAGATTGTTAGGTAAAACATCATGACCATTCAACCAAGAAAATAAAATCCTAGAGGACAGTAAAAGATACGGTGTAGTGGTCCAATGGTACAAGAAAAAGCAAAAAAACAAGATACCAGCTTGAGCAATTTTTGGAAGATTCATCCTCTTCCCTGGAGATCGTAATGAGAAATGGAGAGAAAATTGCAAGAGAAAAAGGACACATCCATACCTACAACCACTGTATATAGAGATACATGTAAAGCTGTTCATGACTCTAGCTGCTGATTGATTGCAATTTTAATACGACAATGATTTGCATATGGACCTGTCTTAATACTATGCATTCAAACCAATTATGGAACCTTAAGAACCACTCAATAATTGGGGTTCTTCCTGTGCATCTGACGGAAATGACATGGCGTTACTTACCATTTTGTACTTCTTTTCTTTAATTTTTTGCCTTTTGAAAAGATGATTCTTTTTTTACATATCTCCAAGACAAACGCTGAAATGGGTGACAAATCAAGCTAGTTCTACCCAACTATTTATAGGATAATACGTACCAATACTGATAATTGTGAAATGGAAATGTGGGTTGGTGGCAGCCATGACTCTTTGGCAGCAAATTGGAAGATTCGTCCCAGTTGGTACTTACTCTCTTAAAACATCAATGAGAGCTCTAGTTGATCAATTATCTGTGATTAAAATAATCTAACTGACAGGTCCTCAGGGTACATTCATGCTAGACATGTTTGTTTGCAACATAAAAAGTAGACAAATTTTAAGAGAGTCAAGAATTTGTGAAATCAGAAGATGGATTGAGAATTTAGATTCCCATGAGTTTTTTTGGCATTAAACAGCTCAAAACTCTTAATAGTTAAGAGGAATCGAAGACCTCTTTAAGATATTTTATACTTTAACAACTCCACATCTGCTCTTAGGGCTTGACGAGTCAAAACTTTGACAGATGAATCATATCTTTATTTTCCAAAAAGGATATAAATTGTGTTATCTATTTATTTATGCATTAATGAGATTACACTTTTCTTTATGTATTTGTTGTACATACTATGTCATGCCATTAAGGTAGGATCAATCGACCTTTTGATAATGTGCAATTATTATTATGATAGAACTTCAAATCCATAATTTTAGCCAAGTTTGGAAATAATCAACTTACTTTTAATGCTATAAGTTAATAGCTTAACTGGACCCAAACTGAGGGTTGAATGTGAAGATTGACACATCTTATTAGCCTTTTTAAAATGAAATATAAGTATGTTTAGAAAGTTCTAAATCGGTGATTGTTTGAAATTACTCGAGTAATTAACTTCTAATAGTGATACCTTCAATGGTATAGGTTGGGATGGACTTGAGGCCTTCGATGCTCTGGGCGGTCTTCACGTGGTTAATTCTATAAGCTTGTAAGAAAATCCAATCATAACACTCCAATAATTAAATCAAAATCAAGTTTGATTATATTATTTTTTATTTTCAAGATACGAGTGATCTCTGTTATCATAAATCAAACTATAGAGCCTACAATTGATGATAGACCTTAAGAACTAAGATGGTCCATTGAATATGTCATTATATATCAACTAACATGTTAGACTAGTGCTCGACTAGTGAGATTGCATACTTTCATTTTAACTTATTCTGTGAAGAATGTGAACCATTTCTTTTTAAAAAATCAATAAGTTGAAATTCATTAGTACTAGTTTAAGAAAAAAAGTTGATTGATATCTCACTTATGATTTAAATCTCATAATTCTAATTATTATGTTGAAGTATTGTTGAAATAACTATGAGTGAAAATGCATAGCAAAGAAAGACAAGATATAGCTCTATATTAATAGAAAGGAACAGACATGGTTGATCATGTCACCATATAGTTTAGAGTGTATAACAAAACATTAGATTTTTATAGAAAATAGGGAATAGGTATTACATGCCTTTCACTTTACATTGCCACATAATATATAGACATTCTAGATTTCTATTCTAGGAAATTCCAACTGTACATAATAAGGACCTTATTTGAGTTAGCTAATTATAATTATACATGATATGATCACGATTATTGTAATCAAATATTCACCAAACTTTCCCTCAAGCTGATCTAAAAATGTCTTCCATGCCTAACTTGCCAACTAGATCATTAAATTGCTTCTTAAGTAACCCTTTTGAGAGAACATCAGCCACCTATTAAGAAGTAGGAACATATGGAATGCAGATGGTGCCATTTTCAATTTCTCCTTATTAAAGTGTTTGTTAACTTCTATATGTTTTGTCTTATCATGTAGGACAGGATTATGTACAATTGAAATTGCAACTTTATTATCACAATAGACCTTCATAGGAATATCATTAGGAACCTTTAACTCCTTCAGTACCCTTTTTACCCATAAAGTTTCACAAATTCCATGAGCTAGATACCTAAACTCAGCTTCAACACTACTTCTTGCTATAACTGTTTGTTTCTTACTTTGTCAAGTTACCAAATTCCCTCCAACAAAAGTATAGTAACTTGAGATAAACCTTCTATCAATAGGGTTTCTTGCCTAGTCAGCATCAATGTATATTTTTACTTAGAGATTGTTCCTTTTTCGAAACATCAGGCCCTGTTCTGGACTTGGTGAATGCATAAATTGACTTATCAAACTCACAACAAATGCTATGTTAGGTTTGGTATGGGACAAATATATCAATCTTCCAACAAGTCTTTGAAATTGGTCTTTATCAATAACTTCTTCAGGTTTAGCAAAAGTGAGTTTGACATTAGATTCAACTGGAGTTTCTGCTGGCCTACAGTCGAGTAGTCCAAGATCTAGAACGTACTTCCTTTGATTCACAAAGATGTCCTCCTTTGATCTAGCAAATTCTATACCTAGGAAGAACTTTAGAGGTGCTAGATCTTTAATTTCAAATTCTTGAGCCAGCTTCATTTTCAACCTCTTAAGTTGTTCAACATCATCTCCAGTCAGAATTATATCACCCACATATATATATAATAAGAATAAAGAGTTTATCTTCCTTAGATCTCTTGTAGAACATGGTGTGATTTGCTTGATTTTGACAGTAACCATAGCTTTTCACAACCTTCCCAAATATGTCAAACCATGATCTTGATGATTGCTTTAGGCCATAGAAAGCTTTTCTTAGCTTGTACACCTTATTCTTCCCATAAGTCTCTTTAAATCCTGGAGGTAGGCTCATGAACACCTTCTCATCAAGTTCTCAATTTAAGAATGCATTCTTGACATCAAGTTGATGCAATGCCCAGTCAAAATTTACAGCCAAAGATAAGAGAATTCGTATAGTATTTACCTTGGCCATTAGAGCAAACATTTTTTGATAGTCAATACCATATGTTTGAGTGAAACCTTTAGTGACCAGCCTCACCTTCAGTCTTTTTGCACTTCCATATTCCATCAGCCAAAAATTTTACTGTGAACAACCACTTGCATCCTACTAGCTTTGTCCCCTTAGGTACTTCAATTATGACACGACCCGTCTTTTAGACCGTGTTGACACTAGGGAATGGGTAGGCTTCTTGCTACCAAAATCCGTAGTAAGCCTAATTTTTCTATATTTTACTGAAAATCTGGCATGACCCATTCGTTTATCTGATTAATCCTTATACTTGCTTAACAATTTTGAATGAAGTAAGGATCTCAATCTGTAATTCTAACATACATTATCTACTTATAATCTGCCAATCTATGATCGTCTCATAACATCACCTGACATCATTCTCAATAACATAGCATATCCATACATGTATCACGTATATATGATTATGACAAACCATGGAGCAGCTATAAACATCTGCAATTAACATCATGCCCAAAAAATTACTTGTCTGTTTATCTAAGCGAGTCTAAAAAAGACTTAGATTTCTCTCTTGTATGATATGCTAATCTCTTGAAATGATGATAGTGAGAGGTGAGTCTACAACACGACTCAGTGAGATATAAACATGCTACTATGCTTGTGGGCTAGGTAACACAAGGCTAGCTTCACAAGAATGGTCTGTGGCATTCTAAGCAATAATACTTTTTATCAATGAATAAACAGGTAGTAATTTCAAACGCGGCAATCACATGAGTATCAATAATAAATCTCATTATGAATTGTTCTATTTTAAAAAAAAGAATCTAGTTTTTGAATTCTTTTCTGAGTTTTGGGTTCTTTATGAATTTTGGGTTCTTTCTTTGGTAGAGTTCTACAGGATTTCTAATTCTAAGCTTTTCTTTGGTAGAGTTCTACAGGATTTCTAATTCTAAGCTTTCTCATTTCTGAGTTTTGATTTTCTGAATTTCTTAGGAAGAGATAAAGGCATGTTAGTACGGCGTATCTCCCCTTTTCTTATTCTAAACAAGGTTAGCCTAATCTTGCCCCTAGAGACCTACCAACTCCAGGTAGGACCCGGATCTAACCCATCACCGACAGGTTACCTATGTGCACATGGTCTGATAATATACTCCATCAGCTGGGTATCCTATGAAGTCACCAATCAGGTAGGACCCGGATCTAACCCATCACCGACAGGTTACCTATGTGCACATGGTCTGATAATATACTCCATCAGCTGGGTATCCTATGAACTCACCAATCATGGCTAACAAGAAAAACATGATTCATCAAAGAATTGCAATTAATATGTTCAACATAACAACGGGACCACAAGACGCAAAGAATCTGAATATCATCTGGTCAATCTGGCATACAACATGCTAAACTCAATCACTTGGATTCATATATCAAATAAGTCATACAGGTTCGAGAACAATTCAACTAGCCGCAAGATTAAAAAAAAGGATTACTACACAAGTATAGTAGCATGATTATACTCACCTCGACTATCTTAAGGGTTCTGATCTCTTTTCTAATTTTCTTAAACTTGAGAAGTACTAGGTACGACTTCTAGTTCTATTCCTTGTCTGCTTTCACAAGCTATTGGGTAACATGTATAAAAATTACATATACCCGCATTAGTCATTCTTACATAAACCTCATTTCTTAACATATATCATTAAGAATTTATATTTTCTTCTATAATGGTCAAATTGGTTTCAAGCCAAAATTTCCCTTAAAATTAGGAGTCTTGGACTTCATTATGTCCAAACTTAGCTCACAATTTCGAGTATACGATTCTTTATGTAATTTGTATTTATTTTGATTTTTATAAAGCTGTCCTGTTTCTGTTCTCTTCTGTGTCACTAAGATCAGTAATACCCTTCACTTATTTAGTCATATCTCACAGGATACTCATCCAATTAAATTCCCTTTATATAGCACTTAGATGACACATTTTCGAACATTTTATAATAAGAACTCATCATCCAATTCTGACTCTAAAGTCCTCAAACAATTAACTTTCATTTCGTGTTTCAATCTCGCTGGTATTCTGAACTAGTTTCAATTCGGGACTTATATCTCATTTGTTTGGCTCACCCTAAATTCATAAAAAAAATTCAGGGATATAGTAGACAATTGTATCTACAACTTCCAAGTTTTGAGTTTTTTCAAATTTACATGTTAAACAGCTAAAAAAAATGTATAAGAAGGGCCTACGAATCTGCCTCCCTTGGCAGCTTTGAACTCCAAAACCTTAGGTTTTGGTTTAGCCCCAAATCACCATAAAAATGAAAATTTCCTCATTTTAATTTGTCATTAGACATCAAAGAATAAGAATCCATTATCAAAATCATCAAACCCATAAATTTCATTAAATGAGTTTCATAGCCATGGAAAAAAAGTGAAACTAAATTACAATCGGTAGAATCAAGTATTGGGATCAAGGCTTACCGCTTTTTATTGACTGATCGGCTTGATTCTCCTTCACATTCTTGTTAAAAAGCTTAAAAACTTTGAGAGAAAGCTTCCATGGTGAATTATACTAAGTGAGGGAGGAGGAAAAAGACAAGTTTTTGTCTTATTTGTAGTTAGTTTCTTTTATAAGCCACTGTGTTCATTATTTACAAAAATGTCTCTCTTGTATTGGTTCTTTCAAAATCCACTCGTACAAATTAACTCCTAGGTTTCGTTCTTTTCAAGGGCCTTTATCTCCTCTATAACAACTAATTTCCAATTCAGATCAGCAAATGCCTCCTGAATGTTTCTTGGAACAAATAGGTCAGTAATTTTAGAAACATATGAATTGTGGTTTTGTAAGAATTTGCTGTAGGAAAGGTGATTTGACAAGGGATGATTAGTTTAAGATCATTTCCTTTCCTAAGAGTTATAGGAAGACTGAAATCAGCAGATAAATCATCATGAACATCAGTAACAACCGAGTCAGTAGGAAGAATGGATTGGTCAGGTTCAGAGATAACAAAAGGAAGGGTAACAAATGGGTTACCTGTGCTAGATGCATTTTTAGGTTCCTTCTCTAAGGAGTTTGAGTGGCCTGCCATTTGTATTGTTGGAGTTGATGGTTCTTTAAGACTTTGTTGATTCTTTCTCTTAGTATAAACGTGAAATTGTTTAATCTGTTCTTTAGGAACTGACTGTAGCATTTCTCTCCCTGTCTTGGAATCAGCATTCCTTGGTAGATCATGATCCATAATTACAATACGTGAAGGTGTGAAATCCCTAAAATTTCGTTCTTCACTCTAACTCTGCCCTTAAAGAAAGAATTTTTTATTTTCGAAAAATGTAACATCCATTAAGACTACAATTTTCCTAACCTGTAGATTATATCACTTGTATCCTTTTTAAGAAGGAGCAAAACCAGCAAAGACATATTTTTCAGCCTTGGGATCAAGTCTTGATTGGATCTTAGATATATACATAAAAACAGTACATCCAAAAAGTTTTAGAGGTAGAGCAAAACACAATCGATTGTCTGTAAATGATTTGTGAAACACATCAAGAGCAAAAACATAGTTTAAAACACGAATTGACATTCTGTTGATTAAGAAAGAAGTAGTTAACACTGCCTCATCCCATAAGTATTTAGGAACATTCATTCAAAACATCAAGGCACGAGAAATTTCAAGTAAATGTTTTTTTTTCTCTCAGCAATTTCATTTTGTTGAAGTTTGTCAACAACAGTTGTTTGATGAACAATTCCTTTATCTTTCAAAAAAGTGTCAAGATTTGTTTTGAAATATTAAATACCATTATCAGAACGAAATGTGCTAATTTTTTAGTGAAACTATGTTTCAATCATGGTATAAAAAGTTTAAAATATATGGGGAACTCCAAATTTTCTCTTAATAGATACACCCAATAAAGTCTAATGTGATCATCTATAAAGGTCTCAAACCATATTTTACTAGAGATTGTTTTAACACGCGAAGGCCCCCAATCATCACTATGAATCAAATAAAAAGGTTTTGGAAGTTTGATAGAAGTTTTAGAGGTATAAAATTTTTTATGGCTTTTTGATAAAATGTAATGTTCACACTGAAGTTTTGAGCAATCAACACCTTTAAACAAATGAAGCATCATTTTATTGAGATACAAGAAGTTAGGATGACCTAATCTATTATACCAAAGCAAAATTAGTTCTTTAATAGAGGTAGAATGAATACTACTGAGGCATCGAGTTTCTTTAGGCTTGGAGTCTTCCTCAACAAAGTAGAAGAGTCATCTATAAGTTTAGCACTGCTAATCATCCTCCTCGTAGTCTAGTCCTGAAACACTTAATGAGAATCAAAGAAAGTGACAGTACAATTAGATTCCTGAGTAAGTTAGGCACATAAAGGACTGGTTTAAGGTAAATATTAAGAGACAAGTGAATCAAACCTTTTCCAAGTTTAGGAGAAAAAGACCCATTTGTTGTACAAATTTTTCTATGATAGAACAGGGATTGTAAGTATGAAACAGACGAGAATGATTAGTCATATGATCAGAAACTCTTGAATCAATGATCCAAGGAGTGGAATAGTATAAGAAAGAACATGATAGAGCTTGAGAAGAATTGAGATTATTACGTGTTTGTGCAACAGAGGCATTAGGGCACTTATGGATTCAGATTTAGGTTTCAGCAATTTTAGGATTTGATTAATCTACTCTTGGTTGAATGGACACCTCATTAGCAATAGGGGTTTTTATTAAATTTAGCCCCATGAGACCCCTTCCAATTGGTAGCCTTCCCATGGAGTTTCCAACAGGTTTTTGGGTGTGTTTTGACTTGTTACAATAATCACACCAGACTCATGCTTTCTCTTCGAGTTTCTTGCCATGGGTGCCAACATTACCTGCTGGCAAAGCTTAAGTTTCAATACTAGAATTGGGAAGCCGTTTTTCAAGCATGACTTGACATTTACTTTCTTCACGTCTCACCTCAGTAAAGACTTCTCCAATAGGAGGGAGTAGTTGTCTCCCAATGATCGTGCCTCTCACCTCATCATACTCAACATTTAAATCGATTAGGAATTTAAAGATCGTGTTATCCTTACCAGTTTTCCAGTAATAATTAAAATCATTAGGAGATTTCCACTTATAAACATTAAACATATCTAGATCCTACCATACACGCTTTAAGGAATTAAAGTACTTGGTAATATTATCGTCACTTTGACTGATTTGACCCAATTTCAGAATCGGCTTATATACTTGTGACTGATTTCCTAAATCGAAGTGCATTTGAAGGACATTATCGTATAACTCCTTGGGCTTATTGTAGCATTTATACTTGGAGCTGATGTCTTCCTCCGTTAAGTTCACCAACCACGTCATCACCATAGAGTTTTATGCATTCCATATTGCATGAGCAGAATCATCTATAGCAGGTTCCACCTTGTCTCCAGGTAGCCAATCTTGCCTCTTCCACAAACATACATTCGTACGGATTGAGACCAAGGACATTCGTACAAATTGAGACCAACGAATAAAGTTTCTCTATTCAGCCGTATAGAGGTAACTTGGATGGAATGGGATTCAGAGGTAGGATTATGAGTAATAATAGGCTGAGTAGGGTAGCTGGAGGATTTTGTAACGTCTGACACTATCTTACAGGGACGGCGACTAGGTTTTAATCTTGTTGAGGGTGCTCTAATACCATATAGAAAAATAGAACTGAACAAAGGAATAGGTATTACACACCTTTCACTTTACATTACTGCATAATATATAAACATTACAGATTTCTATTCTAGGAGATTACAACTATACATGATAAGGTCTGACTTGATTTATCTAATTACATTTGTACATGATATGATCACGATGTGATCTAGCTAACTTAATTGGAATCCAATATTCACCAAGAATATCTCTCAACAGATTTTCTATTGGACTAGTGATAACATCCTTTCTTCTAATTATACTTTCTTGAATGAATCGCATGCTCCATTTATTATATAAGGAAGCACACCAGAGATTAAGCACATAAATTCGCTAGACGAGGATATCAGGAGAAGGCCTAAACCACACGGGATCAACTTGAATAATTCTTCATTACACTTTTGCCTCAAATCCTGTGTTCTTATCTGAAGTGATGGCTTAACATTTCAATGTTAAACGATTGCCGCCATAGCTTACCTCAATTTGTCACGTAGTATTCAAATGCTTGCAACATAAATCAAACCATGGTTACCTTTATTGTTCCTGTACTGTGCGAAGTACTTGGAACAGAGGTTGATCAAACATGGCTGAACAAACTCACAAGAGAAACTATAGTACAAAATGTGGGTTTAAGATTTTTTTTCCATTGATCCATCATAGAGAGAGCACCAACTAGGATGAACCCTTCAATCATTTTGCTGTTTTTGAGTGCTTGATTAGCCAATCAATCACCACATCAATATTTATGGATTCCTTACAGGAGATCATATAGCAGCAGACCTCTCTATCTGTGATCGATTCAAGACTCCTGCAACCATCAAACAAGAAAATGGTAACTTCTCCATTATATAACTGATTTGACACAATCCGCATACTACCAAATGGCTTGTAAAGTAAAATTCTCTGAAGTTTATCAAAACTTACAGCTGATCTACTAAAGCTTGCTTGGACAGAGCTTCAGATTTGTCAATCTTGTTCCCAAGAACAAGTAGGGGGATTCCATTTAAAGATGGCTTTGTCAAGAGGTCATGTAACTCACTTCGAGAAATAGGTATACTGTCTCTGTCAGCAGCATCAACTACATATCTGGTTTTGTGATGATCATAGAGCAACCAAAATATGTCAGCTCTTTAACAGATTCCAAGAAGAATACAACATCAGAAAGGATCACCCCAAACTTGATTCAACAGAGAATAAGTTGGAATATTTCTGTCATTTTCAAATACTTACATTTGATTCCAAACCGAGTTCATTGCCCTATCTTCAGTTATTAAAGGGACAATAAAGTTCCTTATTTTTGTTTTGACTTTTCAGTAAGAAGATAACTCCGAACATTATTTTTCATTTAACATCCAACGATGTAAATCATGCATAGTTGAAATGTTTGTACTTGAGAAGTTGTATTGTGTGAATATATGGATGCAAATAAGTGACATGCGATAATACAGAAGGTTAGGATATTAGAAAAGTTACACAATTGCAGAGACCCCACGACAGTAACGTTCCCACATTGTACGAAACCTTCTTTGCCCTCCAAGATCCCAAAGTTTTATTGTCACGTTGCCTTTTGTAACTTTCCGCATATTAAATCCAACCTGCATCATGTTGTAAACTCCTCACAAGATATCATTAAAATATCATCAACTCCTCAAAATTAGAACAAGGAAATGATACCTACAGTAGGAATCATGTCTTCACTGTATCCTCCAGTCTGGTTGGCACAAAAGGAAAAGGGTCAGGATCAAATGGTGTAAAATTGTCAGAAAATTTGGGCAAGATTTGCACTCACGGCAATAGCATTGACAAGAGATGTCTTTCCTGCATTCTGAAGCCCTACAAGGGATAGCTCCATTTCTTGCTTAAAGAATAAGCTGATATATGCACAAAATGCAATTAGCAAAAGGTTAATAGACACAAAACCAGTGGACTCATTATCCTGATTGGCAATTGTACAGACATTATGACCAGCCTCCAGGATAAAAAATTAAAAGGCACTTATATTATTCAGAACACATCATTAGTAGAAAAACATAAATGAAGGCCTGGAAGCTAATACTTTACACGACCAAAGGCTAACCAATTGCAGTACATCTCCAACATGTTATCTCTTGTTTCATAGGTGCCATATGATTCAATTAAGAGAAGTTTATGTCTAAATGGAAGAAACATACAAGTTGTATTAACTACACAGAGTCTAAGAAGTAGATAGTGGATGTATCTACATCCATTCAGAAAGTTTTTCAAACATAGGACTCAGCAGTAGATGGTTAATTTTAAGAAAGCAAATAGAACATGAAAGGAAATTATCATTTTCATTTTGTGCATGATTTTTCATCAAAGGCATGCAGAAAATTAACAATGCTTGAGTCACAAAGAACTAATTTGTGAAGGCCTGGTAATCTACATTGAACAACCTCTGTGGGTAAAGTAAAACCTTAATATCTCACATAAAAATCACACATCACAAGTAGTGCAAGCATTTTAAATTACGCCAATAATAAGGAGAAATTTGAACTGTAATATGAGAAACTATAATCTTTCTAATCCACAATATCTGTCCAATTAACTTCATTCCAGCTGATCTCCTACTTAAATCTCAATTTCAGAGTAACAAATTGTTGCAAAAAGGAAAGAAAAAGTTATACAAAGACAAATCAGCTCCCTATTTTTTTTTCCAATACAAGTAAAGTTTGGCTAACCACAGTCCAACAAATGCAGTAAAAGCGGACGAATTTGGCAGGTTCTAAGGCAGACTTATGACAATTTCAGTAAGTATGAGAAGCAATAATTCCATATAATTCCATTCTCGAAAAGGCAATTCCCGATGAAAGCATGACCAGTACTGAGAACGCTCCATTATTAATGATCACTCTTCCCCTTGACAAGCTATCTCCCCCTGTTGCTAAGTCCACTCTTGTTTTGATACAAAAGTTTAAAGCAATAAAGTTCAGAACTCCAAACGACAAGAATACCGACTTTGAATTTCAATAACGGTCTGCCAAAAGAAAAATGTGTTCAACGGCTGGGTTTCAAACATCATTATGGACTTTTTAACATTCCTTTTGGACTCCAGAACTGGTGTTTTGTGAATTATTCACCACGAGCACGTTGGCATATATGTTTAACTTGCAATCAGAAGTAAGTTTTATACCAAAAGTAAAAACAGAAAAAGAAAGGAAAACTTGGAAGGTAAACAATAAAAAGGTCGTACACAACCCACATGAAGAGGTTTCCAAGAAAATAAAACTCAAAGGTGCAAGAACCGATTTCTCCATAATTTTATTTAGTAACGAAAAAGAAGAAGCTTAAAAAGAAACTGAACAACCAAAGTTTTCTAGACGCACGGGTCTGCAAAAGATTGGCAATCGAAACAAAATGAACAGAAGAAATACAGTTTTTATACAGCCAAAGCCAATATGCTGTATCACCAAAATCAAACGAAAGAAAGAATCTTTTTTTGTTCTCTAACAAGGAGAAGTTGCACATCTCAAAATAAGCAGCAAAAAATTAACACATTCCATCAGTGAATCGATACCAAGCTCTTGTAATTGTTACCTTATAGACCAAGAGATGGGTTGGTTAAGGTGGTAATCATCCAAACAAGAAACCCAGGCAGAAACAGGAGCAAAGAAAACAGGGGAATTACCTCCGGAGCCAATTGAGAAGGGAATCCCAGAGACCCATTCGAAGAAGCCAATGTTTGTTGTTGTGAAAGTGAGTTATTGGTGTGAGGAGATGCAACAAAATTGCGGAAAAGCAACTTGGTTTGGTATCGAAAGGAAACGTCTGCTTGACTGTGACTTGAGTTTTGAGGTGTGCTGCGGTGGCCGTTGTCGTCAGTTTTTGGGTACTTTTGTCGTAATCGTAGTAATAATTAACATCATGACATTAAAAATTAATGTCTGTCGTAAGTTGGGGTCGTCTTGGTCTTTATGGATTGGGCTTCATATACATTTCTTATGGATTTCTTTGTAATATTTTCAATTTTTGATCAATTAACTTACAGGCCCATTTTCAGAATCTGACTCTTGGGCTTACAAGCTTCAATTCAATCCCTGAATTACAGAAGGGCTCTTTACTTTGTTTTTGTATATTTTTGTAATTTGTTTTGTTTATTTTTGTATTATTGGTCTATTAATATGTACATAATTTTGACTAATAATATTAATGCTAAAAATGAATCACCGTTATAAAAAGAAATCATTGCATGAGTTTAGGAGTGAATCAGGGTTGGATTGATTGTTATGATTGACATGTTCCTGTAAGATTGTCTTTCTACTAAAGACACCTATGCATTGGAAACTGAATGTTAGAAAAAGGCTTTATAAAGAATCCATGAGTTAATCTGATGTGAGGACATGGGAGACTCGTAAGTGGCCATTGGCAACTTGATCATGAATGAAATGAAGGCTTATAGCAATATGTTTCACGTGAGAGTGAAAGACATGATTAGAATAGACAGTAGCTCCAATATTTGCACAATAAATGACTGGTGAAGTGGGCGGCATGATACTTAAACTTTTAGAGAAGGTAAGGAAGCCAATTAAGTTCTACAATTGTGGAGGAGATGGCATGATTTCAGTGGAAGAGTTCTAAATTAACATTTGTTTCTTAGAGCTTTAAGAAACAAGAATGTTACTAAGCAAAACAACATAACTCAAGGTAAAGGTGCAATCAATCTTGTTCTCGGCCCAATTAGTGTTGATAAATGCATGGAAACTCAGGGGAAAGTCCTTGCAGATTAGTAATTAACCTATAGTGCATCATGATGTAAGGTCTGCAAAATACACTTTACAACAAACCAACGTGTCACTAGGGTAATTGCATGGGTTGTGACAATTTGTGAAGTACAGATGCTGTGCCTGGATGAGTGAGAGAAAGACACTACAAGGAGCTAAGAATTTGACGATAAAGGGTAGAATGCATATAAGTGGTTCATTATGAAAGTTTCGATTTTTTTGAAAATTGAAAAGAATTCATTCATAGCCATGAAAGGCATAAAAAAGGGATAATATGGTGAGAGTCAAATAAAATAAGATATTACAACATAGTTGATTTTAGGAAAGACTAGAACTAGAGGTTCTACCTTTTTCTAATATGCGAGCTTTGTTGATGGGTAACTTGTGAGTTTCCAAAGTTTCCTTAATCCAACAATGCAAATTATGAATAAGCGTGCACTTGTCAATTCTCTTCTGCTGATGAATTTTTTGATTTATTTACCTCCAGTTAACATGAACTGCACAATTGAAATTAAGACTTAAGTAGATTCTGTCATCTTCCACATAAATATATTTTACTTCGGCCCATTCAAGAATCTTGTTCCAATTGGATTCAAATCAATATTGGTTTACGGTATGCTGAATGTTAGCCCAAATGGAGGCTGTGAATACACATTTGAAGTATAAATGGGCTATACTTTCTCTCTTCTTCAATAATGCAGAATTCACAAAGAGGTCAATAGAGCCATGAATCCTATCTTTTGTCTTTAGTCTACCTTTAGCTGCTAGCCAATTTGTGAATGAGGCTTCAGGCTTCAAGGATGCTTTCCATACTACATTGAACCATGATATATCTAGGGTAGGAGGTTTAATAGCTTTAATGTCGGAGGAATTTGAGAAAATCCTATTGGAACTTGAATTCCAAATATACTTGTCTGTGTTAGAAGAATTAAGTTGATAGTTTGGTAGATAGGTCTGGAGCCTTTCAAACCCTCCACCTTCAAATTGCCAGGAGTTGTTTTCAATGATGATATGAACTTCAGCATGTGATGAAATTCTTTTGGACAAGGTAGAAATATCATTTTTCAGGTGAAGAGGGCTAGAGGAGGTCTAATTATCAAACTAGAACCAAGTATCATTTCCATTTCTCACATGGATATTGATAAAGGGGCATACCAGATGTCTTTTCCTTAAAATCTAAATGAAGAACCAAGAATGCTCTTTAATTTTAGGATTGCCATCACTGGCGTTTCTTGATAACCACTATTAAAAGTATATATGTGTGATAACCATTGTTAAAAAGATGATATAGGTATGATGAGTAAGTGAATAGTCTGTAATGACATAAAGTTGAGACTTTAGTACAAGTTTGTGTGATATACAAAGTGTTGGGCCCCGAATTTTTTTTTTTATATATTTGAATTATTCATTTATTTATTTATGGATTTATTCGTTAATTATATTTTTTTATTTATTTTGCCTTAATTGATTTAATTATGTGTTTATATAATTATTTTTATGTTGGGCTTGGAATTAGAAATTAGAAATAAATTGAAGGCTTGGATTTAGTGTTGGAAAGAATGGGCTTTATGGAATAAGTGGAATAAGAAGAGGAGGATAAATAAGTAGATTGTTGTAGTGGGCTTGTGAGGGGGAGAGCCCAAAAGGGGTTGTAGGAGGAGTACCAAAACTATGTAGTTTTGGATGAGGGATTTAAGTGAGAATTAAATGAGTTAAA
>JANIJH010000002.1:26442729-26469028 GCA_024520975.1 Erythroxylum areolatum | reverse complement strand
ATTTTTATTAATCCCAAATTTTCTATTAAACGTTTCTCTATTGTGGTCGGTTTGTGTTGGGTTTGGGCCTTTCATGCTTGCATGGGTCCGAATGTTGGGCCTCGGAGGCGGGGTCCAACACAAAGGATAAGTCATGGGCAACAAAGATAATCAAATGTCTTTAAATTACTATAATTAAGTGATAAATTGACTAAACAAAGGAAGAGTGACTAGTTACGGTTGAATGATGATGAAATAAGATTGATAAGATAAGTGCCAGTTTGAAGTGCCAAAGACTAATATGTAGATGACATTGAATGCGTAGTGAAATAAGATAAGAATAATATTTAGCATTTGATAATATTTGCCTTTAGTGATTCCTATCTGTTTAAGTGTATGATGTGGAGATTTATGCTATTAAATCTTAGTTTGCACTGTAAAATTACTTAGACTTATCACTTCTCCATTCTCATAAGTATACACAATTTTGATAAGAATGTTAAAGTAGTCCCCTACTAGTGGTTTAATTTTTGGAAACATTGTAGCAACACCAGATTTATTTTTGAGAGGGTAAAGTCATGTGTGTTTAACGATAAAATAATAATAATGATTGAATAAGGAAAGAATGATTAAACCTTAAATATCCATAAATAAAAGTTATAATGGATTTGAACACTTTAAGAAAGGCATGCCAAAAGAAAGTTTATGGCCTTTATTATACGAACAAGAATTACATTAAATTTAGATACTTGATTTAGTTAAGGGAAGATGATGAGTAGTAATTATTTGATGAAGTATTTTGCATGAGAGATGGCTAAGATGAAAATGTTAGGAGGTTAAATTTGCTCGTTGATCCTAAGTCAATAACCTATAAGGAGTGATTCTTGGAATCGTCTATTGAGAGATTAGGTCAGGATCTGATCCCGAGTACAGTGGAATAATTATGAAACTTTTTCATATTTTAATTTCTCAAAAATCAAGATCACCTTAATTCTATAAATGATTAACACTTAATCATAATAATGCGTGAATCTAAATTCGGACCTTATTCTGAAGGTTGGTCATAATCTTGTCGTATCCCTTGAACTCTTTCTGAAACTAATTTGCCTCAACTATCGTAGTCTTGCAAATGTTCGGTCTCTAATGATATCCATAGAATGAGTTGAGAGAACTCTGTAACTCTTACAGAGAGGATTAAGCAAGAAGCGCTAGCTCCATAGAGCTTAAGCCTATTTATAATAATCTTTGGATTTTTAGTAATTTAATTAAAATTAAATTCTAATTTAAATTAAACTTAATTAAAATTACAAGTAATTCCAATTAAATACCAATTATGCCCATATAAGATTTAATATCTCATATTGATCCTTATTTATCAAATATCTCATATTTAATCTTGAAGTTTCTCAAACTTTAAAATCGAGTCCAACTTGATTAAATTAACTTTGCTCTCTTCAACAAATTTTATATGTGAGATGCATTAGATTCCCAAATATATTAGAAATGATTATAAATTATAATTAGAAATAGATAAATTAAAACTCCTTTTAATTTATCCTTAATTCTCCAATTAAACAATTTATAATCATATATCAAGATTGACGTCTGACAATGCGTCATGAGCATCCAAATATTTAGGAATATCAAAGTAGTTTTGACTAACCTTTTCGTGAATGATTTTTTTTTCGTATAATTCAATTCTTTCATCATAAAATATTCCGATTAGACATAAAGCATGAAATTAAGGTCTCTCTATTTTAAGTCTAACCATATTAGTTCTCTGCCATCAACTATCAATTCAATTAATGACATTTGTAAATTATTTACAAAGCATCATTATGCTTTGGCTAAGGATTTCATGAATCAATAGTAATCGAGAACAACAAAACATTCTCTCTAATTACTTTAGGGTGATGAATCCTATTTTGATCACACAACTATCTCCATATAATTCATGCTACATGCAATGACTACCGTTTGACCGACCTATGATTAAATAGGTCATAAATAGTATCAAAACATAACAATCCCTATACAAGATAACTTGGTGACCTCAACTCAAAGGATCACTTATACAATCATCACAATCAGAATTCTTCAGATAGATTTCTCATGTCGGCTCTGTTTATAAACTTGTTCTCTAACAAGCACCCACATGCTTGTTTAAGTATCTCCATACTTTATTCTATGAGATCGACTACTTCATTCATAAGGAAAAACATAACGTGTACTAGTCTTTTTATGTTCTATTAATCTTCAATCTTAATAGAACAATGACGAGGAACAATTTAGGGATAATACATAAATGTAATATGAATCTCATAATTATGATCTCATTATAATTTCATTTACAATGTACAATTATCCCATGGACTTTATCATATATATCTAAACATGTATAAGATAAAGAATGCCTTAAAATAATTTATCTTTAAACTTTAATCAATCCGATTGACTGGAGGGCACAAACCAGCAATATCCCATTTGCACTAAGCTAATCGTTTAAATATCTCATACCATATCACCATATGACGATTATTCTGCTACTGGAATAATGGCTTAATAAGATAATTCTAAAAGATTTTCTATTGTGAGTACTTGCTTAAATCTTACAACTACCATCTTAATATAATAATAATTAAGAATAATTGCCTAAATACATCATTGGATCTTTGATGAGACATTAACTCCTTATGCATGCCCTATGTCTCTAGTGTTCTACAGTAAATTATTGTCTTAAACATTGCAAATAACTATATCAAGTTCACTAAAGAACTTATTGATCCGATTAATCATTTCCACTAAATGAAAAATGTATTATGATTTAATTAACAACCAATTGCTATATTGGAACTTTTCCAATCTTAAAATGATATTGTTCTAAATAAAATAAAACCTTAATTAGGATTTACTTCTAAAGTTATATCCTTATCATCTTAAACTCAAATATCAACTTATACACAGAATAATGGATATCTTTAATACTTCACAAGTATCAGATTTATCTTAAATACTAAACATATTTAGTACATTATCTATGTAATTGGACTAAGAATAAGTTAACAACGTCCAATCTATCTCTATAGATCTAATTCCCATAACTAAGTTGTTACCTTTTCATATCTAACAAGAGTTGTTCTTAGACATTTATATTTTCAATAATTGAAAGTTAGAACTATTGTTCTCTATGAGCAATATGTCTCCACATACTCCCACTGACCTTCTTGTAGATATGATAAATTCGCAATCATCTTTAAAACAAACTCTTTGAATTCATCATGAAAGTAAATCTTTCAACATCTCATACCTTTCAACTATACATCAAATGTATCAATAAAGGCAATAGTTGCAATTAGATTATTATCATAAAATATGAACCTTTCAAATTTCATCTTACTCTCATTACTTATCTTGAGAACCATTCTCCTATAAGCATACATTGAAACAAACAATTTGTTTAATAGGATTATATCCAACGCTTTGGATATCTCATAACCCTTTATTTCCCATTTTAGTTCTAAACTTAATGGATTATATATACACTTCAACAAAGTATCACATCCTTTAATCATAAACTTTGAGTCTTGCAAAGACTTAGCGTTTCATATCTAATATGAAATATTGCTAATTGATTTAATTAAAACTATAGAAGGTAAGTTATAGTACTAGGCATAACTATAGAAGAAATAATATTGCATCCTACAATATTTCATATTGTAATTTTCTCCTTTACATAATAAATCCATACTCTTATAAATTTATTTGTGAAGGTATTCACCAAAGAATCTCATTCCCGATAGATAACCGAAAATTTATAACTCACCACAATGATCTCATCAAAGTGCCTCAGCATTCTTAATGCTTAATTTCTACTGAGATTTAAATAATTTGAACTTTTCAAAATTTTAAATCAACATTTCATTTAATACATATGGCTATATCGTATTAAGCCGTTAGTAATATAATGAAATATAATATTATCCTTTTATTAATTGTTATTCCATCCAATACATCACATGTATAAGATTTAATAATTCAATACCATCACCATCCTTTCACCAAAGGTTGATTCGGTTATTTTTCAAGTTTATAAGTTTCACAAGTTCTATACGATTCATAATCAAAAGGATACATATATCCTAGTATGTAACTTTCTGATTCTCTTTATGTTGATTTCACCAATATAACATAAAAGGACAACTTCGGTTATCCAACTTTTAATTCTTGCCACTTATGTTAAGCATAAGTCTCCTTGGATCCAATATATACAAACTCTTTGTATAAAATTGGATCAACTATTTTTTTACTTAATAATCTATTTCTAACCATGCATTGAACATTACAATAATGTTGAATCCAAATTTAGTATCAAATACTCATAAGCATAAATTAGAAATACAAATGATCTCTATCATATCATATATAAGCAAAAAAAGTCATGCAATCACTTCTTATGACAAATATTATTATACTATAACTAAGTCTTTAATTACAGTCCACAATTTTGCTTTTAGTAGGTTAAATTAAGTGGAACAGTTGCAACAAGGTACTATCCCTTTTGGCTTTACTCCTTACAACCCTTTTCATTTTGCTATTATGGTGTTGGCATACATCTTACATGTTGTCATCAAAGTTTATGAGACATTAGTCAACTCAAAATGTCAATACATGTTTTCATCTATATGATTTTGACATATATCTATAACTTTATCACCGAATCCTCAACAGGGATTATAGCATAATAACATAATGGGCATACAATTTTCTATCCAACTTTTAAAAACTCTTCTCAAACATATCCCATGCCTAAGAAATTGAGTTCACTAACTTAGTATCAACAATACTAAACAAGGTAAATTTTACTCATAACACAATATAATTGTAAGAAAAAGCAAGTAATTAATTATATGTCATGACTACCAAATAAGATTAGGACTTTAATCATACATTTGGTTACTCCCACTATTTTGTGCGAAATAATAGCCCTCACTACTATTCGGAAAGATTACTCTAATATTTCTAATGGGCTAGGATCTCATTCAAATATAGTTGATCTTGAGTTTGCTCAACAAACCAACTAAACTTAAATTAGGTAGATAACAACTTTATCAGTCACATCTCATATGAATCCTAGATCTGTTAGTTGACAACTCTTGCCAAAACATATCTTATATATTGTTCCTAACTTTGCCTATAAATTCATGCGATCATGAGTATACTCATCCAAATTACATAAATTTAGTTAAGTAGAACCCACTATCATAAAACTAAACATGTTCGGATTAAAGCAACATTGAGTTTACTCAACAAGCCTACAATAAATAGAATTCTGATTTATTCTTATAACAATGGAAGACAACAATCACGTTCTTAACGTGTACCTAATATTTAACAAGGGATTTAACTTTATTTATGTCATCAAACACAAATTGCATTAAAATATTACACATATAAAACGTATAATTTATCATGCATCCAATATATATCAACTATATAAATAAAGTATACAACTTATGCACTGATAATCAAATTATAAGCATAAAATATCGTACTTTGTTTGATTCTAGTTATTGATTTTCATAATCTAAAATAACATTTCCAACTCGTTGGAAAAATTAAATTAGATTAAAATCATTGATTCCTATATAAGTTAAATTCCTATTCCAAATAGAAATTTAATTTGATTTGAAAGAAATTTTCAAATCCAATTAGAAACTATTTCCAATTTGTCTTGACTCCTTTAATAAAACTAAATTAGAACAATTTTCAATAAATTGTACATCTTGCTTAGTATAATTTAGAAAAACTCTTTTTTAAAATTATATAAATAACATATTCTAACCCAATTAGAAGACTACTTCTAGTCTCATTCGAAATTATTTTGCCTTAATTAGAAAACTATTTTCTAAATTTAAAAGGAAATTACCTTCAAAATTAAATAAAGCACTTTTCAAATTTAACTAAGAAAGTCCTCTATATTATTTATTTAGAGATTGATTTCTTAATAAATTAGAAAACTTTCTTTAATAAATATGAAAACTATTTTTAAAAAATATTAAAGAAAGTTCCTTTTCTTGATAAATAAATGAAAACAATTTTCAAAATTTAATCAAGAAAATATCCTTTCTAATAAATCAAGAAACTTATTATTAATAAATAAAGAAACAATTTCTAAATGAATTGAAGAATAATTCTCTAAACAAATAAAGTTATAAATTAAATTTATTCAATCAAATTGAAATAAATGAATTTAATTAAGAAACATATTTCTTGATTACTTAAGAAAACAATTTTCTTAATTTTAAGGAGTCTAAGTAATTAATTTCGATCTAATTAAAACTAATTAATCTTATTTTAGAAACTACTTAATTAGTTTTAATCTAAGTAAACTAATTAATTCTAATTTTAGAAAGTACTTTTCTAAAATTAATTAGGAATCAATATAATTGTTAATCTTAATCATATTAAGAAGATTAATTACTTTAATTTTGGAATCAAATTTTAAATTTAAAACTTCTTTTAAATTATTATAAGCTATTTTAGAACTAAATTACACCAAATTTAGGAACCAAACAAGACCAAAACCAAGTTTGGAATACCTTTTTCCAAAATCCACACAATCGTTATTCTATTACTAGAATGGACTTATCCTTGTAACCAAACAAATCCATTCAAAAACTGGTGTCCAAACACTCTTAATGTTAAACATGTTTACAAACATGATTCTTCTTCATCTTATTTTCAAACCCTAATTTCATAAGATGAACCCTGTCGCCGTCAACTACTGCCTTGCACTGCCATAAACATCGACTTCTATCATGCCTGCCTTACGCTGCAACCTGAAAATTGTACCTCCACCATCTCCATGGCTGGCCATGCTTCCTTGCCACTTCAACAACGGCGATTGTCACCCAGCCATAGGCGACTGTTGCCCTTGAAACCAATGGCAAGAAATGGTTTAGGTTGAACTAGCGGTGTTCATTGTTGGTTTCAACCCACCAAATGTAGAAGCAACATGCAAGCACAAAATTCTAGATCCAAGAAAGATCAAGCAGATGTAATTCCAAAAGCATAAAGATAGTTTTTTTTCATAACACAACACGTCCTTTATTCGCGTTTTCATTCACAAACGACATAAAGAAAAACACCAGAACAACAAAACAACCCTAATCCCTCCTCAGTTTAGCTATCTATTTTGTGACATCACCATGTCTTTTAACGCGTAAATCAGTACACACGACTAAAGGTACCGGCACCATTATTGTCTAATTCTAGGATTCTTAATTATTTCTAGAAATCACGAACACCGTTGTTTTCCAGAAACAAAAAAGCATATAAAAATCAAAATTGCAAGCAAAAAATAGCCAAAGAACAAACAATAAAGAGCAGACGTGAAGGCATGATGCATAAACAGATTTTTCTTTTAAGGTTCCTTCAAGAATCTGATATGATCTGATTTTTCAATTCTAAATTTTGATCAATAACAATCAAACAAATTTAATTAAATCATGGAATTATAGGTGGCTCTGATACTACTATTGGGAAACTGGGTGGGTCAGGATTTGATCTCGACCGCAGCGAAATAATTATGAAACTTTTTAGTATTTTGATTTCTTGAAAACCAAGATCACCTTAATTCTATAAAATGATTAACTCATAATCATAATAATGTGTGAGCCTAAATTCGTACCTTATTCTAAAGCTTGATCATAATCTTCTTGTATCCTTTGAATTGTTTTCGAAATCGATCTATCTCAACCACCGTAGTCGCACAAATATCTGGCCTCTAACAGTATCTACAGAATGAGTTGATAGAACTTTATAACTCTTACAGAGAGAATTAAGCAAGAAGTGCTAGCTCTATAGAGCTTATGCCTATTTATAATAATCTTTAGATGTTTTAGTAATTTAATTGAAATTAAATTCTAATTTTAATTAAATTTAATTAGAATTACAAATAATTCTAATAATTAAATACTAACTATGCCCATATAAGATTTAATATCTCATATTGATCCTTATTTATTAAATATCTCATATTTAATATTAAAGTTTCTTAAACTTTACAATCAAGTCTAACTTGATTAAATTAACTTTGCTCTTTTCAATCCATTCCATATGTGAGACCCATTAGGTTCCCAAATTATTGGCAATGATTATAAATTATAATTATAATTTATAATTAGAATTAGACAATTTATTTTTAATTCAAACTCCTTTTAATTTATTTTGAATTATCCAATTAAACAATTTATAATCATATATCAAGATTGACATCTAGCAATGCGTCATGACCACCTAAATATTTAGGAATGTCAAAGTAGTTTTGACTAACCTTTTTGTGCATGATTTTTCATATAATTCATTCATTTCATCATACAATATTTCAATTAGACATAGAGCATGGAATTAATGTCTACTATGTTTTGAGTCTAATCATATTAGTTCTTTGTTATCAGCTATCAATTCAATTAATGACTTTTGTAAACTATTTACAAAATGTCATTATCCCTTGGTCAAGGATTTCCTGAATCGGTACTAATCAAAAACAACGGAACATTCTCCCTAATTACAATCATATCTTCATCACACAACTATCTCCATATAATTTATGATATATCCAATGACTACCGTTTGACGACCTATAATTAAATAAGTCATACATAGTATCAAAACATAGCAATCCCTATGTAAGATAACTTTGGTGACCTCAAGTCAAAAGATCATTTATACAATCATCACAATGAGAATTCCATAGGCATACAAGTAATGTTCTAAATAGATTTCTCAGGTCAGATTGGTTCATGAAATTATTCTCTAATAAGCACCATCTTGTTTGTTTAAGTATCTCTATACTTTAATCTATAAGATTGACTACTTCCTTCTTAAGGAAAAATAAAACGTGTGCTAGTCTTTTTCATCATCATCATCATCACACCCAGTCTGAAGTCCTGCAATAAAGCAGGGTTTGGGGAGGTCTGATAGTATGCAGTCTTATCCCTACATTGTACAGAGACTGTTTCCTTTAGACCCACATGCAGAAAGTACAGAGAGGTTGATGCTGAATAAAGGAGTAAATAAAATAATACGTTGGGCACTCTACCATAATCAGTAAATAAATTTTCAAACAATAAACAAGGAAAATACTAGAAGGAGACCAGATCTGCTATTGCCTTATACACTGTAAAAGACCGGCTCCTCTTGTCGCTTGTTACACTAGGAGTCTTAACTAAGAGACCCTGTGAGTATGATCCTCCTACAATTTTAAAGTGAGAAATTTTTGCAACTACGAGTTGTAAATTTTGACTAAAGTTGTTGGCCAACAACTTAGATTTTCGAGGTTATGTGCGAGGACTTTAAAGGGTGTCATTTACTCTGATCCTCTCATGCTAGACCTTCTTATTCCTAGCCACGACCTCCGTAAGGGCCAGTTTGGAAATATCATTTCTGATCACTTCCCTCTAGTTCTTATAAGGTCTCCCTCGTCCCCTCTTATAGCCAGTAAGGGTTATTTTCTCACACCGTCGTACCGGAGCATCAGAGGGCATTCGGTGTACATGCCCAAACAACCTAAGCCTTGTCTCTCTTAACTTGTCGGCAATACTAGCCACCTGTAGTCTACCTCTCATCACACAATTTTGGATCCTATCTCTTTTGGTAATGTCACACATCCACCTAAACATACGCATTTCTGCTACCATCAATTGTCGTGTATGTCTACATTTAATAGGTCTTCACTCTGCCCCTTATAACATTGTTGACCGAATCGCTATTTTGTAGAATTTTCTTTGAGTTTAGAAGGGATTTTTTAATCACATAAAACACCTAATGCACTACGCCATTTAACCCACCCAGATCTAATGTGGTGTATCACCTTTTCATCGATATTACCATCTCTCTGAACGATAGATCTGAGGTATTTAAAACTCGATTTCTGAGGTATGATGTCCATCCCAATTGCTACCTCCATCTCTTGTCCCATCTGTCTACCCAAAAAGTTGCATTCTAAATATTCGGCCTTGGATCTGCTCATTTTAAAACCTTTCAATTCTAGCGCTCTAACTTGGCATTGACCCCTTCTTGGTCTAGTCACCAGGATAATATCGGCCGCAAATAACATACACCAAGGTGCTTTTTATTGAATATGTTTGGTAAGTACGTCTAACACTAAAGTAAATAGAGAAGGGCTCAAGGCCGAGCCTTGGTGCAGTCCTACATCAATAGAGAACGCTTCTGTGTCGCCCCTATCATCATTACGCTAGTCATTGCTCCTTCATACATATCTCTAATTACTCTGAATTAGTCATAAGAATGCCCTTAGCCTCAAAACACTTCCATGTGAGTTCTCTAGGAACCCTATCATGTGCCTTCTCTAAATCTACAAAAACTATATGCAAATTTCGTTTTCTTTCCCTGTAGCATTCCATTAGTCTTGTAATGCTTCTATTGTGGACCTACCCGGTCTAAAGCCGAATTGATTGTCCGATATAAAAGTTGCACTCCAGACTCTCTTTTCAATTACCTTTTCCCACAGTTTCATTGAATGACTTAGTAATTTGATACCTCGATAGTTGTGACATTGTTGGATGTCTCCACTTAGTAATTTAATACCTCGATAGTTGTGACATTGTTGGATGTCTCCCTTGGCCTTATATAAGGGGATTAACCTACTCAATCTCTATTCATCTGGCATCTTGGCTGACTCGAGAATCACATTAAAGAGTTGAACTAACCACTCAATACTAACAATACCTACTCTCTTCCATACCTCTATAGGGATCTTGTCTAGCCCTACGGCCCTCCCGCTCCCTATCCCCCTTAAAACCTTCACAATTTCTCTCCTTATGATCCTCCCCCATGAGTACCCACTTAGAAAGTGTCTCGAAACTGAGGGTTCGCCTAACTCTATGTTGACCAATGAGTCTTCGTTATAAAGGCCATAAAAGTACGTCTTCCACCTCCGCTTGATGTCTTGTGCCTTTGTGAGCACCTGACCTATTTCGTCACAGATACAACAGACTTGATTAAAATCCACCATCTTACTTGCCTTATTTTTTGATATCTTGAAAATTTTTTGGGCTCCCTTAACCGTATCCAACACCCTGTACATATTTTTTGTAAGCTTCCCCTTTAGCCACTACAATAGTCTTCCGGGCCTTCTATTTTGCTAGTCTATACCTTACTCTATTAGTTACCCGCTCCTCCTCTGTTGTAGTAGCCAATAGATCTGTAAAAGCTCTCTTTTTCACCTTCGTCATTTCCTAGACCTCGTTTGACCACCACCAAGATTCCATTTGTCCCCCCTCTATCTGGTAGATACCCCTAGGAGTTTTGTGGCTGTTTCTCTCACTACGGGTGTAGCCTTGTCACATTCGATTTGCATCCCCACTCGTAGCCCAAGTTGTATTATACCAAACCTGATTCCTAAAATGTTCTACCATGTCCTCTTTTAGCCGCCACCATATTGTTTTGCGACATTGCGTGGTAAATTTTTGTGCCCTCCAGCCCTTAATTCTTAGATCCATAACTAACAATTTATGTTGAGTTAATAGATATGCGGCCAGAAGTACTTTGCAATCCTTGCACCTGACAAAGAGATAGTCAATTTATGTCTTGGTCGTACTAATCTGAAACGTCACCAAATGCGTGTTATTTAAAAAAAAAGAAATTTACTATTACTAACTCATATGCTATGACCATGTCCAATAAATCAATCTCACTTTCATTTCTAGTGCCGTATCCGAAGGCCCCCATGGGTACCTGAATATCCATCTGAATCCGTCTCTATATGCCCATTAAAATCCCCTCCTATGATGATCTGCTCAATATTTGAGATTTGTGTAAGAATCCCATCCAGTGCCTCCCAGAATGTACGTTTTTGTTGTCCATCTGCGTCAGCTTGGGATGGATACGCACATACTACATGGAAAACCACACTGCCCAAAACAATTTTTGTCATCATTATCCTATCATCAACCATTGTGATCCCCGTTAGTCTCTTGTCCATTAAGACACCTATCCCATTCTGCTTCCGCGCACTTCCCGAGTATCATAATTTGAACCCCCTACCTCCTTTACTTTGGCTCCTACCCACTTAGTTTCCTGAATACACATTATTTGTATCCTATATTTATCTAAAACCTCTATCAAAGTGATTAGCTGTAGGACAGAAACCAACATTATCATGGGTTATTAAATTTGCCTGAGTTTAGGAAAGAGTTTGACGATGGTAGTGAGAAGACAAAACTTAGAAACGCGGCCACATATGATATAATTGTCAAATAATATTGAGTTTTCCATTGTAATGCTTTAGTCGTCATGACGTATGATTTTAGTTGTATCCACTAATTGTTATGAATGCCTTGATTTTGAGATTGAAATTGTTTGCGAGAGCTTTGACTTTAAGTTTTTGGCTTAAAATTTTCCCCACAACCATTGATGTAGCTTTGTCGTGATTGTGAGCTAGTAGACTGTCTTCCTTTAAGTAAAAAGAAGAAGAATCCAGCATTGGTGATTCAGTATATAAGAACTAAAAAAGAAAATGTTGGGGATAATTTCGTTAGTAGCGGACAAATAAAAAAACAAAAGGTTAATACTTAATACAAGCAGGGTATAATGATTACAGGGGTTGTGATGCGTTGTAATTATTGTTTGAAGCTTAAGGTCAAAAATTACAATTGTCGTGTAAGGTTAGCACTATGATAGAAATGGCTAACTAGTTGTCCTGGGTAAAGTAAGCATTTTTGTGTAATATAGGCATTACCTTAATGGTCAAGGTTGTAGGTTTGATATAGACTTCCGCACCTTCTACGAGTGTAGGCCATTTCGAGTAGCATTCTTTAGATCATTATCGTACAATAAACAATAATAATAACAATTAGCATCTATTGCTTGCTGCAACCCCTTTCATTAGACGATGCATCACAACGTTTTATCATTTTAAAATTAGTATTACTGTTATAAACAGTTGACCAAGAATGTTAAACCTCTAGTTTTAAAATCAGATTCTACCCGCATATATGATGGAGCAGACAGAGTAGTAAACAAAATTCTCATTTTGTCCATTAAAAATGATATCAGCATACAATATAATATCAGTTACCAAAATTTAATAAGAAGGAAGATCCTCAGACCTAGTGACTTTGCATATTACATAATTTATAATACTAGCTATTCTATTAACTGAATTAAATTGAGTTTTTTAATCATTAACTATAATAAAAACAGCCGGGACAATTCTAAATACGACAATTTCCAATAATTCAAGACCAAACAAAAGTCAATATAAAGATCTCATTCCCTGTATCAACCTGTCTTTAAAGTCAGCAAAGTATATACGAGAATTGGTTAATGAAGAATGACGTTTTGACAATAAAAGACCAGAAGTATAACCTCCGTAGAATATTGCATTGTGCCCATCAAGGAGATTGGTGATTGCATGACAACATAAATTATAGTTCCCATTCTGTTGTATGGCTCAAATTACAAAGACTACAAAAGGATATCAGAATAAAGCCTCCATTGCGTCTTTCAACACAATTCAAATTATCGGTATGGCTGTCCTTACTGCAAAGTACGATCAATATAAGCTATGGTATCGGCTTGCAGCCATGAATTCGGGACAGATAGAAACTGCCTGTGATAAGCCTATCTATTTCTGAACATGATAACTATAGATTTCGAAGGTAATATATAAAATTTAATGTTAGTAAAATATTCAGAGATTTACTGTTTTAATTGGTATCATCTATGGAAATTAGTATTTTAGTTTCAATTAATCAAATGCATCGCAAGATCGAGAATGAAAGCTGTTAATGAAGAATGTGCATTTATGCATTCCCAGTTCACTTATGTACACATTCACTAAACAAAATCCTGTTTCCCCATATCATCAACGTACAATTCTTTTCAATGTAAAATCATTATACAACTTTAGCCATTGTACTTATATGTACTTATACACTGATGAAGATCCTAGCTTACAAACCAAGGAGAATCTTACACACTGATTGTCATATTTGAAATTAGTGTAGTTTTAACAAAAAATGTTATCCCCTTGTCTATTTTTTAAAAATTAAAAGGATATAGGTTATCTCTCATAAAACTGAAAACATGTTTTAGAATCTGAATCCATTCCTTTCAAAAAATACATTATAAATAATATACACATAATATTTTTCAAATTGGAATGACCATCAAAATATATCCATAAAACAAATCATCAAGTTCAAACATTCAAACATTGTGATCCTTTTTATATAAACTGTTTAAATATAATACACCACGGACAATTAATGTATTTCGCTTATACAAAGTCATTCAACAATCTCTTTTTCATTAAAAAACATAATCTTAGGTTGTACCAAGTGAAACTCACATATAAATTTAAGGTGACTGCAATCCTACCAATATAATATGTTTTGAGTCATGTACTCCACTAGTACAAAAATGTTTTGATACATGCTATAATTTTTGTTTTGATATATGTTATACTTTACAATGGTTTTTTTCAAGAATATTGTATGATAATATACATTTAATATTTTTTATACTACGTATATTTTGAGCATTTTTATATGAAATTGAAGTGATATATCCTTTGATAATAATTTTATTATCTATTTTTGTTATTTTATAATTTGCATATAATGTAATCGAGCATGTTATACAAATTTAAAGAATTACTTGTGAGCTTGATCATATGCCATACATATAAATGTAAAATAAAATATAAAAAGGATAATTAAATAATTAAAATATATAAGAAGAATAATATAAACTGGTGTTTATGTGTTATAAAGTACAAAAGTAGATTTGTCTTGTTTAAATAATATGAAACCTTACTAAAAGATAACTTGTAAATTATACCTTTACTCTGTCAATTTCACCTTTTCTATTTCAGTTCTCTAAGTAATAAATATTCTAATTCAATCTTTGAATTATTGGATATTATAAAGCAATTAAAAAAGTCAAGTTAGATATCAACATGTAAGTCATCATGGACACTTTTTAAAGTGCAACAAAATTGGAGTATATTTATCAAAGTCTTCATGTGATATTCGAATTTAAGTCTCAAAGTTCAATTCAAATCTATTTTTATAATCATCGACCAACAAGTTCGTTAGCTTTTGAACGTCTCATGTCACTCGTGTTTAAATGTTTTACTCACATTCTCAATGTACAAGTCTTTTGTGCAACTTAATCAAATGGACAAATAAGAGAGATATGTTAAAAATCAACCTTTTAATGATATATTCACAATAATTAATACAAAAAGACTTAAGTGACTTCCTTCTTGAAACACTTTACAATAATACCACTCAAAGAACTCTCTACTCGAAACTCTCACTAGCAACTTTTCTACAAATTTCTCCTTTCTTACAAATGGTTAAGTGTACATTAAGTTCCTCAAATAAAGTATAATTGATGCTTTGATATAGGTTTATAAGAACTTAAAAGTAAGCTAAAACTATCCACTTTCTCCACTAACCCACCAAATTAGTGGGGAGTTGTCACTTCTTCCCCTATCTCCATTAAGTGAGTGGAGAGTTATCTACTTTAAGCCACTAACTCCTCTTTTTTCATATAGAATAAGTGTTTGGAAGATACTAATCCATTTCCATGTCATCTGACCCACTTTTCTACCACTTAAAGAAGTGCTCTCACTTTGTTAGGTGGTGCTCCTAATTTCTTTGGCCATTACTTTCATGTTCTTGCAATGTATCATCATACCATTGCATCTTGAAGCCAGATGCCTTGATAAGTCTTCAATCTAGCCATCCTAAGCCATCTTTGTGCATGGTTTATCCAAGCACATCCATGGTGTAATCTTATTGTTATATGACCTAAGTTAGTATCAACATGAGTCATCATATAATAAATCTTGCATGTTTATGTACCTATTGATCTTCTCGTCGAAGTTAAGTACCTTCATGCACCATTATACTCAGCATAACTTAGATGTGCCATCATTTTTCAATTTCACATTCAAATCTCATCTTTAATTGAAGAATATTGTTAATGTACACCATTGCATGCTAACGCTCTCCTACTCTTGAACTTTCATCGATAATGCCTATTATAGCTTGCCTACTTCTGGGACTATGCCTTATTTCATCTTCAACATGTCACCTCTATGTCAAACTAAGTGTTAAGTATTAGCCAAGGATCACCAATACTTGCACGATTTTGTAACATAAATTTAAAGGTACTAAACTACTCTCATTAGAAAAACTCAACACTCTCATCAAAATAATCTATAGGTACTCCTCCATGAGCGATTCCTTAGAAGACTCCTTAGCTAAAGTTTGAAGATAATAGTTAGTCTTCATATTCATAAGCACATCATCTACGTACTATGTTTCCTCTTTGTCAAGTTTTTATTCTTTTGTTTAAATGCTCATTTGCAAGGTCCATTACGCCTAACATAACATCATATATGAGATAGAATTCTCTCATAGATTCCTTAACTCCTTTTCATTGATCCTTCATGACCATTGATTTGCTCTTTACACATCTTCCATTTTAAGCATTCACAAGAAAAATATGATCCTTCACAAATGAAACAAGAAATATCTCATTTTTATTGCTTCTTTGACTTATGATAAAAGTTTCACATACCTCCTCCTTGCCTTTTTCTAAGCCATTTGATGTTCCATCATTCTTCTAACTTGATAAGTAGTGATTCAATCATAATGTATTTTGTTTATTTATACAAGTATATTTATCAATTTTGGTACTTAAGTTGTTTATATTTTGTTTCTAGGTCTAACTTACTCACTTGAAGCAAAAAAGAATAAATTCAAACAAGTTTGGAGGAACTTTTTGTATGAATTTGGAGTTACTTTAATTGAATTATAGAGTGCAAGGTGGTGCATATGATCATACAGGAGAGTTTACATGCATGTTGAATATTTCATACGAAAAGCACATGTGTTGGTTGGGAACATGCCTGTGTTAAGTAGCAAGGAGGCCATGTTAACGGTACATGGTTATGTTTGTGAACATATTAGTTGTAAAAATTATCACACATCTACTTGACAAATGGGACCATCAGCACGCCCTATATTGATGCTCGTGTATCTCATTGTATTCGAATTTCAATATTAAAAAGATAAGATTGAGTGAAAAAAGAATAAGGAGGAAGCATAAAATACGAGGGAAGAAACCCTATAACGATGAAAAGGGAGAAGAAACAACTAAGGACACCCCTTTGGAGCAGATTTTCATCAATCTTCAATGAAGTTTTTAAGATTCTAAGGATTCCAGTCATATTTGCTTGGATTTCCAGTTTTCTCTTTAGTTTTGATGTTTTATTTTTTGTTATCATGAGCTAAATACCTTTTAGTATCTAAATTAGATGGAGCCCATAATAGATCTTATAATGACTTTATTTTGATTTAATTTATTCTTTAATTTTATTAATATTCAATTATGTATTCATTTTTTTTCTCGAATTAGTATTGTCGAAATATTATTTCATGTGTGATTTTATGCATTTGAGATTAAGAAATGTAATATATGAATAGATTTAGCATAACCGAAAGAAGTCAAATGCAAACCAAGAGATAGGTCGAAATAGATCTTCCATATTATGGTCAAACCTAATAGTGAAATTCATTGATCAATTAATATAATATTAAGGGTTTTAATTAGAAAGAAATTTCAATTAATCAAATTAGAATGATGTGTTAATAGTCTTGAGAAATATATTAGTATAATTTAAGAATTTTCACATCCATTGAACTTTAGAATGCATTGAACAATGAAATCATGATTGTATGAGAAGTCTTATAAGGGATTCAAAGTCCAGGTACCATTGTTTTATTGGTTGATTTCTCACTCTTTGACTATTTTAGTTCCTTTTATGTTGATTTATTTTATTTTAAATCTAAATTATTGTCATCACCTTAATAAATATTTGCACAAAATAAATAATAATCTTAATGATAAAATGTTATAATCATTACTTAAAGAAAAGTTTACAGTAGATTTATATTATTAATATAAACAAATCGATACTAAATATAAGAATCTAATCATACAAAAAAATATGTTCATTAATAAAAAAATACTAATCGTAATTAAATTGAAACAATATAGAGTCTTTTAATCACCATTAAAAAAAGAAATTGATTCAATTTTTCATTATAGTAATTCTTCATTTTGACAATAAAAATAATATTATCATAATTATAATTATATTTTTACAAAAAAACAAATGATTTTGTCATATTAATTATATTGTAAACAAATTAATTAATAATGAGAATCCTAATTTGTATTAAATTTTATAATAATTTTCCAAAGTTTAAACTTTACAATATGAAATTTATTTTCAATTTTACAATTTTTTTAAATTTAAAAATTAATTAACGATAAAAAGAGATCCATCAGGCATGAAGCCAGTCTATACAATTAGCCTATAACACTAATTTCAGGCTATAGTGTCATACATCACATTTAAGACCTTAAAAAATTCTTAGCATATGAAATTGACACATTGCTTAAGCCTTTTTTTTGTCCACCTGTTAAGCTACATAACTACTCTATATGTCTCTGTGGCCTGTTACTCTCTGATGCTCCATTCTTCATTTTCTATAAGTCATTGACACTCCAACTTCTCTTAATCCACTGAGATTGTGCTCCAACTACAAGAATATGCTGAGTTTTCCAACCACTCTAACTTCTCTAATTTTACTAAGGTTGTCCTCATCTTTGTTTGCTTTGCTTGTGATAAGCAGTGATGCTATAATGGAGGTGGAGTAATGACAATAACAAAAAGGTAGCTTGGTGAAGAAGCAGCAACGATGGACAGCAACAAGGAAGACATCGGTGACTGGATAGCTAGAGAGAGTGAGAGTTGAGAGGATTTGAGATAGGCAGCATAAATAGGGGAAGGGAAGAGTGAGGAAGGAGGCCATCAATGGCAAGGTTAAGAAACTTTTTAATTTTGCAATTTAGTCCTACATTTTAAAAAGTTTCATATTGCACTTCATAGCTCCAGCTCATATCGTGTGATTTGAGAGGTTTAGGTCCAAGCCCTATAGCGAGAGCTAAAGCATTGATTTGATGGTGCTAAACTATATTATACTTTCCAAGTAGTTTGAGAGTTGAATATTATTGGTGGATGGAATTACTTCTTCACGATTGAGGAGCCCGTAGACATAGAGTTAACCCTGGAGTTCCTCATCACCTTCCCAATAAAGAAGCAACATTACACTTGGGATTTTGACAATATAATACAATTTTGAGTGCTCAGAGATATGCAAAGTATGAGTTACACTAGGTTCTCACTGTGCATGGGCCTATACTCAAAGGAGTACATTACTACCGAGGAGTAATCTGCATTATTGGCACACTTTCTAGTAAGATTTACGGAGAAGACAATGTGACAAAACATTAATCATGAGTGGTCGTATGATCCATTGAGGTCCAAGGCGATGTAGATGGCATCCCTTATGATTAGATATGTACATACGCTAATTAACCATGTAATCAGTAAGAGAGAAGACAACACCGAAGTGGTGGGGAAGGCATACATATTCTATCTTTACAATATAGTAGAGAAGGTCCCTATCTACCTTCGGTATGCTTTGGCGTGGTTCTTTAAGCATCAAATATATGACATTAGAGTGGGGACCATTTGTATGAGACTATATGTAATAGGATTGATATGAGTTATAAGACTATTAGAGCGGATACATGGGATGACACCGACATAGTAGATAGTACTTATCACTTTAAATACACTAAAAGTGATAGGGATAGTGTCGCGGATTTGGTAGTGGGGGGCCAATGAGAATGCAAGTTTTTCTTTGATTGGTATTGAAACACCACCTTCTCACAAAGAGGGAGTTAGCTTGTCAGCATGTAATCCAGGACACTCATTGAAAACGATGTGACGAGGGAGAGGAGACACTACTTCATGTTTTTAGGGATTGCCGATGGGTCAGATTGGTATGGAATCAATTGGTGCCCATGTCATAGTGGTCTGAATTTTTCTCATTGTCATTTAATGCGTAGCTTCATGCGAATCTGCTTAACTTATGGGAATTTCCAAGGTTTGATGGTTAGGCCATTTGTTTTGAAGTGACAATATGGAGCTTATGGAAGGGTAGTGCATCTATTTCAGCATCAGGAAGCAATCCAAGCAGTAAAAGTCCAAGATATCCTTACTCAGCTATCTAAAATTCGTTTCATATAGTAGATCAATTCCAATAACTCGCATAGCTTGCAGCTGGACTGAAGCATACCATGGCAGCCCCCCATGCGTGACTTCTTAAAGTTAAATGTCGATGGAGCAGTTCACCCATCAACTGGATTATTCATTGTAGGGGGATTGGTACGAGATCACCAAGGTACTTGGATCATCGATTTTGCCAGCAATGTTAGTAAAGGACCCATTCTGACCACACAGTTGATAGGTATTCTTCGTAGATTGCGGTTTGCATGGAGTCGAGATATCCAAAAAGTTTGGGTCGAGTTGGACTATGAAGTGATGTCACACAAATTATACAAGGAGGACAGGGGCTAGATAACGAAAATATTTTAAACAACATCCACCTGTTTTGTCACCGTGATTGGAGCGCACATTTTTGTTTTGTGACTAGGGAGGCTAATCGTTGTGCTAATTTTCTTGCGAAGCACGTTCAATGTTGTCTTTATGGATCTTACACTCTGCCATTTCTACTGCTTGGACTTGTGAGATCTATTGCAAGAAGACAATTGCTCTCAACCTAGTGATACGTAATTAGGAGGTATTGTCTACTTATATTTTAAAAAAAGTGTCAGGGATATTTTAAAGGAGATCATGTTTGTAAGGGCCAATCTATGTCCTAGTGGGAGCTTAGGAGCTTGTAGCTATAAATGGAGCAGAAGGGGATCACCTTAATACACAAGAGTAGCAACTTAGGTAAGATCTTCTATAATAACCGTCAGCAGCACTCTTAGAAGGTCTTCTACACCTCCACATTAGGACCAACTGAAGATGCCAATATGAGAGACATGCGAGGTACATTCTAGGGGTGGAATATACCAACAGAGAGGGGCAAAATGATCTGGTAATGCGAATAGCATGATTAGAGTTATATGATTAATAGATATAAAAGGTGTTAGTATGAATCACAAGACACCTAAGAGTTATGATACCACCTCCATTTTCTTGAAGCAATTTTAGCTATTATGAGTTATTGAATTAAGTTAGAATTTAAAAGGATGAAAACATAATTAGATGAATTTTTACTTGCTAGGTTATGAGCGAATGCTTTAGTTATTGATTTGGATGAAAATCCTTAGATTTTTTTTACACATGAGCCTGAATTATGAGATTTTGAGCCTAAAAGCACTTAGTATCATTATATTGTGCTCTATTTTCCTTTAATATGTAAATATCGTACATAATCAGGTGATTCTAAAACTTACTTTTGTTATGCATGTTGAGATCACTTCTTTAAATTAGAGGCATTAAGATGAAAAAGGCACCTCGAGTACTCTTAATGAGTCCTTTCTTTAATTTTACCTTACCTTATTTTTATCCCTTAGGTATAACCAATTTTAAACCTTGACCTTTTCTTTAGATTGTGTTAACCATGTAGTAAACTGATTATCATTTTTGTTGTTAACCTGATTTTTTTCACCTAAAAAAGTGTATTTACTCGATTATATAAGAATTTAATCAGATAAAGAAAAACTAAAAATGAGGAAAGGTGCTAGCTCATATATTGATGTTATATTTTCTTATTTATTAGTTATCAATGTGTCTTATATTCTCTTTTTAAGCATGAAAAAAAAGAAGAAAAAAAGTTCTTTAGAGTATTGAAATTATGAAAAGGAGAAATAGACGATACCTGATGTGTTCTACACCTTATTTACATTTTATATGGAGATTTGAGTTAGTTGAATCAAATTTTTTTTATAATTACATTTATACAATGTCCTTCATACTTTCTATAAAAAAATTCCCTCATGTTGATTAATCCATAATCTATCTTTTACCATACCTTACCTAAACCTCATTAAACCTCATATAAAGATCTTTTGATTTTTATGCCTCTAGTTTATTTTATAATGGTGGAGATGTGATATATTCATAAGCGTATGGCTAAGATTCCTTTTGTGTAATGATTTGAGAGGTTTACTAATTTTCACCCTAAACACTATGATTGAATTAATTAAATCTTTTGTGTGAGGTTGTTCAATCCTATAATACTTTATTTCAGAATGACTAATAAAATATCATTTGTGATGTTGGCTTGTGAAAATTTGTTCTATAACTGTTGACTCTTATTGTATTTTAATTTGATTGTTAAGGCATAAAATTTGAAGTGTGAATAGGTAGGTTGAGACGAAGAAGAGGGGGATATTAAGAAGAGTTGATGAATTAGAATTATTTGCTTGAGGACAAACAATTGCTTAAGTGTGGGAAAGTTGATAATTAGTGATTTAATCATATTTTTATTCTCATATTTAATGTATTTTTCTTGTTTATCCAATTATTCTAATTGATTTTGATACTTATATTGTTTATATTTTGTTTCAAATTCTAATTCACTCACTTGGAGCAAAAAGGAATGAACTTTGACTAGTCTGGAGCAATTTGGAGTTGTTTTGATTGAGTTATGGTTGCAAGACAATGTATATGGTCAAGTAGTTAAGTTTGAAAGTGTTTTAAATATTTTTTGTGGAACATGCCCATGTTAGCTAGGAACATGCCCATGTTGGCTAGAAACAAAATCATGTTAAATAGCAAGGAGACCATATTGACAATACATGGTCATATACGTGCGTGTGTTAGCTTTGAAAATTATCACGCATCTATTTGGGAAATACGACCATCAACATATCCTTGTTAATGCTTGTGTTTCTCACTGTATCTGAATTTTAAATTTAAAAATATAAGATTTGAGTTTAAAAAGGAAGGAGGAAGTAGAAAATATGAGGGAAGAAACCCTAAAACAACAAAAAAGGAGGAGAAACAACCAAGAAAACCGTTGTAGAGCCGATTTTTATCATTCCAGAGAGAAATTTTTAGAGATTTTAAGGATTTTAGTCATGTTTTCCTAGATTTCAAGTTTTCTATTTAGTTTTGGTGTTTTATTTTATATTATCATGAGCTAAATACCTTTTGATATCTAGATTAGATGAACTTCAGGATAGATCATGTAGACTTTATTTTGATTTAATTTGTTTTTTAATTTTATTGAGATTCAGTTATATGTTCATATTCATTATTGAATTAATATAGTCATCGTATTATTTTATGTGTGATTTCATACAGTTAAAATTGAGAAATTCAATGTATGAATAGATCTAGCATAGTTTAAAGGAGTTACATGCATCATAGAGATAGATCAACATAAATCTTTCAAATTAGGGTCAAATTTAGTAGTAAAATTCATACGTTGATTAATACAATTCTATAAGTTTTAATTCGAAAGGGATTTCAATTAATTAACTTAGAATTGTATGTTAATAATGTTGAGAAAGATATTAGTATAATTTAGAAATTTTCATGGTCTACCTTTAATAAATTGATTAGTGAAATCATGACTGAATGAGAAGTCCTACAGGGATTCAAAGTCCAAGTACCATTGTTTTATTGGTTAATTTTGCACTCTTTTGTTATCTTAGTTTCTTTGTTTGTTTTGATTTATTTTATTTTAAATCTTAATTATCACCAACACCTAATTTTCAGTTAGATAATAGGAAAAGAGTTAGTACTAGTACTCATAATCTTTGTAGGTTTGACATTTATTTATTTGAGCCCTACACTATAGAATAGTAGGTCCACTTGCCTTGGATAGTCTATAGATTAAAGGAGTTAAGTTAAATACATTGTATATGATAAGCCACTATTGCCCTCTTTATTAGTTCAAATGAGTGGTGAAATTTAGAGATTCATTAAGGTATCGAAAGTCGTTATTATGCTAGGGAGGTCCTTCACATTTTGTCTCTAAAGCTTTATTTGTGCCTAACTTTATTGACTGTTTATGAAGTTTAACATCTTGTCCTTCTCTAGCTTGTTATACACGTCCAACATCAAAGATATGAATTTTCTCATATATTCCTGCACTAATCAATCTTACTTTAATCCCTTCAAAGCTTCCATTATGCGCCATAAAGTATTGTTGGAGGAATTAGGCAATTGTCTCTCTTTTTATTTTCTTCCAAGTGCCAGTAAGAGGTTTACTTGCAATAATATTATTACAGGACCTTGTCCTCCACTATAGCTTTGCATCATTCACTATATATATCATTGTGATCGATAACTTCTTCAAATCAGACACCTTTTTCTCTTGATATCCTAGAAAAATTTTTAAAATTTTTGGCACTTCGATTTCCATAAAAAATTTAAAAATCTTGCACCTTCACTAAGGTGTTTTTAGATTCAACTTCTAATTTGTGCTTAGACATAGCATGTGTAAACACTAAAAAGTCATTGCTTATCCCCTCATGAGCTTTCAACTGTTTCTTAAGTGCTCTTTTTGTCTCTTGAAACTCATTCATCACAGTTTTAAAATGCTCCAAACAAGGAATTACAACCTCTTCTATTGGGGCTAGAGGACCAATGATTGCCTCTATTCGAGTAACTCTTTTTTACAATATTGATTCTACTAACCACTACTTCACCAATAGTGTAAGAACTCCTCACCAAGCTTTAATACCAGTTGTCCTCTTTGGAGCTTTAGTACTGTCATTAACCAACTAGCTTTAATAAAAGTTATCCTTCTTGGAGCTTTAGTATCATCATTAGCCAACTAACTATGATACTAGTTGTCATAGAGGCTTTTTCAAACGCAATGAAACTAGAGTAAATTTGTTGAAGTCTTCATTTGATAGTTAAGCTTTAAATCTCAAAGCTAAACTTAGCTTGCCTTTGTAATTGTTGACCAATAAGTTCATTAGCTTTTGAACATCTTACACCCCTCGTGTTTAAGTATTTCACTCACACCAATTTATAAATGTTTTGGATAACTCAATTAAATGGATAAATAAGAGAGATACAGTAAAAACTAACCTTTTATTAATCTATTCACAATAATTACTACAAAAGAACTCCAGTAACTTCCTCCTCAAAACACTTTATAATAATCCAGGTCAAAGAACTCCCTAGTTGAAGCTCTCACCATGAACTTTCCTATAAAGTTCTTAACTCTCTTACATATAATTAAATGTACCCAAATTCTCCAAATGGAGGATACCTTTATATATACTTACAAGAACTTATGGACCAAGTAAACTAAAGCTACCCACTTTCTCCACTAACCACTAAGTTAGGTGGAGTTACCACTTCTTCCACTATTTTCACTAAGTGTGGAGTTATAGGCCACTAACTCCTTTTTTGTACATGGGATAAGTGTTTGGAAGATGTCAATCCATCGCCACATTATTTGACCCACTTTTCCACTACTTTAAGAAGTAGTTTCGCTTTGTTAGGTAGTGTTCTCATTTTTTTAGACCACTACTTACATGTTTTTGCCATGTATTACAACATTATTGCATTTGATTTAGCCATTCCAACTCGTCTTTGTGCATGGCCAATTTAAGTACATCTATGTTGTAGTCTTATTGCTCTATGACCTAAGTTAACATGTGTAATGAACCTCACACCTTTACGTACCTTTCGACATTCTCATTTAAGTTAAATGCCTTCATACACTCAAAATTAGCACGACTTAATTGTTATATCATATTTTGACTTCACATCCGAATCTTATCTCTTGTTGAATATTACTAATGTGTATCATTGCATGCCAACGCTTGTCTTCTCTTAAGCTTTTGTTGATAATGTTCATTTTGCCTTGGCTACAAGTAAAACTTTGCTTTTTTTGTCTTGAACATGTCATTTTCATGTCAACCGAAGTGGCAAACATCGTGCAAGACTCGTCAATACTTACACAATTCTGCAGCTTGAACTTTAAATGTCTAACACCTGTCCAACTGAAATGTTATGTAAACTTTTAGTTAAGTATAGAGATGGCAATAGGGTCCGGGTTGAGCGGGCCTCAGGCGTCGTTTTTTGAAAATTTCTAGCCTCGGGTTGGTCGGGCACAACCTGACCGAGATCCAACAAGTAATTACAAAACGACGTTGTTTTGCCAAAAATGATGTCGTTTTAACATTTTAATTTTTAAAAGATTATTTAGGTCGGATTAAGTTGGGCTCGAACTTTGTCTAATTCAGGCTTGAGTCTACTATCTTGGGCCTGACATAACTCATTGTCATCCTTAGTTTTTTTTTTTGTTACAAAGGAAAAACAACACCTAGATCAATTGACAGCTCTAGAATACAAGTGGCCAGTCGCATCGCTGCCAATTAG
>JANIJH010000002.1:26387358-26401520 GCA_024520975.1 Erythroxylum areolatum | reverse complement strand
TTATTAGGCATTGAATAAATATATGTGGATATATTTATTGGGCTAGATTATTTAAGTTGTCGAGCTTTTATTACATAAGATATAATATGGGCCGAAACTTATTGGGCTTCAATAATTCTAATAGGATTAGGATTATAAAGCTCTTATTCCTAATAGGAATAAGAATTAGGGTTTCTCTATAAATAGAGAAACCTATGTCTCATTAGACAAGAGAGGGTCGAAAACCCTAGCCACCTTTCGAGAGAAAACTGTGCGGTGTTTGAAAGGGTTTTGGACGTGCTAGCACACACAAGCCGCTGCCCTGATCGTTCATCCTCGTGTGGATACTGGTAGAGGGCATTCGCGCATTGCAGTGTCTATAAATCTGAAAAAGAAAACCCGCATCAAGAGGTATTTTCATACATGTCATAGTTTTCGGTTATACATCTTATTATTGTTTTATGGTCTTTTTGGCTGCGTATTGAGAATACTTGGGCCATAGGCGATCCGACAGTATGTGCTATATTGTGTTTTTTGTTATTTACTTTATTTTTTGGTGCCCTTCTTCTTTTTTACTGCCATAAAGTGTATATACGTAACCCTTCATCCAATATTAGTAGCAGTCTAGTTCAAGGAGCCCCACCATCAGTATCTATAGACTCAAACACTACATCTTGTATCTTAAGAAGAAAGAAGAGGATGGTTAGTGAATATTCACACTTAATTTCAAGTAATTCTTTTGCAAATTATTTAACATCATAATTGTTTGTGTTTGTACAAACAACTAGAGAATAGGGAATCACATTTCGAAAAGTTAGTGGAAATATTTATTTTTTGGTTTATCACTTAAATACATCTTTTGTTATTTATTTAAGTAATTATATTGTATGTGCTTATATTGTGCTTTTTGTTATTTATGCTTTATAGATGGGTGGAAATCAATGTCAAGTTCTCGAACCTCCATATAATAATGCAACAATAACTTAAGCTTCCCAAAATACAACTGGTAATGCAACTCAAACTAGGAGGATCAAATTGAGGGCTAAAAGATCTATTCCAAGAAAACTAGAAAAAGGATCAAATTAAACTTTTGATTATGATTGAGAACTTGGATAACCAACTTCTAGTTTGATTTAGTATTTAGAATCATTGTTAATAATGCATTTTTTTAGACAATTTGGACATGCTTTGTTTGATAATTTCAAGATTGATTTGATTGACTATTTTAACATGTACTCGTTATGCTTTGGTTGACAATTTGAGAAATGCTTTCATTTTTAATGGATTTCTTTTTCTTTGCTTCCCTTACAAAAAATTTGAATCTATAGTCTATTGGGTGTTCCTTTTACTTGGTCTCTAGTAGATGATCTGTTATATTTTATTTTGAGTCATTTGCAAGAAGAAATTAGTGAAAAAGCTTTTATATCTTATTTTTAGTGGTTTGCAAGAAGAGCTATTATATTTTATTTTCCATCAAATTGTCATAACTAAAGTTTTTATATTGCTATGAAAAGAGAAATAACAATTGTTTCATAACTTTTAATTATTACAAACCGACTTCCAATTCATCTAACCCAACTCTCGAGAGCAACTATGCATCTTACAGATATACAACAATGTCTCCATACTTGACCTAGGTACATTAGGCTCTTAAGATACGTAATCACATGGGATTTACAAAACCAAGATTTGAACAAAAATATTACAATTATGTGGAATTTGCATTATTTAGATGAATTACTATATATACTTACTTCTTACAAGCAACAATGCATCTTGCAGATAAGACTCTTAATGCAACGCATTGGAGATATCTGACATAATTTGTTCCAGTAAAAAGATTTAACTCAATTACCAATACTAAATATCTACAATACACCTACAAATTGAATATTGATTGAAATGTTGTATAATAATGGCATCGTTAAAAAACTATAATTGACATACTTACCTTTGAATACAATCAATATATCCCATATAGAAATAAAAATATTAAAATTATTTTACTATTGAACATAATGCTTTCTTTTGACATAGTTGATAATATATCCTTTCATCTTCTACTAAATTATAAAAACAACAGTAAATAGCATTCTTGAAACCATTAATGACATCTTTACAGTCTTCCTGTGTCAAATATATACTAGGTGCAATACCAACGAAAGCTACATATATTTTATTTCACCAACATTTGTCTACCCTGTTATAATATCATTATATGAATATTTTAATTCAAGATATCCCATACGAATAATATATTATACCATATAAAAAAAGACAGTAACAAGTAGATTGATTAAGAAAAATTGATAATCAAAGAGTGATTGGCATGCCTCTGAAGAATGAACTTCTTATCTCTCAATTGAAAGTGATACCATCTCAAGCATCCCCATAATACATCCTAAATCGATCATTCAAGGAATAATATTTGTGACTTTTCATAGGTAACAAATATTTAATTCTTGTGGTGACCTAATTTATAGTACCACCTTAACTAAATCTTCTTATCACATGAACTTGATCTTACAACATTGCTTCAATTTTAACAAGTTTAGCAGGTCTCTTGAGTATATTATTTAACATGATTAGGATGTGATTCAAGTAGATACATAGACAAGTAGATAAAGCAAACATAGCCAAATGGTGTTTCAAGTGCAATCATACTAAAAAAGCAATCTTAGTCAATTCAGTTTGGTGACAATTAACTTGGGGAAATAAATAATCAGTTTAGTGATATTTTTCATTACTTTTTGAACATCAAAATCTCCATGTTATTATAACATTCTTATCAATAACAAAAGTTGATCTCCAACATCACAATATCACCTTCAACAATATCTGTGAAATTACAAGTGTAATTACAATTGCATCTTCCTCACACTTCTCCTAATCCATTCACATTATTTCATAATTTCAAGTTGGCAAAACATCATATCAAGGTAACCAAAACCACTTTCGCAATAGAGGAGAAAAATATCGCTTAAGATGATGACAAGATTAGCTTGTAAAGATGAGCAATTGTCAATGAGTGGGTTTATAAACTGTGGGCAAATGGGTTCACAAATGTGGGCAAGCTAGTGAGTTCACATATTATGGGCAAATTGGTGAGTGAAGGATGAGCAAGCTAGTAAGTAAGTAAATAGTGGCTTACTTTTGCGATGGGTGGCCAAAAACAGATGGGTTAGGGTTAGGGTTAGGAAATTTTTCATCTTTTTAATTGTTTAATTAATAATAATAATAAAATTCACAAAATAATGACTTGCAAATTCCTAACAACTGGCATTAAAAGTGTCATTAAGCTTGTCTAATGTGGCTTGCAATGTCAGCTCCATCAACGGAGATACTAACATTGGACTATAATTGAGAAAAATTGAAAGTTCAGGCATTTAATTGTTACTTTTTAAAGTTCAGATTATAATTGAGAAATTATAAAAAGTTTATATTTTTTTGGTAATTAATTTAATAATTAAAAGAGCATCAATTCATAACTAAATTAATGTCTCTTATTTTAAGACTCTATAGATATGATTTTAAATGCTTTGCATATAACTTGCCTAGTAATGAATTAAATACACCCATGAGGGGTATTATGGTAATTCTACTTTACATAACTACCAAAGGTCGTTAAGGTGTAGCATTTAAAAAACAAAAGAAGACAAAGAATCTGAAGAATGAAAACTTCTACAGAAGGAGAAAGATAGTAAAAGTTCTTTAATCGATAGAACTATAACAATAAACCAAGTATGTGTTTTTGTTTATTATATGAATGTGCAAATGATCCTCTTTAACATGATCTTTGTGATTGTGTTTTATCTTGATTATTTCTAACATTGGTATCAAAGCTAAGTAATTTTTAAAAAATATTATATGCATGCATAAATCTGCAAATTTGCTATTGATGATTTGTGAATAATGATATGCATTTTTTACGAATAACGTAGTTTTTTGTTATGCATTGTTTCTTACTATATCATACGTCTGTTTTATGCTTATGGTTTTTACTTATTCTATTTCCTACAATCTAAACCAAAAATGTCAGTTTTCATTTTTCTCTTCATTCTTGAGTGTTGGGAAGATGATTGTTAAATGGTCTTCAACAGTGAAAAATGGTTCTTAAGTAAACATTAAATAAAAACAGTCTATTTTGTTTTTTTGTTTTGTTTTTTGTTTATGTATGGTCTTAAAAAACAGAAAATGTTGTGTTTAGGATGTTGTCTATTTTCATAAGCTAGTTAAAAAAAACAAATGAAAACAAAAATGAAGGCAACGAAACACAAAGAATAAGACTCTTCTTCCTCTACTGCAACTAAAAGGCACATGGTTTTTTCTCAAAAGGTGCATATTTTTGACCAAATAAGTATAATAAGACAAAAGAGTGGTTTGTGAAAAAGCCATATACTTACTTGTGAAAGGCCACATTACATTGTTAACCATATACATATAATAAGAAAAAAAAAGCTTAACAAATGTGTTTTTGTCCTTTTGGATATATTTTAAAATTAGATGTAACATAAAGAATTAGAAATACGTTTTCTAATTTATACAAACTAATTAAGTTAGTTAAATTAGTTTCTAATTAATATAAAATATTAAAATTATTTTTTCTTAATACAAGTAAATCAATTTGTTTAGTTAAAATAAACTTAGAAAAAAGTTTTTAAAATCAACAAAATAAGAAATGAGTTTTCTAAGTGTATTTTTTTGTTTAATTAAAATTAGACATATGTTTTCAAATTAAGATCAAAACTAATTTGTTTAGTTGAAATTAGAAAGGAATTTCATTAGAAATTAGTTTTTAATTAAACCAAGATAAATTAATTAGTTCAATTATAATTTAAATTAGAAATAAGTTTCTAAGTCTATTTGAATGTGATTAGATTAGAAATAAGTTTCTAATTGATTAGAAATTAATAGCATAATTTGAATGGTTTAATAAATTGCTAATAAAATTAAATTGTTTCCATAATGTGAGCATGAGTTCACTATGTGTTAAACAGAATAAATTTTTATTTTGAGCAATCTTCGGATTCCTGAAAATTTGTTTTTTAGGAAAATGCCTATTATTAAGCGAATGTCTAAGCTTATTCGATGTGAGGCACAGAAGAGACGAATTGGCAGTATGTATGTAAAATTAGTTAACATGCGTTTAAAGCCTAGAGACGGTCTAACACAACATGTTCTAATAACATGATGTAAGACTTGTACTGTGGAGGTTGTCGAGCTTATACGAATGTTGAAGTAAAATACATGACTTTGCTTGCAACATTACCTTAATCTCAAGGCGAACTATTACAAATGCTCTGGAATACTATGTCTAATGAGAAGACATATAATTGTTCGTGATGACATTTATTAAAAAGCTGTGTAGAAGGCAGTTGATTAGGACTTTATATTCTCTAGGTCTTCCATTGGAAATAGTAAGAGCTATTGTACATCGAGCTTCGCAAACTGTATCACGCGAACTCGTGAACTCATTTCCACGTAGGGTTCGTTACCTATAGAATTTTAGTAGGTTGTAGCACATTTAATACAATATATTGTTTTATAAGAACAAAGTCTTGATATTTATGTAATATGTTTACATAAATTTTATATAGGAATTCGTCTGAAGTAAAGTAATTAGGATTAGATTGTTGTAAGAATGATGATTGAACACATTTGTGGACTTTTGATTTCATAAGCAATTGTGATTGAATTATTTACTCTACAAATGATTAATGTGACATTAACGTGCACATATATTTCTTTCTTGTTATAAAAACTTAGTGTTTCAAAATGGCTACTGCTTCAAAGAATATTGTTACTGAACTCAATAGAGGTGAGAAACTCAATGGTGACAATTATGAAATTTGGAATATGAAAATTTAGTATGTACTGGAGGAGCAAGAGGCTATTGAACCATTAAATCTATCCATGGAATTTCCTGAGGAGGGCACTACAACTCAACATATGAGGGACCGTGATGCATATGAATTGTGGAAAAAAGAAGAACTCTTTAGCTCACATCATGTTGCTGAGGAGTATGGATAATGATATCATGCATGAGTTCTGTAAATTCAAAATTGCAAAGGACATGTGATCTGCATTGGCTACTTGTTTTGGAGATGCTTCAGTGACCAAAGTGAGGTCACTTACAATTAAGTTTGATACTTATAAGAAGTGCCTAGATGATATAATGCAAAAGCATCTGAGAAAAATTTCCAACATGGTAAGTGAGTTATATGATGTTGATTATGAGCTTTCTGATGAACAACAAGTGTAAGCTGTGATTTGTTCATTGCCTCAGAGTTGGGAGCATATAAAGATGCACCTAACTCATAATGAGAACATCAAGATAATAAAAGATGCTACGAAGCATCTCATATTGGAGGAAGAGCGTCTTGAAGCCTCAAAGATGTCTTCTGAGGTATATTCAATTAGTTCTAGCTCCTATGGAGCTATGAACAAGAAACACAAGCATCATGGTAGATATAAGTGGAAGAAGAATAAGAAATTCAACCACTCTCCTTAAGAATCCAAGAAGAAAAAACAGAACCAACTGGGAAAGGGAAATTGTCCCTTTAAGAAGGAGAACATGAAATATGTGAAATGCTATAGTTATGGTAATAAGGGCTACTTTGCTCGAGATTGTACCGAATCTAAGAAGATAAAGCTTTATAGTATAAACATTTGTTTTGTAAATGTTTCTTGTTCTATTTTTCTAACTAAATCACACCCTTTGTAGATTGTAGACTCAGGAGCAACCAAACATGTAGCAAAGGATAGAGATGCCTTCGTTGAGTTTTGTAAACTCTCACATAGTAGTTGATGGCTTTATGTAGGTGACAATTCCAGAGTTGCTGTACAAGAAATTGGCACATGTAAATTGGACATGCATGGAGGATGACCCCTCATCTTACATGAAGTATTATTTGCTCCATAGATTTGTAGGAATCTTTTATCTATGTTGATGTTGGTTAGACTTGGTTTTAATATAAATTTCCACAGCGGTGGAACGAATTTGTATCTTGGATCTATTAATTATGGTCATGGTTTTTTATGTGATGGCTTTATTGTACTGGATGTGTTAAAGGAAAATAATAATATTAGTTATTCATTACTTACATATAGTAATTCCAATAATGTTGTAACTTTGTGACATACTAGACTATGTCATATTGGTCAAAATCGAATCAATCGATTAGCTAAAGAAGGACTTTTAGGTAATTTAAGTCAAATAAATCTACCTACATGTAAGCATTATTTAGTTGATAAAATGGCAACAAAGTCATTTAGAAAGGGAACCCGAGCTTTATATCCATTATAATTAATTCATTATGACATTTGTGGTCCAATGAATGTAAGGGCTAGACGTCGGCCAGTTTATTTCAACACCTTCATAGATGACTATATTCGGTATGGTCATGTTTATTTGATTTCTCATAAATCAGAAGCATTCGATTGTTTCATAAAATATATGAACTTAGTTGAGAATCAATTAGATAAGAAAATAAAAGCATTACAAACTGATCATAGATAAGAATACTTGTTAGAAAAGTTCAAGGCTTTATATGATGAAAAAGGAATAGAAAGGCAATTAAAAATTCCTAGAACCCCAAAACAAAATGGCATCGCTGAAAGACGAAATATGACTCTATTAGAAATGATTAGGCCTATGATGGCCCAAGTAAATTACCAATCACTTTTTGGGGTGATGCATTGCTAGCAACCACCTATGTACTTAGTCGTGTGCCCACGAAATCAGTTACTAGCACACCATATGAGTTGTGGACTGGTAGAAGAACTCATGTGTCAATTCTTAGACCTTGCAGTATGCAGCTTATGCTTATGATCTCTCTCACAAACATGGGAAATTAGGCCTAAGAGGGGGAAAAAGTATTTTTATTAGATACTCAAAACACTCAAAAGGATACGTGTTCATTGGTGAATAAGGTAATGGAGCTGTAACTGAATATGAATCACGAGAAGTAACATTCTTAAAGAATGATTTTTCTAAGCAAAGTGAAATAGGTAAATACCTATTGTTATATGAGTCGCTTGATTAGAATGATTTTGTTATGAAGAATCAAGGTGAGGAACTTCAACCAAGTGGGAGTAATTCCACAGAAAGGTTCTCTACGATGACTGATCTGACTAGGAGCATTCAGATCAATCATGAATTTGTTTATGGTGAACCTCATTTAAAATGAAGTAATCGAGGAATAATTCCCCGCATCATTTTGAGATTAAGGGAGAAATTAATATGATTGTTCCGCAAAAAGAAGAAATGCTAAGGACTGGTTGACCTCCCTTAAGGGCATAAAGCAATTGGGAACAAGTGAGTTCTTAAAATAATGTAAAAAGCTGATGGCAGTATTGAAAGATATAAGGCACACCTTGTAGCAAAAGGATATACACAACAAGAGGGAATTGATTACAAGGAAACTTTTTAACCTATTGTGAAGTTTGCTTCAATCTGTCTTATTTTGGCTATAGTACCCAGTATGGATCTTGAATTACATCAAATGGATGTAAGAACTACTTTTCTCAGTGGAGAATTAGATGAAGAAATCTATATGGAATAGCTTGAAGGTTTCATCAAGGCAGGTCAAGAAAATAAAGTATGTCGATTATTAAAATCAATTTATGGCCTGAAGTAATCTTCACGATAATGGTATATTCATTTTCATAACGTAATCATTTCATATGCTTTTCATATGATCAATGAAGACCCTTGTATGTATCCATAGATAAATTCATGATTTTATTTTTATACGTGGATGATATATTGATTGCTTGTAATAACTTTGTGTTTCTTATACAAATCAAAGATCGGTTATCATCTAAATTTGAAATGAAAGATATGGGTGAAGTGGTATACATTTTTGGAGTCAAGATTTCAAGACATCGTTCTAAGAGATTGTTATCACTTTCACAAGTGATGTACATTCAAAGAATTCTTAAACGATTCTGTATGTAAGATTCCAAACCAATTGATAATCTTATTACTAAAAACGAAGACCTTAGTAAGAGAAATTGCCCGTCAACGCCCCAAGAGCGGGAAAAAATAAAGAATGTTCCCTACTCTAGTGCAGTTAGAAGTCTTATGTATGTAATGATGTGTACAAGACCAGACATTTGTTACGCTGTTGGGATGATGAGCATACATCGATCAAATCCAGGCCAAGCATATTGGAAAGCAGTAAAGAGAATATTAAGCTATCTAAAGGGAACTATGGACAATGCATTATGTTATCAAGGCAATGATTTACGTATACAAGGGTATATAGATACAGACTGGGTAGGAGATTTAGATGAAAGAAAATCTACCTTAGGATATTTATTCTTACTAAACCATAGAGCAATATCATGGAAAAGTAAGAAACAATTTTGTGTTGCATTATCCACAATGGAAGCTGAATTTAGAGCATTCTCAACTGCAGTACAAGAGGCTATGTGGCTTCATCAATTCTTAGTGCATTTGGGAGTCATTAAAAGCAAAATTAATCTAGTGATCATCAACTGTGATAGTCAAGTTGTAATCGCTTATACTAAAGACCCCAAATTTCATTGTAAGACAAAACACATAAATACCAAGTATAATTATGTGAAAGATATAGTTGCAAGAGGAGAAGTGAACATGAGATATATATCCGTGCGAGATATGATAGCAGATCCAATGACAAAGCTAATTTCCGGATATCTATACATTGGACATTTAAAGTCACTACGACTGCGTAGATATTGAAATGTACTGATAAACATTTCTTTGTGTATGTTCACTCATTATAATGTCATATTTTGGATATAATGTATGATGAAGATTATACATTGTGTATCATTTGATTTATGAATATATGTGTTTTTGCATAAATATATTGGGAAATGACCTCTGGTGTTTATGCTCACTAGAGATGACGCATGTTCAAAATGTATTATCTAGGGGATAATTGAGAGTGAAAAACTTAAACCATAAATGACGCAAGAAAATTGGTTCAACGTGATTTGTTAATCATTATATCTGTCTTACGTTGCCAAATGTGAGTTTTGAACAGGTTTTTGAGTAGATAAGTGAACTCAAGTTAAACATTGAGTATGTTTGAACTATCATCTATACGGTATTTCTTAAATGAAAGATGATCAAGTTAAACGAAGTGGGTAAATACCATAACATATTACTTATACCATGTGTGCACAACTGACCAAAGAAAGTGATTAATGTAAGTCGCCAGATATTATCTTACATTGTGTGAGACCCTTGAGGTTGAGAAGAACCTCATCATATACTCTTATAACTTTTGTTTCATTTTTGAGAATTGAATTTAAGGTTTGCTACTTTAGGTTATTACTAAAAGATAATGCAAGATGCGATCTATGGAATAATTCTAGGAAAGCTAATTAAATTTAATTCAAAAGAGAATTAAGAACAGAGGAAGATCATTTATTATTTTGAGATCAATAACTCGCATGAAAAATATTCATAGATGGCCATCATCTCTTTGGTAGAGAACTTGAACACAGTTATGACACAAGAAACTAAATGAGATCTAAAAAAAGGCAAATGCGAGATATGACCTAGGGTATAACATACAATGTCTACTTAAGGACACATAAGTCCCAAGATCAATTCATTAATCGAGATGTCATATACTCCTAACAGATATATGGCAATGTACTTTCGTCGTATACTGGTCACACAGATTATTAAACAAGTATGAGCACTGCAGATTTTTTTTGTTTTTAATTAGATTAAAACCCATCTTGTGTGAGTGGGAGATATTGAATTAAATACACCCATGAGGGGTATTATGGTAATTCTACTTTACATAACTACCAAAGGTAGTTAAAGTGTAGCATTTAAAAAGCAAAAGAAGACAAAGACATTTTCTACTATGAAGAATGAAAACTTCTATAGAAAGAGAAAGGCAGTAAAAGTTCTTTAATAAGTGGAATTACAAAATCAAACCAAGTATGTGTTTTTATTTACTATATGCAAATGCTAATGATCATGTTTAACATGATCTCTATGATTGTGTTTTATCTTGCTTATTTCTAACATCTAGATTCATGTTGTTCCTCAATTTTAAGTCTTATTTTCCACAAAAATAATGACTATCATCATCAAAAAGCATTCTTCAAAAGTATTCAAGCAAACTTGTTGACTTGTATACAATATTGTTCGATCAATATCCTGAGTTTGACTAACATTAGTTAAGGAATTAAGCACATCGATTAACAGATAAATCAGAGTTAGTCTTAAGTGTCATTTAGAAATTGTACCAAATTATCTTTTTTCTTAATCTTATGAATTGTCTCTATTTGAAATTCTTATTAAAAATATACTAAAATATTGAATAATTTTCATTGGTAATAACAAACTCAGCAAATATATTTTTTATTAAAATTTTTATTTTTTAAAGTATTATCACTATAATTAATCAATCATACAATTCATAAATGTTTAAGAACAAAACTCCTATTTGATTAATAAATATTAACAATCTGTCAAAAGTATTAAATTTTATCATATGAATAAAATAATATACGAATGTCCAATTTGGCGTGAGATGCGACTGGGCAAACAATTGTTACAACCTTCAGATCTAGATTTGGCGAGCAAGTAGGCGAACGACGAGTTCCAGAGGCTGGGTGACTGGGCGAAGAGAGAAGAGTTCCAGAGACTAGGCGAGCAACGAGTTCTAGAGACTGTATAAGTGAGTTATAGCTCGTTGAGAGAAGCAAGCAGACCCAAATTTGACGACGGCGTGTATGAATCTGGGGAGAGAGAGAAAGGAGAAATACAACTATGCTACCTATGGAAGCCACACTATCTTGTCCAGAAATGGGTTCCAACTAGGAGGAGGTATAAAACAAGTTGGCAAGAGGAGTTAAAAGGGATTGAACAATCAACAGTCGAAGTTGAAGATGGTACTAGAGTTCAACGGGAGGTTCATTAGTAGCCTATCTAGATTCCTCCAACCGAGAGGGACTTAGGCCACAATCAAGTTGATCCTAGTTTTGAGAGTCTGAAGTTGGTAGGGTATGCTAGTATTATTGATGTAATACAAAGTAAGACAATTGGAGATTCTGCAAAGAATGAGAAAAGGCTAGTCTATTGCAAAAGTTCAGATCAAACACAAATCACTGAGGAACAAAGAGACGGGAGGACTGTAGTGGTTACTCAATAGAATGAGATTGCCGACGTAGAGTAAGAATAGACAACTATGGACAACTCTAGTGCAGACATTGTGGAGAGTCTAGATAGTGGAGTGGATCACTTCACCTCACATTATTGGGAGCAATGTTAGATGGATAGGGCTAACATGCTGATTCTATTAACAACTATTCGGCAAAATGAGACTTCTAAAGCTAGACTGGAGTATCAAGAATAGATAATAATGGTACACTCCAGTGATAATTGTATGGCAAGTCACGGGATTGGAGTTATCGTCTCTGAGAATGCAGAACATCTTAGGGCAGAGCATGTTTTGGCTTTGAATTGTAGTTCTTCTGCTTGTATGACAATAGTTTCCCCAAAGAAAGAAGTTCAGATTTGGCAGCAGATGATTCTGATTTCCTATCAGTTGTTACCCAAATCCTTGACATTCTAAGAGATATTTGTGCCAAGTCCAAATCTGCAAAAGAGAAATCAGTAAGGAAGAGGAAAAAAAATCCCAAATACTAACAATAGGGAGGTAAAAAAGAAAAATTATCTTGACAAAAATCCCAAATACCAACAATAGGGGGTGGATAAAAAAGAAAACGTATCTTTCCATGCAACAATCAACCCACTCTTTCCATAGAAAAGAAGTATAAGTGGTGTTTTTGGTAGTTCTTTTTGTTGTCTATCTTGCAGAAAATTATACAACCTTACTTAAGGAGTTGATTGATCATATTGTAAATATGCCAGGAAGCTTAATGCCTTGAACTCCTTGTAATGTAGATATAGTTTCAACTATAGTAAAAATTCCTTTTCTCTTTTTTTTTAAGAACACTTTTCATGAAAAAATGTCAAAAAAATGATATTAGTTATACCTCCCAACGTACTTGCCTAGATTTAGAATAACGTTGGTTGCATCAATTATATGTAATTATGTCATACAATTGCACTTACATTCTCGAGTTTTAATAATGTATCTCTCTTACATATTTGTATGATGCCTGCTGTATCCATTATACGTATTCACAAAGAAGAAGCGCGCATTCTCCTTTATATTTGGAGTGAATATATATATATATATATATAAAGAAGAAGCACGCATTCTCCTTCGCGAGGTAATTGAACCAATTTTATGTTCTCAGTTTTGAGTTTGGATATCGAAACATTCACTGAAAGGCCTACTTCTCTTTTCATGGCCCAATTAAGACAGTTTATAAAATAAACTTTGGGGATCCAATTGAAACACAATAATAAGCCTAGTGCTACTGCTCAGCCTACCCATTAGGTTTAACTTATAGGGTTGAGCCCAATTATGTCCGTCAATTTTGACAATTGGATCCTTCATCATTAGATTAGACCATCAAATTTAACACATAACCTGATGATCCAAAAAGATTCACCCATCCAATGTACGTGGACAATCTGATCCGCCTCAGGTGCATATGACCTCGATTGTCTTTGGCTGAGAGACTGGTGATTGATGTGGAACAAGTAAAAGCTAAGGGCGAGAGAGAAGTGTACATACAGGTTGGCTACTCGGCTTTAGGGGCATAGTTCAAGAAACAAAGGAAGAGTAAATCGTAGACTGCAATTTAAAGTGCACATTTCTCAAAGACGATCGTATCATTGAACGCTCCATTATTCACTCTACTGTAGAGCCAAGTATATAACATTAACATGCTACACTAAAATTTGAAAATTTTAATAACATTTTTTAAGTCAAATTTGAAAATTTTTAGTGAACAGATCACTACAAGAAAAAAGTTGATTGGCGACGAAATATTACCGACGGTATGAAAACCATTACAATTACCGACCGAAAATGTATATCCGTCAGGGAAGATGGTTGTGGAGAAGAAGTGTTGCGACGGTCTAATATTCCGTCGCTGAATGTTGTGGAAGAAATTTCGACCCACGTTTCGGTCGATAAAGTGGTCGGTAAAAACGTCGAATTAACGACCATCAGTTAAACCAAAACAACGTCGTTTTGGGTTAAACCAAAACGACGTCGGTTTGAAAAACTTATTAAACCCGCTTCTTCCTC
>JANIJH010000002.1:26293388-26307247 GCA_024520975.1 Erythroxylum areolatum | reverse complement strand
TTTGACTTTGTCTGTATTCGTCTTTGTCTGTGTCTGAATTCAACTTCGTCTGTGTCTGAATTCAACTTCGTCTGTATATGAATTCAACTCCGTCTGTGTCTTCCGTCTGTATGCGTTTGCTTTGTTTGTCTTTTTATTTGATCTCATTTTTTTGTTATACTTCAAAATTACAAATCAGTAAAGTCATCTTGACTTAACAATTAGCCCTCAGCGATCTGCCTAGCATACCTCTTCCTTCCTCTGACGGTGGACCCTCTTGCTGCGCTACCACCAAAAATCATATTTATGACCCTAACCGGTCGGTCATCCTGCTTCCCAGTATTTCTATCATCTCTAGCCGTGGACTGTCCCTCATGTGGCGTCGGTCGTTCGTATTCCTGGTCTGCCTTCCTCCATCGTTCATGTTATTTTGTCGCCAGGGTTTTCGCCAATTGTCAGACCGACCGCTCCTACCCTCGTTATCTCGATCGGCATTTTTTTCGTACTTCAAAAATCTACCCAGCCTTCCCCTCTAGATAAGGAATTCGATTTCTTTCTTTAAGTCCTAGCAATCCTCCGTGTCATGACCGACATCTCTATGAAAACGGAACTATAAAGAAGAATCCCTTTTTTGAGAGGAGTTTTCAATTTATTGGGTTCTCGGAGGGATTCTCCTTCTGCTCTCATGACCTCCAGTACTTCCGCATACCGCCTGTTGAGCGGAGTGAAGGATTCTCGTCGTTGGTCATTTCGATCGGTCGGCTTCCTCCAGCTAGACTGATCCTTCTGTCGTTTATGTGAATCATCGGCTCTACTACTCAGCCAGCGGTCATCCGCTCTACATTTTGTGTTTTTCAACACTTCTTCCAGCTGGATGTATTTATCTACTCGATTTCTTATCTCTTGGATAGACCTGGGCTGATCAAGAGCCAACGACTTCTTGAACTCTTCATCCCTCGTATTGCTCATTAAGGCAACCAACATGGACGAGCAGGTGAGGTCAGGGACTTCGACAGCTTCATTGTTAAATTGGGTGATGAACTCTCGCAAACTTTCGTTCCTTCCTTGGGTCTGCATTACTTCCAAGGCAGTCTTCTGTGGCCGTTTACTTGTAGCAAACTGATTGAGGAATAGCAGCTTAAAATTCTCAAAACTGGTTATGCAACGTGGGGGTAAGCTGTTGAACCATCTTCGGGCTCCTTGTTGAAAGGCTGTACAGAAGGCCTTACATTGAATGGCGTCTGGAATGCAACGCAGGTTCATCATCGATTGAAAGTGCTGCAGATAGTCGAGAGAATCGATCATTCCAGTATATTTTTCTGGCGTTAGTATCTTAGTATCGACCGCTAGGAGGCTATCCAGGATCTCCGGGATGAAAGGAGAGCTGTATTGTGCTGATGGTTGACCAGGATGGGAATTCATGGTTATATTGATTCGGTGGTCCACGATTTTTTCTAGGGCTTCAGCAGAGTGCCGATCAGTCATCACACTAATCTGTCGAGCAGGGTTTTGCTGCTATTCCGATTGAGACTATAAGATTTGGCGAATCAATAGATCGGCCGGTTCTTCTATTTGTCTTTGTGTGAGCAAGGCTTGTTGTGGTGCAGGAGGATTCGTGTTGAGGGGATATTGGGTGTGAGGATGTGAACTGGTTCTAGCGTCATCCTCTAGGGCCACGCTTTGCGCTTCTTGGTCTTGGTTTTGGGATTGTTGCGGTTGATCATGCTGATGTGAGTGTTGAGGGGGTAGCTCGTTTATGTTAGGGTTTTGGATGATGGGCGAAAGGTGTGTCTGGTGATCAGGATGCGACGATGGAAGGGCAGCGGGTAGTCGCAAGCCAATTCACTGTAGTGCAAGTGTCGCAACAGCGACTACATCAGGATTTGTTGCCAACGCCTGACTGATCTGAGTACTTCTGGACGTGGTGTCTTGATGCCTGGCCCCACGGTGGGCGTCAATTGGTTCTGTCTGATTTTGATGGGGCTGGGCGCTGCTGCTAGGATCCATGGGATTGGTTGACTTTGGCATAAAAATACCTGCAAAATAATAAGGCTCACCAGGGGTTGGTTGCCGATAGGCCCCTCCGACGCTCAAGTTAGTCTTTTGTGAGAGTTTTGGTGGCTAGTGAATAAAGAATACTAGGGTTCTCGAAAGTCGTACCTTTTTCATGATGAGGTAATGAATTTATATAGCTAATACCTACAGGAATTAGGTCAATCATCAAGGGATGGGCCGATCGGCCCATACGCTGTTCTAAGTCTGGGCTTGGGCCTAGCACGACCGACCCAACCACAATGAATGATATTTATCATAAGATAAATTATCGATCCCTGAATGACATATAAGAGAGGTGAGTTATGTGTGAGTGAATTTTATTCCTCTTTATAACTTAATGAACTCATATACTAATATATATGGTTATGAAAAAAAAAGACAATCATAAAACAATCATCACAATAATAAAAGAGTATCGGGTGAGGGACATAAAATTGATTTATAATAGTTTAGCTCTACTTGAGAATTTACGACTATCTTCTTCACTAGGTGAGATGAATCTTTTTTACATGTGCCTCCTAAAGGTAAGAAATACTTTTAGAAAGAAAAATTTTCAAGTGAGCAACCCTTACATATTTCCCTTTCTTATGGTGAAGAGGAACTATTTTACACATTTTATTTGTTATGGATGAATATAAGCCCTAAAAGTTCAATGACCCTTTTAAGTGATATGTTAATCACTCCAAATATAATTCAAGAATTTTCGTTCTTAATCACATAATGCATAATAAGTTAAATGATGCTCTACGTTCTACTAGCCGACGTCTCTTTGGTTAGGGTATCAACTAGTATATTCCTTAATTGGACACTTTACATCATTATAACAAGATTAAGTTCTATGTTTCAACTCTTAACTAAAATCTTAATTTAATTAAATAAAAAGTTTGTTTGATTAGTGAACAATGTGTCAATATTCAGTGTTAGGTTAGTGAACAATTTAACCTCTGTACAGTGTCAAATATGAAATATTCAAGTTCTTTCAAAGTTGCTAAAATATATAAATTAAGGTTTTTCAAAAATTTTAAATAGTATATGTGATGAAGTTTTTTACCCTTAACATTTAAACAGTTAATTGTACACACAATATGCAATATGTATACAACTTTGAGTCTTTAGAATATTAAAAGTGACTAAGATTAGTTAACAAGAAAGATTACGACGATTTATTATACACATAATTATATATGAAAACAAATCAATCCCATCAACAAATGGCCCGACTCGATCGCATGGGGTCTAGTTTAAAATTCAACATAGCTTGTGCTATCTAAAGTAATAATGTTTTGGAGAAATTTTCTAAAACGACTTCGTTTAAATTTAAAAACAAAAATGACGTTATTTAAACTTAAAACTAAAATGAAATTATTTTCATACAAGGATTCGTGGTGTTTGAATTGGACATCAGGACGGGTTTGCGTTTGACAGCTCGCACCTAATCCATCGTCTTCAAGTAAGTATGGTTGGACAAAAATTGGATATATATGATATGGATTGATTGTTGCTACAGGAGGCATAAGCACCCGTACAAATGTCTCGTGCTTTCTTCTGGCGTACGTGTTCATTTGGGGCTTTTCCTCATCCGTTATGGGCTTTCCTGTAATTGATATCTGCTAAACCGAATTGGACCAGGTTTTATCAATTCAACCCCCTTTGAGGGAATCTGGTGACTGAAAGGGAAAGAAAATGATAAATAAGTAGGCGAGCTAATTGAAAATTTCCAACGTACTCCGGTTGTTAGAATTTTGATATTTCATCAATTAAATAGTAACGTTAAATAAAAGGATGCATGTAACCTTATTCTCCATTGCATCATTGGTCCGAATGAAGTTTGGTGGGACCATGTAACTCGATATTTGGGGGTTCATATATATATATATACCAGCAGTCTCTTTCTAAGTGGATCCTAACCAATCTGCCCTTAACACACACGCCTTTCTTTGGTAATAATAACAATTAAACTAATTAAGCAGCCTGACATAGGCATTTAGGGTTGTCCTAAACAGTAACTATGATTATGACCATCTGCTTTTAAATTGTAGACGTTATCTTCCTAATTTAATCGGACTTAATCTAGTGGTGGCAGGGAGGGGGTTATTGAGAAATACTAGGAAACTGTCGGTAATTAACTACCTGTACTAAAAGAAAAGAGTGTCGTATTATTACCTTGTGTAATGTGTAGGAAAGTCATGGATAGGCACGAAAGAGAACTGACTGCTTCCTCTTATTCTCTTCTTTCTTGAGAAGTAGACTGCTGGGTTTGTTTTATATAACAGCGCCTCTTTTCTATCAGAGGCACATGAATTGGATATGCATGTCGATCTTGGATTGGCTAAACACGAGCCCACGTCACATTTTATTAACCTAAGCTTTTGGAAGTAGTAATATTCGACAAACATATGTTTTGGGTCGCTAATGGCCTAATTATAGGTATAGCGTGGCTATGCATGGAGCTAGTATGTAGCTAGTAAACAATATGGGAATATCTGTTTACTTTAGGATTCCTCTGCCATCGTAGCAGATATAGTTTAATGAAGTTTGATTCCCTCATGCCTCAAGTATAAACTAATTAGTGCCTTTCGATGAAACAATCAGTAAGTCTGTTCAGTTTTTGTATGGAACAATTTAATTTTGACTTTTGATTCAATAAAAATTATTCCGTTATAAACATGGAGTCAGAAATATTTGATTTTTATGAAATGAAATCCAAATATTTTATTTATAAGTTGTATGATTACTCAATTTTACTCTTTACATTACAATTTAGATGCTTCATATACTTTCCTTTATTCTTTTGTAGGTATCTTCTTTCTTGTAATAAAATTTAAATTATTAAATATATGATAAGGGATTAGAGAATTGTAGGGCTCATTGTTAAAAGAAAAAGGAGTTGATTGAACCTTAGTTCTCAGTCAATCTAATATTTCTTAGTTGATATCTTTATCAATTAATACTCACTAACCATATATCTAATATATAAATATTTGGCTTAGATGTTAGTATAACTATTGTATAATCCAAATGAAACATTACTTTAAAAATTAATATAGAAAGTTTCAATAAAGAACTGAAACTATGAAACAAGAAGTTAAACTAGATAGAAGTCTAAAGTTTCATAATAACACTATCAATGCAATGCGCAAGGCAAACCTTAAAAGCTAGCTTCACGATGAGTGTTTTAAGCTCCAAGGAAATATTTATATTTAAATGACTAAAACTGGCATGCAATTTGAAATTATCAAGCCGAAAATTTGGATTCAAAATCTTATTTGCTTTTAACGGATGATGAGAAATGGAGGAGGCACATGTACATGTGGAGGATTCTCTAACATATTAAACTGCGTGATGTACTACAAATTCCGTTCCGTGATTTTTGCCTGTAATAATTAACGAATAAATACGTACAATATTCTTTGAACGAAAGCTTACTTTAAAGTTGTGATAAAATCAAAACAAAAGATCACATATCCACGTCAATGCAACTTTATATCTACCACCACCCTTCAAAAAGAGTCTTTAGTTGACAATATACATGAGACCTTTATCTGAATCTCATAGCATTTTCAACCAATCCCTTTGCACGGCAACAAATAATTAATTTCAAAATTATCTAATATATATGTACACTTATTATATATATCAATTTTATAAAATAAATCCTATTTACAGTCTGCTTTACTAAGATTGAGTTGCAAGGTATTGACATTTTCATTGGAGAAAAAACAGATGTATATTGGAAAATTCCTCTCCTCGTACACTGAGCAAAATTCAATCTCACTAGTACTTTGTCCAATACACAGTATATTGTGATAAGAAATTTAAATTCAAGAAACTAACTGACTTGATTTGTGTTAAATTCTACCAACTTAATTGTTTCTCTGGAGTGCTCCTAGATTTTAGCTTCACAAGAGGTGCATGTTATGGCCGTTTGTAGACTAGGGCTCGGCTTCTGATACAAGATTCAAGTGCATGCCATAATAAAACTAATATCAATTCGTCATCCCACTCTCAAAAGTAGCTCCCAGCACTGGAATTATAGAAAATACTATATATCGTGGACAGGAGGATGCTCCTCAAGAATAATAGAAAATACATTTATATGGTATCAACTTGCATAAAGGAAAGAATAATGGAGTTTTAAAATCCTTCAAAGTAGATGTGACTTTTGATTTTCGTTTTGTGGGGAAGATTGAATATGTATTTCATATTATTTGCACAATAAATACTAAGCTGCCATGGAATTATTTGCATGTCTTTCCCTGTGTACAGATGAATATAGGTGTCAAGGATATATATATATATATATGAAGGTTAATTAAGGGAAGTATTTAGTAGATAAGCTTCCGGACATGCAAAGCAAAGTGATGAATCTTATGAACGAGAGTGTAAGAGCTGACCCCATGCAGTCTGGAGTCATCTCCAAAAGCTTTTTAGGAGTGGAGAGAAAGAGAGAATCTTTGGTGGGACTCCTGAATAAAACATCTTTCCGATTGTTTTGCTTTATGTCTTTTTGATCCTTGTTTCTATAGATATATTCTTATCTCAGTTCAGTTCATATTTCTGTTGACAATACTTTGAATGAGTATGTGAGCAGTTGTCTGTCGTTAGAAGTTGCCCAAAACAAACCAAGTACACTCGCCAGTTTAGAACCTGAGATTTGAAAGTGTGTTTATGTCAATACATCATGTCTCTTTTTATTTGGTTATTTTGTTAAATCACTCATCACTCATCACTTCCACTTTCTTTTCTGTTTTTTTTAAGAAAATTTTTGCATCCCATTCCCACCGCTGTCTCCTCCACTCTTCCCTTACCATTGCTTTCTCATAATTTAACACTAATACCCACCAAATATCTCCCCTTTCTTTGTCTACCTTCCTCTCTGTCATCGTCTTTCTACAGTTACGTTGCAAAAACTAACAGAGCCACCATCCGGTTTTGTGCGTTGATAATCAAACATACCAAGAAGAGCACTACTGAGGCAGACCTCTCAAAGTTTCTAAGCAGCTTTCTCTCTTTTTCTCCCACAACCTAGCCTGGTACTGACCCCTTGCCACTTGCTGCAGAGGAGGGTACGAGCCTATATACTAAAACTTTCTGCTTTCACTTCTTCCTTTGGTCATTTTATTTCTTAAAGAGCAACCGACTGATCAATGGAGCTTGGTGTTGTTATAGCAATTGTGTTTTCCCTTTTTGTCTCTCTGCATGTATGTTTGTGGATTTTACTATGTGGGTTTCTTTCGGGTTGCTTTAGTATGCGCTGAAGGTCAAACTTACTCCAATTGACTTATGAATATGATTGTTGTCACCTGAACTATGCGCTCGTTGATGTCTCCACATCACCTTCCATATACCGCCTCGCTGATTTGCATATCTTTTGTGTATTTCATCACATGTTGGTCATACGTGCCAGATTAAGAGCTTCAAGAATAGGCAGAAATTGCTCTTTCTGTAGTTCTCTGTTCTAAGCCGCTTCCCTACTATTCTGTCTTTCCTTTTCAAAACTATGTATAAGTTGAGTTCTGAGTTAATCTTTGTCTTTTGGATCAAAGGACATTTTTTTGACTGAATTGAGTTGGTCAATTTTTACGGTAGTTTTTTTGACTGAAAATTTGTTTCAACTTCGAGTCTCAGCTTTTGGCCTTTAGGTACTTCTCGAAGGTATTATTTATGTATTTATTTATTTACCGTAGCATCCCAATCTTGCATAACTTTGAACGAGTGTAGGACTTGTCCCTTTTCCCCTTCTTTTCTAGATCCAGGACTAGGATACCTATGCTTGTTGTGTGTAAATTATATGGCTCCCTTCTTTAATATTGCTTTGCCAATAACTGTCTCCTGCATAAAAGATTCTTGGGAATACTTTTCTTCTAGTTCTGCAGATCTTTTGATAAGAACTCTCAAATACAAAACATGAAACTCTAGCTCTTCATTGGATAACCAATTTTCTAAGCCAAGTTGATGGCAATTAGTTGCTGTTAGCAAAGTTTTGAGAACTGATGAATGATGTCCTATACCAAAACCCAAGACATTAGATGAAAAAGATAAGTTCTTACACTAAGTGCCATTATCCTGTCGATATTTTCAACGCTCTAGTCGTTAATTGTCAATACACGTTAAGAAAGGAAATTATTATGCACATGAAAAACATGTTGTTTCATTCTTAACCCACTGCTGACAGAACTCTGCCTCTGTTGCCTCATATCTCCCTCTTTTATCACCAGCAAGGCCTATATTGAACTCATGCAGGGCTGAGGAGGAAGACGGAGGCAAGTTTATGGTTTGAATGCCTTATGTCTTTAGTTGAAATGTCAACATCATAAAAGAATAGCTAAGCCTGAAACATTGTACTGTTAAGGAGGTCCCTTAACTTGATCTGTCTTTAACTTCATAGTGGAATCGTGATTTTGGAAAATCCTTGATTATCAGCGATTCTGGAAAGAGTAAAACTGGCTTCTCAATTTCTATTGAGTAAATCTGCCCACTCCCTATTTGAGACTCCTTCATTCATTGGTTTCAGGTTTTGAAATTATCATGCTCTACAATGGAAATAATACGTGAATCGCCCCATGTTCTTTAGTTAGCGCACCTTTTTTTCTGCGTATCATTCTCTACACTGTAGCTTTCTTAATTAGTATCTTTTGTTTATTTTGTCTTTTCACAGAGGTATTGTTAGTTGAAGTAAAATCGATTATGAAGTACTAAACTTAACATGCAAAATTAACAGGTAAGGATCAAGTAGTTTCACAGATGGTGGTTTAGACTTATCTCAATCTTGGTGTTTCTATGCAAGCTACTGACGTGAATATGAAACTGAACATTGGTCTCAAAGTTGAGGCTTCCACAGAAAATGATTCAGAAGTGAGCAGTCAAGTTGCTTCAAACTTGTCCATCCTAGAAGCACCAGTAGGTCACTCCAATGACAGTCTGATAAACTCTTCCCTTATGAAAGACGTCATAGTAACTCAGTCTGGTTCTCAACCAGTTTCTTTGGACTTAACACTTAGCTACTATAATGATGAGATAGGGGGAAGGGATTCCGTTGGCTTCTCAATGTCAAGCACAAGTGAAAGTAGCAATGAACCACCACTGCATACTACTGCAGCGGCAACACCGCGGGTATTTTCTTGCAATTACTGTCAGCGAAAGTTCTTCAGCTCACAGGCACTTGGTGGTCACCAAAATGCGCATAAAAGAGAGAGAACATTGGCAAAGCGAGCAATGAGAATGAGCATCTTTTCAGAGAGGTATGCTAGTCTTGCTTCTTTGCCTCTGCATGGATCTGCGTTTAGGTCACTAGGAATCAAAGCACATTCTTCAGTGCACAACAGCTTCATGCCGCCAGACAATAGAAGCGGAGGAAGGTTTGATCATGGCTCTCTGGGCCCGCCAGTCTTCGTGGAGGATGATGAGGCAGAACTTCTGTGGCCAGGTAGCTTCCGTCAGGTAGCGGATGCTGATGATAGTGCTCCAAGTTTTGTACTCACAACCAGCTCAAACATAAATTTATCGGCTGAAACTCCTCCAGTGGACTTGGAAAATTGTGCACCAGATCTCACACTGAAGCTTTGAGTCTATCAGAACTGTCTTCAATGTCTATGCTCCAATATTCACCTTTGTATAGCAAGATGTGCGGGGGCAATCAAATAATACATACCTTCTATTTTGATCTTTACTTCGATGTTGTAATTTTGTATGTTAAAGAGTAAAAGATCATTTTGGAGATTATGTGCTTGTTTTGGTCTGAATTAGTTCTTTGTTTTATTGTTATCATTCCAAATTGTTCACTTGGAATGAGGCTTGGGGATTTAATTTGTTACGGAAGCTCATCGCTCTTTTGCTTGTACCTGAATAATTTACAAGATCACAGAATGTTACTACTACTAGACCATAAGACGACCGATCAATCTATTTGAGAGCTTAGTCATTCTTCAAGCCGTCAAAAGCCCTTGGATCACCTGACAGTGAGAAAGTCGCAAACAATGAAGCGAGTGAAGCTCATTGATGGTTGGGCATTCTTTTGGAGTAAAAACTAAAGACACCAAGCCGGCGTTACTAGGTTGAAGAGGACCAATTATTAAAACAATGTAATAACTAGGGTAGGTAAAACAGTCCAAGTTCGGTTTAGCACAACTCCAAGTGAATAAATAAAACTCGATTTGGTCGGACTTCAAAATGATCTTGCATCTAAAAAATTCAAGATGTCAACTTAAAATCGGCTAGTTTGGTCAAAAGTTTGAGACTCGATTTTTGTCCAAATCTAAACAGGCCCAAGCCTCTAAAACTATTCGAACTTGTGTCAATGTCATCCTTAAGAATAACCATGGTTGCCTAATAATAAGGAATGTTGTGTATAACTCATACATATGAACTTGCAATCTTGGAGTTTCGAGAAGAAAACGAGTCTCTTTAAAAGTTTTTTGGGTGAAGGTGGCTGGGGACACAGGCATGGCTTCGGGTGTGCTCTTTTTTTGGAAATCAGAGGTGAAGACACGAAGTAAAGACACAGGTGTGTTCACGTGACAAAGGTGTTTTTGTGAAAGATATGATTTGACATACAACCAATGTTTGCACATGGATAAGGTAAAAAGATCCACAATGGCATTCTGAGTCACGTCTAAATGTGTAAAGAAGTGGAAGGATCAACATCTCGAGACGTGGACTTGATAGATACCATGTCATATTCTGGAAGGAGATAGTAAAATCCATGGTCTAGAACAAGGGCTTCTTAGCGTTCGTGTCACATGTTGAAAAAATGACAATGACACCTATATCCAAAGACATCGTCGTACCCCAAACCCTGTCAATCAATGACTAAAAAGTACAGCCAATTAAACTGGCTCGGTCGTAAAATTTTTTGCAACTTTTAATTTTTTTGTTTAATTTTTAATTTAATGACCTGATTTGTTTTAATAATTTTTGTTATTAAAAACTGATCAATTTATTAATTAACGGTCAATTTTTATAAATTAATAAATTCTTATAAACCAAAATAAGTCAGTTATCTTTTTATTTAACAATATCTTTTTAATTAAAATTTATTTATTTTTATAAATAAGAATAATATCTTTCAATCATATTTTAATATGTTTAATTTTATTTAATCTTTAGCCAATTTTATAATAGTTTAATACCGGTTAAATCTTTTAAACCTTAAATCTTTTGTCTTGTCAGTTTAACTTATAGTTCGGTTATTAAAATACTAATGTCAGTAATAATCAACCTTATCTAGGAACATCTTTTTAGTGAATTTCAAACTTTAAAAGGACTTGACGTATTATAATCATGTTTAGAGTAGGTAAGGTTTATTAAGACCTTATTTGAGTAAAATTATATCAACTAGGATTTGCTTATGACTCTATGGTTATAAACTTATTATTGTAACCACGTTATACTTATTCAATAGTTGCATGACTTTTGAAGTTGTAGGAGCATCCAAGTAGATGAACCTTATTAAAAATCTTCTTGTGTTTTTGTAATTTATTTATTTCTATTATATTCTTGATGCGTTTTATTTATTAATAGGTAGAAGTAAAGTTGAGGTAAGAATGATTTTGGTTGTAAATTTTGGTGTAGAGATGTTCAATGGAACTAAGAATTTTTTCGAATGAAGAGTGAAGGATCCGTTAGGGCAACATTGCATATTGAAGGGGTTCTGAGATAATAAGTTAGAAGATAAAAATAAGCTCGATAAGGAAGAGTTATAGATGCAAATAACTAGAATTGCATGACTTTGTGTCATATATTAGGTCATAGAGATTACATCCCTTGCGTAAATATGAAAGAAGATAGAGAGTTGATACATGTCAAAGTCTCTTATAAATAAATTATATATGAAGTAAAGACTATACAGTGTTTATAGCTACTTCATGTTTAATTCAAAGTTTTAAAATTAATTGAAGTTGCTAACTGCAAGTATACAACTCGTATAAAATAATATAGTAAGGTATTGCTCCTTCAAGGATTGGTTATTAAGCTTGTAATTGAAATTAACTTTTGTTTGAGTAAACCAAATAATGAGAGATTGAAATGTATTGCTCCTTCGAAGATTGGTTATTAACCTTGTAATTCAAATTGACTTTTGTTTGAGTAAACCAAATAGTGAGAGATTAAAATTACAAAAATTTATAATTTAAAGGCTTGCAAACATACTTCAAAATGTCACAAAAATAAGAACACAATTTTGGTTCAGAGAATCAAATTATAAAGGTTAGTGTCATTCTCGCCATACCATATTGTCCCTCACTTTGGTAATGTAATGATGCTTAGTCCTAGGCATTATAATTTATTGGTCCTTTCCCTCTCAATAATTGAACCAATTAAGCTCAAAATAACTATTAATTTTTTGTATGTGATCTCTTAATCTACACACTTTATTTAACCATTAAGTGGATATGAAGTAATCTATTGTACAACCATCAAAACATCCAAAATCTCTCTTTAAATGTCATGTCAGCTTGATGTGTGAAGTGTTCTCAAGGCTTCTCATGGTACATCCAAACTGATTTCTAAACTCCATTTCTCAATGTAAGTAAGGCATATAAAGTTCACATATCATTAGCATTAAAGCAAACCATGCATTAAACCAAAGTGAGTACTTACATATTTATGATAAGAAAACCCTAAAATCTATTTAGAAATCTATTACAATTATCAACATCATCCTCAAAACAAGTCCATACATCTTCTCCATATAATAACTAAACAAAAACAAACAAGAGAAGAGGGAATAACAGGCTTATGAGTTGTAGAAAAAAGTTGGAACTATATGAGTTAGCTTGAGATTTCTTAAAATCACTTGATTCTCTTTGAAAATCCACCAAAAAATGTGTCTATCTTCCTTATTTTTTTGTGCTGCATGATCCTCCTCTCTTTCTATTGCTTAAAATGGGGTTTGTAATACCCTTTTGGGTACTTAAACCGATTTAGGATAGATGTGGTACAAGCTGGAATTGCCAATTGGGAACTTGGAAAATTCCAACTTCTACCTAGGAATTTCCAACTTTCTCCTTTGATACCTACAATAAGTCGACATCCAAGTAAGTTGATAATCAACACAAATAAGGTCCAAATCCTGTCCAAACATTGACATACAACCATGCAAGATGTATATACATCAAAACACATGAAAAGCGTGCAAAACTTAAGCTTAAAAACCTTCATTTATAACCTAACATGCAATTTATCATATACAATCACATACACATGCAAATTATATGAAAATAGCACAAAACCTAGGTTAAATATCCTAGTATGTATACTAAACATACACATTATCATATATAATGACTTAGACAATTCTCTAACAAATATCACATAAAATGACTTATATGGTTTGAAGATGTAGGGAGGAACATATTTGGTACAACATCCCAATATATTCGACCAAATAGTTAATAACTTGTTAAGACTAAAGGGGACTATTATAGATAAGAATAAAGTAATTGCTGGACCCCATTTCCGGAGCCCAACTCTTATACGGAAATCATAATATTATCGCTCTATTTCCTCACAATCTCCTCTTGCTTTGATACCACAAATGTTGGACCCCGTTTCCAAAGCCCAACTCTTATACAGAAATCATACTATTATCGCTCTATTTCCTCCCAATCTCCTTATGCTTTGATACCAAACATGATGATCCCGTCTCCGGAATCCAACTCTTAACAAAATACCGTCGTACTTGAGCGTGGTTCCCTTGAAATCTCTTCATGTTCTAATACCACCTGTGTTGGATCCCGTTTTCGGAATCCAACTCGTGAACCATAAACGTTGGCGTAATCTAAAGAAATCATGAAGCCCAAAGTCTCATACCATTTCTATGTTCCTTT
>JANIJH010000002.1:26277172-26291296 GCA_024520975.1 Erythroxylum areolatum | reverse complement strand
AAGCTCGTACTGGTGCACAAGAATGCTTATCTTGGATTCTTTGACTTGACTTGTGCCTTCATGAGCAATGGACAATGCGTCCCACATCTCCTTTGTGGTATCACAACCGTGGAGTTTGTCATACTCGCTCCTGCTTAGAGCACACATCAAGAAAAATTTAGCTTTTGAGTTTAGCTGAATTCTCGCCTATCGGTCAGCCGTCCATCTGATTCGTGGAATAGGATTCCCATCTTCATCTACTGGTGTATATGGTTCATTCTCTATAACATCCTTAAGGTCGACATGAGTAGACTCTATGAATAGCCGCATCCTATCTTTCTAGTAATGATAGTCTTCTCCGTTGAATGCTGGAGGTCTAGTGACTGAGGCTCCTTCTGCGATGTATATAAGTGATTCTGCCATTATCTTTAATCCACACTTTGCTACAGTGATCTTTGGATACCAGGCTCTGATACCAATTGAAGTGAATCACAAGTTATTACAAAGCTTAGAATACTATATACGAAAGCATGAGAAGGGGGGTTGAATCATGTATTCCCCTTTTTGAAAAATCTTTCAAAACCTTTTTGTTAAGATCAAGTTCTTTTTACAGAACCTTCGGTAGATTCAAAATAATCAATACTTTGAAAACTTGTTTAAAACAAAATTAAGTAATAATAAAACTTTGAATATAAAGAGAGATAGAGTAGTGATAAGTAGACATAGCGATTTTATCCTGGTTCACCCCAAACCGTAGGCTACGTCAAGCCCTCAGAAATCTTTATGAGATTTCACTATCTCTTCAAGTTTACAAGTATTCTTTCCGAGCCTCTTCAGGTCTCTACAATCAGTATTCTTTCACTCTTAGCCTCTGCAGGCTATCTGTACTACTTTCTCACAAAAGTGTTTAAGACTTGTTATAGTAAAACTAGCTCTCAGCTAATTTGCACAATGATCTCACAGATATACTTTTACGATCGCGTAAATGTAAATCAACTAACTTTGCAATCTTCGACTTCGACTCATATTTAGCCTTCGTCTCCAACTGCTTCTTGAATCTTGATTCTTGAATCTTGCTTCTTGAATCTTGAAAGAAATGGTTAACCAGTTGAGTTCTGTAACTAACTCGAACTGACTCTTGTGTCTGCTTTCTTTTGCGTCTGCTTTTCTGCATCTGCGTCTGTTTTTCTTTGCGTCTACATCTGTTTTTGCGTCTGCGCCTATTTTTGTTTGCGTCTGCGTCTGTTTTTCTAACTTCTGCGTCTGCGTCTGTGTTTCTAACTTCTGCGTCTGCGTCTGTGTTTCTTTATTTCTCCGTCTATTTTTCTTTTGCTCTTTGTTATTCATCAAAATCATATACATGTAAAGTCATTTTGACTCAACACTTATATCATATCATACTAAACAAGGATTGATTTATGCCATACATATTAGAAATCTTTGACACTATCTAGTTGGAGCAAAATCTTCAAAATAAGACATACCAAGATAAAGATGTTTGATTTAAATCGCCGCAGACACTTAATGGGGGAGTAGTAAAGGAATTAAGGGCAGGAAATAAGAAAGATATTTCAGATTTAAAAATCTTTAGATGTCGCGCACACATTTATGTTTCCATTGGTGATAAGTCAAAGCTTGATTTAAAGTTGTGTTAAGTTTATCTATATTAGCTATCCTAAAGGTATAGAGGGATACAAGTTTTATGATGCGATATCAAAGAATATAGTAATTAGTAGGGATGTGATGTTTGATAAGTAGCATATATTCAAGCAGATATATGGACAAATGTATCAGTATCAACAAAGTCAATATGAAAAAGGTGTAAGTGGAACTAGGTCAATTTATATCGTACTTGAAAGAGGCTAAAATTATGTTAAAAAAAGAAAGATCAATGTCAAGAGAAAAGCATCAACACAAGTCTTAAATAAAACAAGACGTACTATTTAGTCGTCAAATAAATATGGTTACGAAGATATACTGTCCTTCGAAGTCATCCAAAGTAATAAGAATCCTCCTATCTTTTAAGAGATTATAAGAAGTTAGAATAAGGATGGATAGATAGGGGATTGATGGAGGAAGTAGATTATTTCCCAAGAATTTGAAATAAGAGCTATTGTAGCTTTTTAAGAGGAATGTGCCCATAAGGTGTAAACAAGCATACAAGAGGTAGATTTTAGTAATAGAAAAAGAAGAAAATTTTAAGGCTTAACTAATAGAAAAATGATATATACAAAAAACAGGGATTGATTGTAGTGAAATCTTTTCTTCAGTTGTTCATCATACTTCTATCAAGATTTTGGTAGTGTTATTACCAAGTTTGGATATGATACATTTGTAGTAAATAGAAGTGAAGACAACTTTTTATGTAATTACTTAGATGAATAAATTAACATATAGCAACTCAAAGGTTTTAGTCAACTTAGAAAGGAGCATTTGATATGTAAATTAAAAAATTAATTTTATGTGTTAAAGCAATCTATATGGTAATGATATAAAAGGTTTAACTACAATATGACCTGAATTGGCTATAGAAGATTTGAGTATGATTATTGTGTGTATGATAAGAATCTTGATGATGGATCTTTTATTTTTTCCCTATTATATGTGGATAATTTGCTAATTGCTTAAAAAAGTATGCTCATTGTAAAAGACCTTATTGGAAAAGGAATTTGAGAAAAAAAGACTTGGGTGCTATCAAGAATAAACTAAAAATACGGATTTAAAGGGTGGAAGTTCTAGAAAATTATGGTTATCATAACCAAAATACATTGAGAAGGCATTGGATACATTTGGAAAGAGTAAGAAAAAACCTATGAGCACTCTATTGGCTAATCACTCCAAGATATCTTTAAACAATGCCCAAGAATAGATACAAAAGTTGATGATATGTCCAAGAATAGATACAAAAGTTGATGATATGTTCTAAGTTACCTTATACTAGCATCGTTAAATGTTTAATATATACAATGATTCTTAGTATGCTAGGTTTGAGTTATGCTATTAGTAATGTTAGTAAGTACATGTCAAAACTTAGAAGATGATATTATAAAGCAATCAAGTTGGATATTTAGGTATTTGATAGGTTTATCAAAGAATGAGATTGTTTTTATCATTCAGCGAGGTGATCCTTCAGTTGTGGGATATATGGATTTAGACTATATAAGAGATTTGGATAATATGAGGTTTATTGTAACGTATGTATTTACTTATGGATAAGGGCTATTTGTTGGACATAAAAGTTACAATCTATAGTTGCATTGTCTAAAACTGAAACAAAGTATATAGCAATAGTTGAGACTGCTAAGGAAGTATTATAGTTTACAGGGCCAGTAAAAGAGGTGGACAACAATTAAGGTAGGCTCAAATATATTGTGTAGTCAAAGTTCCATTTATTTTTAAAAAATCAAGTGTATTATGTAGACATTAAGTACGCCAATGCAAGTTTCATAAGATCAATGAGTTAATTGCAATTGGAAAATCTTATTGAAAAAGATTCACATTACAGAGAATCCAATTGATTAAAAACTCAATTATCTTAGAGAAGTTTAAACATTACTTAGATTTCATTAATGTCTCATGGTATTTAATCCGGTTATAACTAACTTATATAATAATCAAGGTGAAGATTATTGTGTATGATTCATAGACATTAAATTAGAATCTTGGGTTTTAGAAAACAAGCATCTTTTGGAAGCTTTTTGGGCAACCATGGCCTAGGGCATGTCCTTTTAAGAAATTCAGAGGTAAAGACACGTACTAGTTAATGTGGGGATCTCATTGTTAGAGAAGGAAGCAAGATTCATAACTATGTGTATAGAGAAGTAAAAAGATATACAATTTAAGATGCAAACCTGTTAAATCTTGTAGCTTATTTTGAAAAGAGAATAAAATTTATGACCTAAGACATGATTATATTAGTGGCAATCAACCTTATTTGACCTTATATTTTTGTAATTTCAAACTCTAGAAGGATTTTATGACCTATTAAAGTTAAGTTTAAATTACATTAAATTTCATAAGATGTTATTTGATTGAACTTATACCAGCAAAGATTTGCATACATATAAATATCTTGTTATGAACTTAATTATTGTAACTCTGGTCATGATTATTTAACAGTGAATTAGTTGTTTTTGACTCCCAAATATAGACAAACCTAATTAACCAAAACACATTTTTTATTGTTTATTACTTTCTATTTTATGTTTGTTGCACATTATTTTTCAATAAGGAATTTATATTTTTAATTCTAACTTGAATTAAAGAAGCATCCTAATTCAACTCAAACCAAATTAGAAAGATTATTATAACTTTGATAGACTGAGCGATTTCTTTTTAATTACTTTATTTAAAAGATTTTTAGTTACTTTTATTATTTTATACACATTTGTGAATGTTATTTGTATTGATGTATGATAATTTAGAAAATGTTATTTTTCAAATCTGATTTGGTTATGTATTAATAATTTGTATGTATGTTAAAATTTGTCTTAATTGATCATCACTTATTTAGTTAATATTAATAATAAAATGAGACAATCATTATTTTCAATTTTTTCTAAAATTGAACAATATATTTATAAGCCTCTTTTTGTTAATATAATCATTGTAAATCCACCATTTCCTTTATATTTCGAATAGAGAAGAATATCTTTTAATTCTTATCATAATATCTTACCACCTCGGACTTAATTATGATGCATTATAATGCTAAGCACTTTTTATTTCTTTCTTATGGTTAATTTGTAAGACAAAAAGTTTCAAATAAACCCAAAAAACTTGTTTTAAAATACAACTCTCAAAATTTAAAAGGTGTCAAATGAACTTTGAAGATTTGTTTGAAAATGGAGAGCTTTATGCACTGGGTGCGTTAACGTTTTTATTCTTTTTTTAAACAAGAGTTTGGACTAATTAACATTTTTAGATCATGCTCATCTTTAGGATGAAATAGCAGAATGAAAATATGTCAAATATATTTCATAAAGAAAATAATAATAATAATTTTCTCATCTAGTTAAATACTTACAAGAATGTAGCATTTAAATTTCATAATCCTATTGTTGTAAAGTTAATACAACTCATATATAAAATAAAATTTTTGAGAAAAGAATGGTTACAAACGAAATACATCAAAGTCTTAAAAAGTGCAATAGAGTTCAAATAGCCATAATCAACATGTACAAGTCATAACATGATCATAAAATATGTGAGAAATGGGACATAATTAGATAAGTGAATTTTTTATGATGTCAGTCTTCCCTTATCCGTTTTCGTCTGTTTACTTGGAAGATCAACGGAGCATAATCTCAAGCACTCCCTGCCCTTCACGGCAGCGGCAACAAACGACGTGTTCATAACTGTGATATACATAAATAGTTAATATTCATTTCTCACGTCTTCTCAGACCGTTTTTTTCTTTGAACAGCCACAGCCGCGACGTTTCTTAACACACCGTTTTTGGTGTGCAATCGTCTTTGTTTGTATATATAACAATTCCAATCGACTGATCATTTTGTCGTCCGTTTACCAGTGAAAAAAGAGAGCAATAATATTAGTTACTAAATACACAGGAATACAATCTTATTGTTATTAATATTATGAGTCATTACACTCGTCATCATATTGTGCTTCTCGTGATTTTTGTTTCAGTTTTTCCAAGTTGTCGATCATGGGGTTGGTTCTCTTCTTCTTCTTCCTCCTCATCACAGGCTCGCAAGGAACCCTCCTCCTACGCAAAGGACTTTTCTGTTGCTGAATTTTCGATGGATGGTTTCAGAGACGACAAGGGAATTAAACTCGTTGAGAATGCCCGAAACAAATTGGCCCACAGTAATTCTTGTTGGCAGAATGCTTATCAGCAACTCTTTTCTGGTTGCTCTCAGATTCTTGATGTTGAGGAAAAGCGTTCCAGATTCGCTTGGCACCTCAGTGATTGCTTTCAGAAGGACTCAGGGAGGCCACCTTTCCCTTATTGTGGCAAAGAATCTGCCATGGTTCATTGTCTCAGGCAGTTATCTGAAAATGAGAATAAGGTGTACTTAGAATTCTTGCTTGAAACCAATTCTATATGCCATCAGTTACAGTTAAGTGTATTTTCTTCTTATGAATTAAACAATATATGCTCCTAAAGTTTTGTTGTTTTGATTGACAAGTGACCCTGTTACTTTTCAATAATATTAGGGCCAATGCCTTCAAGAATAAAATGGAGAGACTAGTAAATGATCTGAAAAGTTCAGCGGAATTCGCTGAAGGCCGGCTTGAGAGCATACAGGAGAAAGCAGATTCACTGTTGCAGAGCTCAAACGAGATTCATGATTCATTAGATTCCGTTGACACTCGAGTTCGGAATGTAGCTAAAACAGCGGGCGGATTGTCTGATCAAATGAATGTTCTGTCCAAGCATTCAGAAGCTGTTTTCGAGCAATCCAAGGAAATTGCTGATTCCCAATTGAAGTTGCTGGAAGAGCAAGGAAGGATGAATGAGAATTTCAAGGAAGGGGTGGCGATAATTCAGGATGGTTATAATAATTTGGACCAACAAGTAAATAACTTGATGAATGAAGCTACTGAAATTGAGAAGCAGATGGGAAATCTTGAAGTAACCATGTCTTCAACGATGCAGAATATACAAAATAAGGCTGAAAATATCGAGAATGTGGCGGAGAAATCCTTGGATAAGCAACAGGAACTTCTAGATGGTCAATCCACTGCACTCAAGGGCCTTCAACTCCTGACTGAATCCCAATCAGAAGCACTGGAAGAAAGCAGGTAAAGTAGGGAATTTTCCAAAACTAACACGTCTGCACAATCTATCTCATATTCTTTTCAAATTACAGGACTACACTACAGCGGTTAGCCGAGTATGGCCGTAGACAGCAGGAAGAGCTTCTTCAAAGGCAACAGCATCTGCAGCAACTGCACGATCACTTGATCCAAAATTCAAACTCAATATTGGCGGCACAGGTCACTATTGCATTGAACTATAATATATACCTTCACATACGAGTACTAACAAGTTCCTTGTTATATATATACATATATTGCAGGAAGCCTTTGAATCAAAGCAAGCAAGCATGTTCGTAGTTCTGGAGAAGCTATTTGCTTTGCATAACACAATGTTGCTAGAGTCACGACTAGTAAAAGCATTCTTTATCTACTGCATGTTAATATTTATCATCCACATGTTCACCAGTACAAAGCAAACGTACGAAGTAAGAGCTAGACTACATATAGGTAAGCATGTTATCTTTATGTGTCTGTTTTAGAAGTTTAGTCCTTCTGGAGTGCAAACTTTTAGCACAAATTAATTTTGGTTCACAGGTTTGTGTGTTGCATTCTCCGTCGAAGTTGCAGTACTTCGGCTTACGGCAACTTCTATTGATCAGCAAACATGGATGATTAATACAATCAGGTTACTGTTTGTGCTTCTTGCTTCCTTTCAGCTTTTGTATGCTATTTACACGTACAGGTTAGTGAAACGGGAACTCTACCTATCTTAGTTAAAAATTTCGAAATTGAGAATTTATGATTCATTATATTTCCTGACAGGGATTACGAAGCTTTGAATCATAAGATGATTTTGACATTAATGGAGAAGGTCAATGCCATGCAAAGCGACCATAAACAGTTGTCATGGGAAACAGGATACCAAATAAACTGGCCTTATTGGCTTAAAACAGAGCTACCAGAGGACGATACCTTGGAAGACCCTGATTATACTTCAGAAGAAGTTGAAGAGAATTCAATCACTACAAATTCCATGATAGACACATACAATCTCCGGAGCCGTAGCAGGGGCTGAAAATTTTCCAAGCTGAACCTTGTTAGTGTTCTCTGTTATATTTATCCATTTAACACTATATTTCTTTTTGAAGCTTCACCGAACAGTCATTCTGATTTCCCAAAGTAATTTCCTTTTGTGGAAATCCTGTGAAAAGATTGCTTGGACTTTAGAAAAAATGCTTGGATTTATCCATAGTTCGTTTATTCCTTATTTCATTTCGAAAAAAATCTTATTTCTTTCGATCGAAAGTATTTGTTTAAGTAATGGTTTTCACATTAATATTTCACAAAAGAGATAAATAAGTCCCTATTATTATCTCTCCTATCATTTTCAACGTGCAATGAGTACTATTTTAATATCGTTAGAGTGAAACTGGTACAAAAGATAACAGTAAAGGCTTAGACTTTTTGTAAAACATTAAGGTGTAAATCATACATTTAGCCATTACAAAACAAGAAATCATTAATGCAAAATCAAACATGCAAATGAGTTTACACCGCTAACATCATCACAAAATAAATGTCATTTAGTGATACTTCATTCTATTTATATGTTCCTTAAATGTCTTTAGTCCTAACATCATCACAAATAAATGTCATTTAATTATACTCCATTCTATATATATATGTTCCTTAAATGTCTTTAGTTGTAAATCCATAGTTAACAAATCTACTATCATGAGATCAAATAGTAATATGCCCAATAGACACTAGTTATTTATAGACTTCCTCTTTCATGAAATGATAATTCAATTTCATGTCTTTGAAAATTTTTGAATGTTTTCAGTTCTTGGAGAAAAAAATGTTACGAATTATGACAAAAATTTTTTTAGAGACTTAGTAATGGTGTTAATACTCTAGAGTCTTGAAATAAAATTTTGCAACCATGATGCATGAATTGTGACTTCAAGACATGCTAAAAGCTTTGCTTCTATAGTGGATAAAGTAATGATAAATTGTTTACTACTATTTTATGATATTACTCCATTTGCTAAAAGAAGTAGGTAATCAAATATAGATATTCTACTAAGACATCCAATAAAATTTGAATACGATTATCCAATTACTTCTAGATGATCAGACTTTGAATACATGAGCATGTGTTTTTTTTTTAATAAACACTTCTAAGGTTGTTTAATGAGAAGAAATTGACTATTGTAATATTTTTTTTGTAGTAGATATTTTGTTGTATACGTTCCTAGTGTGATTTTGTAACTGTATCATATGACTCATTGTAATGGTGTATAGTAGCTTTTGCTAGTTTAATATATTTTCATTCATCTTGCAAAAAAAAACCTTAGATTGTTTAAATATTTACACAATATCTTGATAGTGAAGTTGATATTCAGTCTTGTATAAGTTTGCAAATACTTTAAATTTTCTATAATCAAAAGATAAGAAATTGATTTCATCTCTTTTTGTTCTATATTATTCTTGAGATATTACATAAGACTAAAATTTTCAATTTTCTGAATAGGAACAATTCTTAATAAATAATTATCCATATTAAATCCCTTTAAAATTCTTCTGACATAACCTTTCCAAGATAATCCTAAGAATCCTTGTAATCTATCATGAAAAATTTTAATTCCTATCATATAAGATGCCTCTCCCATATTTTCCATCCCAAAATTCTTAGAGAGATATTTTGTTTCATATATCATGCCCAAATCATTATTAGCAAGTAATATATCATCAATATATATATAACTAAGAAAACAAACTTGCTCGCAATGATCTTTTGGCACATAACCAATTAATAGTGTTATTCAATAAACTGAAAGATGTTAATGTAATTAAACTTTGGGTACTATTGTAGAGAAGCTTATTTAAGTCCATATATTAAGTTAAAAATTGTCATTTTCATTTTTCAGTGGGATAATTTTGCTTTCATTTAGGTGGAGAGGTTTTAGGTCAATTAATTTTTTGTTCCTTTGTTTCCATTATGTTGTGATTTTACGTAATGACCAATCGTATTGTCATCCTTTAGATCAAATCCTCTTCCTTATAGTTGATGTGATTTGTTGAGGTATTATCGAGTTGAATATCAAAATTTGTTGAGTTGGTCTTGATTTTATATAATTGCAAATTATTAATTAGAGATAGACAGTAATTATTGCCAATAGATTTATCACCTTCAGTATTGGTTTGAGATATAGGTATTAGTGGCATAAAAGTGCTGATCATTTTATGTCTCACAACTTATGGATCAATGCTAATAACATAAGGTCATGATTTTGTAAGATTGCTTATTACTTAATTTGAAGTATATAGTAACAATTGTCAATACATTTATAGGCTTTAGTATTGGATTGAGATATAGGTATTAGTGACATAATGATGGTGATCACTTTATGTCTTATAACTAATGGATCAATGTTAAGAAAATAGGAAGTATCATTAGCTCTTTCGGAATATAGAATGTGATCAAAATATAGAAACTTGGAAAGTGTGCTTTTGTCTAATTATCCAACTCAAATTGGTTCATTGTTCATAAAACTAAATAATGAAGTAGCATCATTAAGAACAAACATTTGGATATAACATTTCAATAATGAATGAACAATTTTCTTTTATTTGATATATAATGGATTTGTTGTTAAGGGATCAATATTAAGTGAACGATATTATGTTCTGAAATATTGGTTGTTTTCCATCTACTGAGAAGGAAAATCAATATAAGAGAAAGTTGAATGAACAAAGAATTCTGTACAATAAATAATTTGGCTTAACTTGAACATATTTGATTGATGGTTATGTTTAATTTGGTTAATAAAGAAAAGTTCTCAAACATATAAGAATTGTGAGAAATCTAATATTCTTTTATTGTTTGTAACATGTAGTGAATACGTAGTAAAGTAGAGAGATAGATCGATAAAATGTGTAACTCCTACTTTTTGTTTCATTTTGTCTATCATTTTAATTTTATTGAGTTACAATTATGTTCATTAATTATCTTAATAAGTAGTAGAATTATTTATCTTATCCTAAAGTGGTTAATGATATAAGCAATGACTATCAAATTTAAGATTGAGTTCAATAAGTACAATTTCTCACTATGAAATTAAAGATAATACCTATTCTAATAAATACAATTCCTTAGCAACTATTAGGGAAAGGCCAACGAACTTCATTAATGATGCCAAATGGAAAGATATGGATGTGAATGTTAATATAAATTTTATACCTTTAGCCAATGAATGCTAATGCAAGTCTTATACCTTTTAGATATTAAATTTCATTTTATTAATTGATTAAATCAATACTTTGAGTAATTTATTCTCTCTGTTCACGTTATTGTTGGGTTATAAAATAGGGAAAATTTAACTTACTAAACTTTTGAGTCTTTGTCATGGTCAAACATCTTTACATCTGCTTCCTATGTCATTGAACAATATTATGACTCATCAACTTGATTGTTAAATGTTTATCAAAGTGTACATATACAAGTAGATGTTCATAAATAACTTAAGTAGTCATATATATTGATTGTTTCAAGTGGATGAGCATATTTGTAACATCCCGTTTCCATATAAAGGGTTTGAACCCTAGAAATGGGTACATGTGAGATCACTCAGAGAAATTAGAAAAAAACATCTCATGCTCATGCATTATATAAGGTGTCCATGCATGTGAAATGTGAATTTTGCACATGAAAATGACTGTACATGCACTCATGACATTTCCCAGTATATTTGTTAATAAATGTGATTGATATGAAAAATGTGATTTGTGTGCTTGAAAATTTAGTTGGAGAGGGTCATTGAGGTTTGAGAATTTTGTGTGAATTTCAGAAATTTTTCTGGAAATTTCGGGGAACTTTTTTTTGGACTAGGAAAAATGACAAGTGGCAGAATAGTGGTTTATCGGTAGGAGAAATTACTGGCCAATGGAACTGGAAATTTATATAAATGACTTTAAGATTTATTAATTTGAGCCATTGAAAATTTAGGAAGAAATTGGAATAGAAATTGGAAATTTAATTGGAAAGAAACTAGGTGGGCATGTAAAAATGTGACATGTGGCAAGACACTTGTCACTTGCCTAACATGCCACCATATATGTTGGTTTAATAAACACCCACTTTCCTTTGGTCATTCTCGATGTTTCTTCTTTTAAAAGGTGAAAGGTGTTTTAAAGTGAAAAATCCTCCACCATCTTCGTAGCTCTCTTCTTCTTTGTTCCTTTTGGAATTTTGCTCATCTTTTCTTTCTTCTTTCACCTTGCTTTCTCTTCCTTGGGTTCACTAAAAAGCCAACCTAAACCTCACCCCCTCAAGTTGATGATGATGATCGTGTGGTGGAGGGAGTTAAAGATTTTGTGGTTTTGGAAGATTTGGAAGCTTAATAGGTAAGAAACATGTTTTATATCATGGTTTTGTGGTTAATTAAATTATTTACGATGTTTGTACACTTAATTGTCTGAAAATTGTGTTGGTGTATATGGGTCTGTAACTTGCTTGTTTGATTGATGATTGACGAGGTAAAATTTGAGGAATGTAAATTGGAGATGTTTTAGATGTTTTGGAAGTGAAATCATGTTTAGAAAAGTGTAGGAAAATGATGGATGATGGAGTGTATGTTGGTGCCGTTTTGTGAATAAATTTCCAAGTGGAGGTCTTGCTTTGATTGTGGTTGATATATTAACTAAATTGGATGCTTATTGGTGGAGAATTAGTATGGAAGTGATAGAAGGTGAGTTAGGTTGAAAAGCTAGAAATTGGATTTGTATATGTTTCTATGTTTTTGTCATAACTTCTTATGTGGTTATCCAATGAGATGAGATTTGGCTTGAATTAAACTTGAGGAGTTTGGCTACATTTCTTGTGAAGGAGGTGCTGTTCAATTTTGGCTTGAAAAGTTCTAATTTTTGACTTGAAAGTGGCAATGTGTGTAGGGATGAATAGTGCCATTTTTGTGACACTAACATTGAAATTGTGATATGAAACTTTAGGAATTTTTCTAGGTTGATTGTGGCTGATTTTGCTAAGTTGGTCTTCATGAAAGTTGTAGCTCTTCTTGATAGCTTTCTATCTCCATAAAATGTGCTATTTTTCGATGTTGGGGTTGCTAGTTATAAGTGCTTGAACTATGCTTTTGGTTTAGGTGAAGGAAAACAGGGCAGCCACAATCATGTGGGAATTTGACCTAGTTAGAGGTATAATTTGCTTCTAAGTACTTCAAGAGAATTGTAGAATGTGTTCTGATATTTACATTGATATAAAGCATGGAATTTTTGGACAAAGGGATAGGAAGTTATGATTTTTAGAAGATTGTGGTACTGTTTGGGATGACATTTATTGGGCAGAAACTTTGATTGAGATTTTGACCCTTTTAGAGGTTGAATTTGCTTCCAAGTTTTTCATGAAAGTTGTATATTTTGTTATGATCTTTGCATTGATATAAAGCTTAGAATTTTTGAACAATGGCATGGGAAGTTATGATTTTTAGAAAATGAGATACTGTTTAGGATGAGATTTACAGGATAGATATTTTTGAAGTGATTTTTGACACCTTAAGAGGTGGAATTGGTTTTCGAGTCTTTCATAGAAATTGTAGAGCTTTCTTTGATCTTTCTATGGATACCAAATTTGTCAAATTTGGACTCCTGAGTGAAAAGTTATTTATTTTGGAAGAAGAGAGGAAAATAAGTAGAAATGAAAAAGAAAAAAAATGGAGCAAGCGAGGGAGTTGGCCCTCGCGAGGGCGACGCCTCGTGAGGGTGAGCGCGCTAAGCGCTCCTCACAAGGACGACACCTCGGGAGGGTGAGCACGCGATCGCGAGCGCGCCCGCGTGTAGCGCGAGTCTCGCAGTCGCGAGCCACTCGCACTCAATGTGACCCTTTCCCATTCTTTTGTGTATAACTTTTTTATCCGACCTCCGATTGACTTGATTTTCAAGGCATCGGATTCGTAAGACATTTCTCTACCTCTCCATGTGAATTTTTTATTTTTGGAGATTAAATTAAAAATGATGGATTAAATCAAATTGAGAGGACCGATTGATTAATATTTCTGGACAGAATTTTGGCAATATCCGGACCTATAGAAAACCAGATTGAGGAATTGGATGTCTATAGATTCCTAAAACATAGGGAAACATTTCTATTGGTGAGAGGTTACCTAGGTTCTCTTCTGTTGACTGTCTCATTGATCGGGAACGATAGACCCGAAATGTGTGTTTCAGAAAAATGGAAATAAGTTTATGAGCATTAATTTGCGAGTTTAAGGGTTTTAGTGCGGTTTAAACCTAGGAATAAATTAGTTTTGATACGGGAATAGTTTTGTGATGCAATTTATGGAATGATACCGGGATTGTCATGAACATGCATCGTACATATTCCTTATACACACATGTACATAA
>JANIJH010000002.1:26165037-26176827 GCA_024520975.1 Erythroxylum areolatum | reverse complement strand
CACAATTCAACCCCCCCTTCTAGTGCATTCCAAATATCGTTTTCTAAGTGTTGTATTAACGTGTGATTCACTTCAATTTTTAAAATTGTTTAATATTTGGTGACGATTCCAAGAAAAAATCACTAAATATTAAACAATAGGTGACAATTTTTATAGGGACATATTTGGCTACACAAATATAAAATCATCGCCAATGCTATACATATATATGGATTTTTTAATTTTTTAAATATATCATTTCTATAAAATAATATATTTTATATATAATAAATATAATTTTGTGACATAACAGAAAATTGTCAAATCATATATATTAAAAGAGACTAATAAAAAGTATCAATAAATGTACTATAAATTTTTTTAGTTTTATAAATTTTTAATGAAATTTTTGTTTACTAAATTTATTTTTAAACTTACAATCATTATCAATAATATTAAATTTGATTTTTAAGAATATGATATTAATATTTAATATTGATTTCCATTTTTTACTATGTTGCAATTATTTTTAATTAAATTGCAAAATTATTATATATGGTAATTAATATAATGTTATATGAATGCATAAATAATAATTGTAATTAGTATAATGCTTTATGAATGTATAGATAATATATAAATTTTCTCATATCTTACTTATGTAATATATTACTCTATTTAATCATAATTCTCTATTTATTATATATGAATTCAGTATTGTTATATAAAATTTATATATTATATATAATTTCATTACTAAAGGTGAGGCCAAAAGGTAATGAGCCACCATCTTACCACGGTTGGTTACATCGTCGCCAAATGATATATTTCTTTTGAATTTCAATTAGGTTATTAACACCAAAACAAAGCTATCTTCGTTGTTATGGTTGCCACCATCAAAGTAAGTGTTGTGTCCTGTGTTAGTATTGCTTTTTATTCCTGTTTTCAAGAACCTTTCTTATTGTGTTATGTTTTTCTACTACGTTTTGGAGTTTATGTGTGTTTTGTGTTCTGCTTATGGTAATGGTTTTGTTTTATGTTTATGTTTGGATGATAGTGAATTGTGTTTCTCTATTGGATGTGTATGGGATGACATTTTTTCCATTTTCCATGCTTGTTTGAGGAAAGCCTACTAATTGTTTAACGAAAGGTCTGCTAGAGAATCAAGGCTACTTCTTCATGGGATGTTTACGTACATATTTACTTGAATGTTTCAATCTTTTATGGCTCAAAATCATAATATTTATTTCAAATCACTTCGACTTTGCATGATGCCTTATCATTTGATCATCAAATTAACTTTATAAAAGTGCATAATACTAGCTAATTTAACCATCTGACATATTTTTACTCTTATTCTTAAAAGACCAAATCTTTTAGTATGCACATTTCAATTTTTCAAAATATATTTGATGAAACCATATAATAGATTAGTAAAATGTCGACGTGGCAACTAGTTTCTAATGACATAAATAAGCTTCGTTGGGAGGAATATGACAAAATTCTCCCTAACAAAGAACAAATCGATCCATAACAAATGATCTCATCAAACATTAATCACCCATTGCCTTCTATGATCGATCTTCTTCTTTAAGGTATTTAGTATCATTCAAATTACCTCACTTCTTTTATTATTTGTATCTTATTTTCTGTTACGAAGCTATCTGGTATATACTATGTGTTATGTAAAGCTTCCTCAAATCTTTAAGAGAACATAAATGAAAATGGAGGTGGTGGTAATGTCCCATCCGTATAGGATTAGGAAAATAAGTTGTTTTGGAACAGTTGCCAATTCTAAAAATTATATTTGTTCAATTAGGTATGCATGTGTTCAAATTTGGGTTCCTTATACCATTTGACTTAATTAGCTATTTAAGTTCTATATTATTTGTTTATTAAGTGAAACACATCGTACAGGCAGTTCATCTAATTCAGTGATCAATACTACATTTAAGGAATCAGTCACTGTATCTTTTGCTAGTTTAGTTAAACCCAAGAAGTTGTTGGAAGAGGTTGTCAATAAACCAACACCTGAGGGAAGATCTTTGACTAATTTAATGGATTCCTTCAAATGTGCAAGGACCTTTCTTGGGAATCCAGACATAGGAAACTCCTTTACTTTTTTTTACTAAGTCTCATATCACTTGGAATCTAGAAAAGTAATTATTTCTTTTCCTTTTCAATGTAATAGGTGTAAAACTTTATTTATTCTTTTATCTGTAAGAATTGTTAAACTTCTAATTATAATCTTATATTGATTACCATATATCATTATGTTATATTGCTTATCATCTTTCAATATTTGTATGTATTATTATTTTATTATTAATAAATATTAATGACTAAGAATAGTTGTCAACTTAAATTTATTATAGTTTGATCTTATTAATATTAAAATTTAAGGTATGTTTATCTTTTTATATCCAAAAAGATAATTTAAAAAGGTACATTTATCTTTTAAATTACCTACCATGTGTTTTTTAATAATATGTTTAAAACTTTGAAAATATTTTACAATTTTTAGATGCTCAATATTTTCATGAAATATTTATTGAACGGAGGTATAGTATATACAATATGCATCATTAAAGAAATATTTGTGTCCAAATCCATAGATTTAAACAAATTTATAGAGTTTGAATGCATTAGCTATTTAAACAAATTTATAAAGAAGGCAAATGAAAAAATATGAAAAATCATAGATAAATATCAATTATAATTAACCTTAGCATTATCAAGCACACTTAGCTTTTAAAAATTATCTTTTAAACATTACTAATTTTAGGAATACAATCACACACAAAAATTCCTCACAATTCCCCTAAGAAATCCAAAAGATTAAAATCTTTAATATCGACTTTTGATGATGCTTTTAAATTTTCATCACCAAAAGTCTAACTTTTAATGAAAAATTTAATATTTCATCTCCAAAAGTTAAGGTTTCTCTGATGTTTCATAGTATTATAGCCAAAGGCTCCACTTTTGGCATCGAAATACCTAAATTGTCGCAAATGTGTGCCTTTTGTGACGATTCAATAAATCATCGCTAAACCTTGACTTTTGGCGACGAACCTGACTTTTAGCTATGGTTTTCAAATCGTCGCCAAAAAATGACTACAAGTCAATTTTGTTATAGTGATTGGACAAGAAATTAAAACCTGGAATTTTTGTGGGCTATAGCTTAAGTTGAAAAGCCTACAATATTTACTTTCCAAAAAGCAATAAAATAATCATCAGTGGAGATGTTCAATTTCACAAATTAGATAGCTATAATTGGGAAAGTGATAAGAAGTTTGAGCTTTATATGGAGGATGATAATGGATGATGAACTAGTTAGAGGTACCCGATCACCTTTTGATATCTATCAAAAGTGTAATGTTGTTGTAAAGGAGCCTGTAGGATATGAAGTAGCTACAACTGATCAAAAATGGATAGTTGTAATGAAGGAGGAGCTTAACATGATTCAAAAAAACTAAACAAAGGAGTTAATGGATAGTCTAAAAGATAAGAAGGCTATATGAGAAATGGGTTTATAAAACTAAGCTCGATCCTAATGGTTCTATAAACAAGTACAAGGCAAGGTTGGTTGTCAAGGGGTATGCTTAAATTTTTTGGGTATACTTTTCTGAAATTTTTTCTCCAGTTGCCAGATTAGACACCATAAGGATATTGTTGGCATTTGCTGCACAAAAGGGCTAAGTTGTATACCAAATGGATGTCAAGTTAGCATTTTTGAATGAGTACCTAGAGGAAGAAATATTTGTGGAGCAACCATAAGGTTTTGTTATTCAAGATCAAGAAGAGAAGGTATATTGGTTTTAAAAGGCCTTATACTGCTTAAAGCAAGCCCTAAGATCTTAGTACAACAAAATTAATACACACTTGATGAACTTAGACTTTGAAAATTTTTGAAGTGAATTTACTTTATATATATCAAGAAGATTGATGATGAAACACTTATGATGTCTCTTTATGTTGATGATTTACTTGTTACAGGAAGTAAAAAGGAGCTAATTTACAAGTTTAAATTAGAAATAAAAGATGAATTTGAGATGATGGATTTTGGACCAATGGCATTCTTTCTTATATGGAGGTACAACAAAAACAAAATGAAAGTTTTGTATGCCAGTAAAAAATATGCAAAAGAAGTTTCAAAAAATTTTAATATGGAAGAGTACAAGCCAATTGCAATTCCAATGAATAAAAAGGAGAACTTTTGCAAAAAAGATGAAGCTGAAAAGATGGATCAAAGGTTGTATAGGAGCTTAATAGGGTGCTTAACTACAACTAGGCTAGACATCATATATACAGTGAGCTTATTATCAAGGTACATGAACAATACTAGTGAAATTCATTTTTTGGCAGGTAAAAGAATCTCTATGGCTATTCAGATAATGATTGGGCTGGATGTGTTGATGATATACAAAGACCTCTGGTTATTGTTTTAGATTTGGTTTTGGAATTTTTTCTTGGTGTTCAAAGAGACAAGAGATTATTGCATAATCCATAGTAGAAGCATAATATGTAGCAACTACTACTACTGCAAATCAAGCACTTTGGATCAAAAAACTTTTGACAGACCTATAGATGAAGCAAGAAGGAAGTGCATAGATATTTGTAGAAAACCAAGCTATTATTACAATAGTTAATAATTTGGTGTTCCATGGCTGAGAAAAATACTTCAAAATAAATTTATTTTCTAAAAGATGTCCAAAACTAGGGAGAAGTGCAACTAATATAATGCAAAATAAAAAATCAGTATGCTAAGATTATAACAAAGCACTTCCTAAAACTATATATAAATCTTTAAGACAAAAGCTTAAGAGGGGAGAGGAGTCAAGAAGGTTTATGTAGCCTTTAAAACCTAAGTTTGTGGTTGAATAGGGGGAGAGTGGAGAACAAGGTCTAAGGAAGGAGATGTGAGAGAGACTCTATAAAGATAAGATAGGGAGCAATACAAAAAAACCTTAAAGAGCAAGATAGGTAAATGCAAGATTTTAGCAAGGAAAAGAAGAGGAAAGGCAGGGAAAAACTGTCGGCTAAATTAGCTATCAACTAGTAAAAAAGAGATATGTTGTTGCTTAATAGTAGAGGGGACCTAAGGTAGAACCAAAGAACTATAGGGCTTAGCATTACCATTTGGAGTTAAAAGCTTTAAGAAGTTAGGAATAGTATTTTGGTATGGGTTAATGATCTTTCTTTTCTATAGAGGTTATCATATTTAAAGAAGTCTCTAGTGAGGGCTATTAAAAAGAGAAACAGTTAGACGGATGTGGATATATGGTTACTCTCTCTGCTAAAACAAGTAAAAAGCCTAGCTTATAACCAAGCAAGAAAAATCTCACCTCTAACTTCTGATTGTTAACTAATAACAATCATTTAAGGGCTATGTAAATGTCATGAATAGAGAAAGCACTATAATATCTTTGTAAGACTCTCCAGTCACAATTTAGTCAGCTCATACTTATTAGATGCAAACATAAATTTATTGATATAGATTGTTGATCTATATTAACATTTGACACAATAAAAGTTTAGTAAAAATATTCATTATTTTTTTGAATTTATCTTATATACTTCTTTTTTATTTTCACAAATATCATTCATTAGTAAATAAGTTGATTTTTCTCTCTAATAATTAGTAAACAATGTGTCTCTCAATGTTAAATAAACTTTGTTCCATGTCTTATTTCATAGATTTTCCTTTTTCTTCAACTTTTCAAAATCATAATATTTTTACATCCTTTCTATTGATTAAAATTTTTTTAGTACAATATCTTAAGAGAAATTTAAAATAATTTATGCACCAAAAAAAATTCTAAATTTTTTAGTTTAAAGTCTCATTATATTAGATTTTATATTGATGGAGTTTTATAAAGTAAAGTAACTTACTATGTTAATAAGAATTAGGATACCTAATAATTAAATAATTTAGTTAAAATCTACAGTAACAACAACTCTCAATAATAATCCTGTAGACATGCAAGATCTGAAGAAGTCCAATAGTATATAGTTTTACCCCTAACTAATAGAGAGGTTGTTTTCAAATGACTCACAATTTAGTTAAAATATAAAAACTAATATCATGTGATTCTCTTAATTATATTCATTGGCATCAAATGTATGCCAAAACTTATTATAAAAAGACCTTTTTCATTTTAAAGAAGATATCATAAGTTTTGTTTATAAATACAATATGAATATTTTGTACAAATGAGTTAGTTCTTATCATCTTCCATCTAATTTCATATATAACTTACCTCATTTTGTTTATGATATTATGAAGTTAGATAGAAATAATAAAAAAAATATTTTGGCTATTTTATGACCTGATAATCTATATTGGACCATCTGAAACATGGAAACAAATATTTTGAATTTGTAAAAATGGACTAATAAATATATTAGATGAATGTCGAATTCCATTTATCTTAGCAATTCACCAATTTCTCTTTGATAATTTTCTTAATGCACTCTTATAACTATAAACCAATAAGATCCATTGTCTACTGGTCTAACAAATATGTTAAGATAATGAGATTTAGTCAATTATTAATTTGAAGCAATTTTAAGCAAAATAGTAGTAATAAAGTAAAAAATTAAAATGAGACAAATTTTATATGGTTTGGCTTTGCTCATGTTCATGGAAGAAGGAATACAGAAATTTTCTCTATAATAATTTTGGTAAAGTATGTGATACATTGAGTATGACTTAGTTCTCAATTTCACTAAGTCATATATGTCTAAAAACATCATTATGGCTAATTCATTAATTTAATTAGTTTTATTTCCTTCTTTAGTTATAATTCACTTTTATGATTTTTAAAATTTATTGATTTCAAACATAAGAACTAATGCTTATTTATAACAAATAAGTAAATGTGTGATTAGTCACTATATGAATAGTAAAAATATAAAACTATTATACATTGGCACTGTATAAATAGTAAAAAAACTATATAACAATTCATAAATTTTCTCTTTAACTTGGATTGTAAATTTAATATGGCTCAACCTTCTCTAAATATTTCATAATTTTTCCACCTTAACTTGAATTTTAAATTTTAATATGACTTCACCTGCACCAAATATGTCTTAGATAAAACATCTCAAATATTGTAAATACTAACCAATTCTATAAAGTTCTTAAGATTTAATCATAAGAAATAGTATATATCTCTTATTTTATGCACAATAATATCACCATAAAAAAATATCTCAAAAAAGTAAAACCTATTGTTAATGTACTTAATTCTCTTATGAAACAATTTGATTCTTAGAGAAATATTTAGCATATAAATTGTCGTAATAAGTTGTAATAACCTTATAATTTGACTAAATTAAGTAAACAAGTCTCTTAATTATATAGTTTCTTTGAAAATTTTACATTAGTCATACACTCAACTTATGTAGTAGATAACACAAATGATGCTTACAAAGTTGCGCCTTATACCAAAAATCATTAGACAAATTATATTTTAATAATTTGCAATGTCGTCTCTCTAGCAATGTTATATTCATGTGCTAAGCATCACCATTATGTTAAAAAGTTCATGCAGCTGTATAAACTTGAGCAATACCTTGACTTTTATATAATTAATCTTTCACAAAAGTTATTATTTTTCTAGTTTGTTTTCCAATCAAAGTTTTCCATTATTTAAATATAACAAAGAGATCACTTTTACATTTGTGAAAGAAATTCACACCTTCCTAAAGTAGTCATCAATGAAATTAAGTATGTACTAAGTTCCACCTCTTATAGCAACTTGAGTTAGTCCTTAAAGATCCAAATGGATTTATTCAAGATTCCTTTAGTTTTGTGAGTTGTTGAATTGAAGTGCTCACAGGAATCTAATTTTAATATATTTTGCCCTCCTAGAAATCCTCTTATACTCAAGAAGGCCATGCCTTTCAGACTATTATGTCCTAGACTTATAAGTCACAACTTAGTGGCATCAAAATCTCCTAAGAAGATGTAGTTAGTAAAATAATACTTGTAATAGTAGCTCTATCAAGAACATATAAAGTATCAATATTGTTCACTTTCATTAAGACCATAGTACCCCTTTTACGACTTTTAGAACTCCACGTCCACTAATGTAACTATAACAATTGGCATCGAGGCTATTTAAGGAAATTAGTTTTGTTTCAAATTTTGGAATGTGTTAGACGTCTATCAGATTTTTTGACACACCGTCATGTATCTTGATTAGGAATGTTCACATGTCACCAACATGAAAAAACTAATTATTTTCACTTAAAAAATTTCCACTTAGGACAACCTGATAAATGAGGAACCATTTCTTATTCAAAGACATGTTAAAAGAACAAGTAATATCTAAAATACCTTTGTGATAAGGTATAGAGTTTTTTCTGTCACTAAAAGAATACCTATTATAAGCTTGTAAGAGATAACATATTCACCTTTATTTTTAAGATAACATAATCAAAAGTTTCTAACATTTTAAGACTTTTCAATTCAGTGCTCAAGCTTTCAAATTTTTCAATCAAGTGACCATCCTTTTAAAACCTTAACAATTCAATTCAAAAAAAAAATTTTGATGAATTTTTTTGTTTTTTTAATCAAAACAAAAAGTATCAATTAGAATTCTAATTCTATATAACGTTTAACATCTAGAAAACTACCAAATAAAAAGCATCCCAAGCTGAAATATCACAGGTACCACCTTGTCTCGAACCATCGCAAGGAAAACTATAACCAAAATCTAGCATGTCTGTTAAATGTCACGTAGATGTCCATCTATTAGTCACATTAGTAAAAACTAATATTGATTAGTGTAGACACCTAATTTTGTTCCATTTATTTTTTTATAAAAATTAAGAAAATTATATATTTTTAATAAATTTAAGTTATTTTGGCCGAATTTTATTTTACAATTTTTTCACTAGATTTAATTTTAGATGTTACTAAATTTAAATTTTTTTATTTTTTATTTTTTAGTATTTTGAGAAAATTTGAAACAGTAATTAATTCGCTTATCATATTTCATTTATTTATTTTAAGTCATTAGTTTTAATTTTATTTTGGTTATAATTAAATTTTGTTATATTTTTTATTTTAGTTTTTTAAAAGTATGATTTTTTTAAAAATTAATTCTACGTTTAAATTTGGGGGGTTGAATTTTTTTTAAAAAAAAGAGGGAAGTAACAGTCCTAGTGGTATACAACAATAAATTGAGTATTTTACAATCATTAAATAACAAAAAGGAGTTAGTTTGTAGAAAAGGAAAAAAAAGAGGCAAGAGAGATAGTGATACATCAGGTTCAGATCACTTGTTCCCATTACTCTGTTCCTACCTTGTTCTATGAGAATCTATCCATTCATTTTTTGTGGGTCCCATTTATTAGATGGATTGATGTTTATGGGATGGAATAGAAGCAGGCTAATGAGAACAGAATAGAAACGTCATAACTTAGAGAGAAATTCTCAGACATAAAATAGAAAAGGCATAAATGTGAAAAGAATGGAGGAATTTGGAGCAAGACAACCATGAAAAGGAAATGAAAAATAAGGATCTAGATGGAGAAAACCATGTGAGAGAATGTAACTAAGGAAGGGAGAGATAAAAGAAAAAGCAAGGAAGAGCACCAACATGCCTTTAGACTTCTAAATAAATAATCTCTCTCCTTCACTAAGGATAGTCATTGTTCCCAATTTTCCCTTTAAAACTCCCTAGTTATAGAAAACTAAAACTTTCATCTTCTTTTTCTCTCTATTACAATCCTAGATAAGAGTAATGTTAATAAAGAGTGTAACAAGAATTCTAGTTGGTGAGAAAGAGTGAATAGGAGAATCTAAAAAACAAAAAAAAATGTAAGAAAAATCACGGAGCTATACGTATAACAAGAGAAAGGAGAAATTTTCTATTCTCCTTCATATATGGAGCCTTTCTTCTTCATTGTAAAAGGAAACCATTTGAACTGATAATATCTTCCAACATTGGTAGTTATATTCCTTTGGTTCATCTATATTAACCATGACCCAAAGTGAGGATGATTGAATTACCAAATATGTTTATGAAGTTTCCATATCTTATTTTATGTTACTATTTCATCTTCAAAAACTGATACATAAGGGTTCTCTACCTTTCTCTGTAAGACATTTATGGATCGATTTATGACATACCTGTATCCATGATCGTTTTGTAAAATTTTGATGTTCTTGATATAAGTTTATTTCCTCTCTTCGTCTTGAACTTTTAGCGATTTCTCCAATGGTTAAGATAACCTTTCGTAAGTTACTAAAACTTATATATGTCATTTAACCATCCATCATGTTGGTTCACTTTTAAAAGAGAGACAGAAAGGGTCTTTGACCCATTTGAGATCCTTTTATATAATACCCAATAACCATCATCTTGGATTCATTTGATGGGACTCAAACTATAAATCACATGGGTCATTTAATGTTCTAACAATTTCCCACTTGGCCCATATTACGACTTGGTGATCCAACAATAAAACTTTAAGTGCACACAATACATGAAGCGATCAAGTCATCCTTAAGTGAATTAAGATGATGGGATCATGGTAGTCACAAGTTATACAATATGATTCCTTCCATATATCATATAATCAACTCAATTCAACAAACTTTAAGTGGGTAATTCTATAATTATTATCTTACAAATAATAATTATTGTATACGACATAATATGGATAACCAATAAGTGAGCAAAAACATATGACTGTAATTGAATTCACAAGTGTCATAATAATTCAAGCAAGACAATTATATGTATATATTCATATCAGAACGTTATGCAAACAAGGACTTATCTATAAGGCCCATCCGTTCAACATGACCAATAAATATATTGGGCGGTAAGCCTTTCGTTAACGGATCTGCTATCATGAGATCAGTACCAATATGCTCAATTGACACTTTATGTTTTTGCACTTCTTCTTTCATAGACAAATACTTCAAATCTATGTATTTCGCACCCTTTGAATATTTGTCATTCTTAGAGAAGAACATGATTACGAAATTAACACAATAAGTTAGTAACGGTCTAGTAATACTGTCCACAAGACCAAGACCTAAGATAAAGTTATGCAACTACAATCCATGGACCGTGGCCTCAAAGCACGCCATAAATTTAGCCTCCATAGTGGAAGTAACAATGACAAACTGCTTTCCACTTTTCCACAAAACTACTCCTCCAGCTAATAGGAACATATAACCGAATGTAGATTTCCATGAGTCTACACAACTGGCATATTCTGAATTCGACTAACCTATCACTTCGAGATGGGTTGATTTCCTATATGTGAGCATATGGTCCTTGGTGCCTTGTAAGTATCTAATGACTTTCTTTGCAGTTTTCCAGTGGTCCATTCCAGGATTGCTTTGATATCGTCCTAGCATTCCAATAGTAAAACTAATATCTAGCCTAAGCATGCTTAAGCATACATTAAGCTCCCAACTACTGATGCATAAGTAATAGACTCTATGTCCTTACATTCCAAATCATTTCGTGGACATTGGATTAGATTAAATTTGTCCCCTTTCTGAATTGGAACTATCCCTGCGGTTTATTTTTTTATTTGAAATCTTTCTAATACTCTCAATGTAACCTTTCTGAGACAATCCTAACAATCCTTATGATCTATCCTGGAATATTTCTATTCCTATCATATAGGATGCCTCACTCATATCTTTCATTTCAAAATTATTGCAAAGAAAATTCTTTACCTCATATAACAAAATAATATTATTCGCAGCAAGAAGGATATCGTCAACATATAGGACTAATATAATGAACTTGCTCCCACTAACCTTCATATAGA
>JANIJH010000002.1:26148546-26159600 GCA_024520975.1 Erythroxylum areolatum | reverse complement strand
CATTAATATGTTCAATTTGTGGAATTGGAACATTAATTTGTTGTTCCGGTATGTTGCGTATCTGTGATGCAACAAGAGGAATAACAACGAGTGAAATCACGTATGATGTGATAGTGTCTACTCATCATGGAGTAATTTTTACTCGATTCTCGTGAATATCCACTTTTTGTAGTTCTCCACTCCCACTGATTTGGCCATTCTCAATGAACCAAGTGTAACCAGACTCAACTATTCTCGTACTATGGTTAGGATAATAAAATCTGTACCCTTTGGATTTTTCAGAATAGCCAATGAAAAAATCACTAATAGTTTTGGCATCAAACTTTTTTTATGTGGATTATACAGCCTTACTTCTGCCTGACAACCCCAAATGTGAAGGTGTCGTAAACTAGGTTCCCTTCCTGTCCACAGTTTATAAGGTGTCTTAGGAACTACTTTACTAGGAATCCTATTAAACAAATACGCAGTGGTCTTTAATGCATGCATCCACAATGATAACAGTACATAACTATAACTTAACATACTCCTAACCATATATATAAGAGTATGATTTTTACCTTTCGGCTACACTATTTTGTTTTGGTGTACCAGGCATTGTGTATTGCACACATATGCCTCGACTTGTAAGAAACTTTACAAATGGACTTGGACATTGTCCACTTTCATCAAATTTTCTATAATATTCACCACCTTTATCAGACCTCACTATCTTTACTTTTCTATCTAACTGCCTTTCTATCTCATTAATGAACACCTCTAGGATGTCCACAGACTGAGACTTCTCGTGCAGCAAATAAATATAACTACATCGTGAGAAGTCATCAATAAAGGTAATGAAATATTTTTTGTCGCCCCAAGAAGGAATGTCGAAAGGGCCACAGATGTTAGTGTGTATTAATTCCAGTAATGTGCTACTTCTTATGGCCGGATGCTTTGATACATGTTTGGTTTGTTTGCCTTTAATGCAATCCACAAGTATATCCTAGACAACCAAATCCAATGGAGGTAAGATGTCATTTTGACTAACCTTTGTACCCTTTCTTTCGATATATGACCTAATCTTTTATGCAACAAAAAAGCAAAACATTCATTTTGTGCACTACATTTACTTCCTATAATATGGTCAACATGAAATAGAGATTCAGCAAAATTAACATCAAGATTGAAACAATATAAACAATCAATTAAAGTACCAAAACCATAATATTACTTATGTTTATAAAATGATAAAACATCGTTTCCAATCTTAAATTGAAATCCTACATTATCCAAATTTGCAACAGAAACTAAATTCCTAGCACATTCAGGAACATAACGACACTTTTCTAGATCTAGGGAACATCCAGTACCCAAGATCAATCTGTATGCCCTAATGCCCTTTATTCATGCCTTCATTATGTTCCTCATATACAAGAATTTTTCAGTTCCTCTTATGGACTAGACTGAAAGGAATCCCTGTTCAACATATGACGCATGAGTAGTTGCACTAGAATCTAACCACCAGGTATTATTAGGCACTTCAATAAGATTTGATTCAAAACATACTGAGACATAGTATATACGTTTCTTTTCGAACCAAGCCTTTCGTTTAGGATAATCTTTCTTGAAGTGATCAAGCTTCTTGCAGAAGTGGCACCTCTTATCTTTATTGATTCGGCCCTCATTAACTTTGCTGAGAGCTTTGTCCTTATCTTAGCCTTTCTTTCCTGGTTTATTTTTACTGCTACTAGTCTTGGATGAAATGTAAGTTGAACAGAGTAGAATCAGACCGATTCCCTAACTTCGTTTCTGGATATTCCTCAATGTCCCGGCTAGTGATCCTTCATTTTCTTCAATCTCCCTTCCTCATAAACTAACATGGTCTTAATTTCTTCAAAGTTCCATTTTTCTTTAATAGTGTTATAATTCACTTGGAACTGACCAAACTCTAGAGAAAGTGAGTTGATTATAAACTGTACCAGAAAGGACTCACTCACATCCATAGCCATAGGTTTTAACTTTGTAGCTAAGTTTGACGTATAAGTTACAAGATCATGAATGGGCTATGACAAATCAAACTTCTTGGTCGTTAGCTTAAAATCCCTTCTATAAAATTGTCAGCTATATTAGATTGGGAGTATTCCTTAAGCTTTAACTAGAACTCCTTTGCGTTATCCATCTTAGGCATTGATGGCTTCACATTTGATGCAATTTTTTGCGATTGTCATTTGCATCAAATTCAAACTTAGCCTGTTAGACCATTCCAAAGCTTCATAATAAGACTTGTCAGCTTCAGAACTAGTCTCAGTTATAGCTGCGGGCCTTACGTCTGAAACTATGGCCAATTCTAAATTCATTACACCCATTTGGAAATGGATTTGTTCAGACCAGTCCCCATAGTTCAGACCACTGAACTTGATCAAGCCATTTCCTAAGGCAAACAAATTAATACATACTGCACATGCAACATATAGCCCACACATTAATGCGTTGAGTAAACCTAAATGGATTCAAACTAACTAATACACTTTGATTATGCATTTAAATTCTCTTTTGGGTGAAATTTAAATACATATTAATAACCTATTTTGATGCATATATATAATTTACTATAATGGACAATCAATCATATTCTAATCAACTTGCATGTTATCTTTAGATATATAATCATATTTACCAAGTATGTTGATAATGTCCCTTTAATGTCACTAATTATAAGCAATGGTCCAACTTTGGGCGACCTCCTAGTGTTATAATTAATAATCTAAATTGTTCAGTTCAACCTTTATGTCATTTTAGCATCATATCATATTGAACAATTGAACAAATCATAATTAAATGCTTAATATTTTTCAAGCTAGGCCACTTTAGTGACTAACAAGCTTTCTACGCAATAAACATTTAATTGGATAGTTATCACACATGACAAAATTTAATTTAATTAGTTTAGTCACTTTGGTGACTAATAAACTATTCTACATTTCCATAATGTCATGTATTACATTCAACATATAATATAAAATATTCAAAGTACCAAATAAAACATATAATATGGAATTAATTTACAAAATTATATTATGCATAGAAAATAAAACAATTATGAATTAAATAATTCCTTATGTTCCATCCTAAAATTGTTTTTTTTCCTTGGAGTAAAAGTCCATAATTATTTAAAAAATCAATATTATCCTTTATTGGCTCCCAAAGACCAAAAACATCAGTCCATAAGCTGATTTTTGGGCTTGGAAGCCCATCTTGCGCACGCTAGCATATGCCAATAAAGGCAGCATTTGGCGTCTGTGGACATAGTATCTGACGCGTGCACTGTGCCAACGTCTTCTTCCTCAAACGCCTGTGATTCTAGGTTTGTAATTTTTTTATAACTATTCTAACATCTGCTTTGTTTCATGTCGTTGCTCTTCATGCCATAATCCATCCCTTCCTAGTGTTATAGCCCTCAAAAACATGTCAAGATTTTCGTTTCAAGAAGTAAACCTTTTCATTTCTTTTCAATAACCGTAAACACATGTCTTTGAAGAAACATAACACAACAAACACCCATAGCAACAAACATTGCAAACTTATTAAAACATCATGTTTGATTTTTTTATTTCTTTTTAATAACCATAAACACAGCCAAACTCGAGTTTCGTGTTTGTTCTCGTCTGATTGAAACATCCAACAACACAAATAAAATACACGAAAATGATGAAACCTTTTAACACCAAAAACCAATTTCGAACATGTATGGGAATATAAGAACAAAAAAAACAGAAGTGTGCAGTTCATCTGACACCAGACATCTTCCTAGTATATAAGAACAAACAAAACAAAAGTGTGTGGCACTGATGTTGTATATAAAGAAAGCATTTTCATTACAATTCAGAAAACAACCATTACAGCAGACAACAAACAATACATCACCAGGCTCTGATACCAATTATAAGACATTTATGGATCGATTTATGTCACACCTGTATCCATGATCGTTTTGTAAGATTTTGATGTTCTTGATACAAGTTTATTTCCTCTCTTCATCTTGAACTTTTAGCTGTTTCTTCAATGGTTAAGATAACCTTTCATAAGTTACTAAAACTTATATATATCATTTCACCAACCATCATATCGGTTCACTTTTAAAAGAGAGAGGGAAAGGGTCTTTGACCCATTTGAGATCCCTTTATGTAATATCCAATAACCATCATCTTGGATTCATTTTATGGGACTCAAACTATAAATCACGTGGGTCATTTAATATTCTAACATTCTCTTGATATTAGGAATTATATTTTCTACGAGTGTGATAAAATTATTAAAGATAATTATTTTCAACCTTAATTCCCTGATGTTGTGTGTATTTAATAATTCTATCATAAAGATTTACCTATCTTTTGTGTTTAGATGATTATTGACATATCTAAAGTTAAAAGAAATTAAAAAAAAGTCAAAATAAGTTGAAATTAGAATGATAGAAATGACAACAACATTTATAATGATTAGGCATGGGCACGTTAAACAAATCTCAACTTCCAATTTCCAAATATGCAATTAAGATATGTAAAATTTTGTTTAAACCTTATTTTGATTAAATTTGGATGACAATCAATAAAGTTATGATCTCTTGAAGCTAAAGAATCACGACAAGAATATCCCCATATTAACAAAACATGAGGGTAAAATGGCTATAAATAAGACCAAAATGAAGGATGAAAGGTATATAATTTTTTTGTCTTTACGTTCTAGCTTTTAATAAAAATCTCCTATATTTTTTCCATAAGGCATTAATGTTAATTTCTCTTTAATAAATATTAGCAGTAGACATAGAATTATTGGCTAACTTTCTTTACAACTTTATAGATTGAGAGATAATTGGGTCTTATTATGAAGTATTTTATCTATTCATATATTAAGTTATTCTTTTGTGTTTTAATTTTTCTAATTATTTTGATCAATTTCTAATGCATGTAATTAGTTTATTAATTGAAATAATCAACTGATATATTAAATATTAAATACATAAAAGTTCAATCTCTTTAATCTTTATAAGAATTGGGAGTTTTTAATTTGCTACATTAGAAAATATTAACTTTTAGGTAACGTATTCAACTAGATTAAATGCAACCATAGATGTTGTATTATTTTACTTTAATGGTCTTTCTTTTCTTAAAGTTATTGTTTAATTAAATTTTAGATCATTTCTAAAGTTGTTAAACAATAAGAGTTAATTGAATTATGTGTTTTTTATTAACTAAATATGAGGAAAGACATGTCTTTAATACCAAATCAAATATGCACTTGATAAATTTTCTTTATATCAATGATCTACTATAGTTTCAACATTGGAAGCAATCGTAAACTCATTTTTGCTTCACTGAGAATTCTCTTCTTTTTTATTATTTGCATATTTTAATTTATTTTCTTTATTACAAAATTTTGTATCATCACAACTTTTATTTCATAAAATATTTCTTATATAATGGTTAATGAACTAGAATTCCTATTAAGAATGATCCCTACTTTACTATACAACGTTTGTTCTTATTGTAATAATTTATTATTTAATTTGGGTTTAGATGACAATAGCATTAGAGTAATATAAGGCTTATAATACACCTTAAAAGGAGAGGTTGCTTTGTTTCATCTTCAGGTTGTTAGTAGTGTTAACAAAGTTGCTTGAAATCACACAGTTGGAAACTTTATTTGCACTAAATTCATTATTATATGAATTAAAAGGGAATTTGAAATAGCACAAGGCATAGTGAAGTATCTGAGCTCATCTGCTCATCTTAAGGAATTGGGAGGCTACCTTGATGTCTTTCTAAGTATGTCCCACTCTCTTTCATTATTTTGAGTGGTTATTCATATTTATTATCTTTGATTCATTCTAGTTCATTTACTTTTTTGAAATTGCAAAAAAATGTCAATAAAAGTGGTACATAGAAGATTAACTTACAAAAGTGGCATTTTAACATTATCGAAATAAGTGAAAAAAGGTCAAAAGAAGTAGGCACATAAAAAATTAATATAAAAAAGGTTTTTGAAATTCATCAAAATAGGTGGAAAAAGATCAATGAAACTAGAAGCAATCTAAAGTCTTACAAGTTAGTTTCTTAAATTTTTTATCATATAAATTGTATGTTATATTTCTTTGGATCTAACTTAATTGGGCTGACATTAATAAGATATTATTTAGTTATGTTAATTAAAATTATCTCTTTTTCTTACTGTATTTTGGTGATTAAATAGGAAAATTAATTTTTTTGATTTAGGAGATGGTAAGTAGATATTGCATCAAATTGGAGCATTATTCATCAAAATCACAAGTTTTGGGAAAAGTGGACAGATTACTACAGAGGATAAGGCAAGATCAGGCTTAATTATAGATTAACTCCCAGAGTTGGAATTCAATTATGAAACTTATTTTCATTCTTATTATATAGGGATTTTGATTAGTTTTAGATATGGATTGTTTCAAGATAGATGTAAACGAGGTTTTGAGTGAGAAAATAATACAAAAACACATCTACTGCCTTCATCTTTTCTTTTATTTTTGATGTTAGAACTAAAGTCATGTGTGGCTAAGTCCAACTATTCTAATTCAAAGGGATTCAAAACTCTAGTTGTAATTTTGTGAGGTTTGGTTATAAACATATATTCATGTTTTAATTCAAGTATTTCATGTTTTATATTCTTATATTTAATGAATAATTAATATTGATTGATTTGATAAATTAATTTAGTATTGATTATTCTATAGCTATCCATAAATTCAATTATTCGTAATTGTCATAAAGGATTGGTACAAGTACTAAATAGGTTATTGATGAATTTGCGTATTTAACTTAATAGAAACCAAAAAAAAACTAAGTTCAATAGTTGTAGTTATCTTAATTATTTAATTTAGTGTCTAGTATCGTTCACTAAGCTTATTGCTATCATTTAATTGATATGGGATGCTATTGTATCCAATTAATTAATGGTAAGTTTTGGATTGAATGCTAGGATTCAAATAATTAATTTCAAAAATTTTGGGACTTATTTTGGATATCCTAATATGTTTCGGGCTAACTAATTGAATTGTGAAAAAAAATTAGACCAATGATCATTGTTACAATTAAATGAGATGTTTCCCTTAAATCAAAGTTAAATACTCATGATTTATTTATATTATTTAGGAACTATTTTAGTTTCTTAACTTCTTTACATTATTTTAGAGTTTACTATTAATCTCTTATCTTATATGACTCATTCTTCTCAAAGAGGTGAATTGCAATATAACCTAGAAATTGAGAAGACAGGGCACCGTTTAAAGAAAGAGACTAAACAAGGAAGCGATCATTCACCTCCAGAAGTGATAGTGGAAATAGATCTATCAATTAGTGAATGTTTTAATTTCCAAAAAGTTGAAAAGAAGATGGCAAATCCTAACATTAGAACGTTGATGGAGTTAGCAGCACAAATTTGAATCAATAACCCTTATACATAAGATTTCTAAATGTTGAGGTAGATTTCAAATTAAAATCTTGTTTGATTCACTTACTCCCTATTTTTTATGATCTTGCAAGAGAAGATCCACATAAACACTTGAAAGAATTTCATGTTGTTTTCTCTATAATGAAGCTACAAAGGGTGATAGAATAATAAATTAATTTTATAGCCTTTCCATTCTTATTTAAAGATAAGGCAAAGAATCGGCTATATTGCCTTTCTCTAGCTTAGTAGCAACATCAAATTCGATGAAAATGTTATTCATAGAGAAATCTTTTCCTACATCACGAGCAGCCAATATCAGAAAGGATATACGTAGGATAAGACAATTTACTGGAGAAACATTGTATGAATATTAGGATAAGTTTAAGAATTTATGTGTCCGTTGCCACACCATCAAATTCATGACCAAATTTTGATTTAATACTTTTATGAAGGGATATTACCAATGGATATGAGTATGGTAGATGTAGTTAGTATAGGAGTTTTGGTAAACAAAACACTAGAATTAGTCAAATAATTGATATCAAGTATGGCAAAAAATTCTCAATAGTTTGGGACAAAGATGGATGGAGTTATTGAGCAAGTGAATGAGATAAGTAATATGAACCTAGAGCATAAAATTTTCAGATTTAAATGCTCTAATTTTTCAAATGGCTACAGGTCAATTATAATCGATACGAGTGTGTAGAATATGCTTATTTTTTGGACATCCTATAGATGCGTGCCCTACATTGCAATATTACTCCTTCAAGAAGCTAATATAATTGGGGGATTTTCTAGTCAACCTCATCAAAAATATAACCCTTATTCCAATCATTATAATCCAAGATGGAGGGATCATCCAAACCTTATCTATGGAAACTAGGGAGGGTAATAAAGATATCAACCTCACAATTTCAACAGACAATCTCAAGCACCTACATATGCTCACTCTCAATCTTCAAATTCATATATGTCTTTGGATGAAATTGTTAAGGAATTTGCTACTAATACTCAATACTTTTAATAGGAAATAAGAGCAAGCTTCTACAATTTAGGAAATCAAATCACTCAATTATCCACCTCTCTTAGTAAATTGGAAGCGCATGCATAAAGAAAATTACCTTCCTAAATGATGGTGAATCTTAAGGAGAACATAAATGCAATGACATTGAGAAATGGTGAGTAAATTCAATTTAGATCTTCCTTACTAATGGAAGCAGAAAACCACGACAAAAGAGGAAAGAAAGATGAACCTCTAAATCAAGAAGCAATAAAGGTAAAAGATTATTTATCTTTACCACTATCAACTCATACGTATGTACCTATTTTCCTTATAGGTTGGCTAAATCAAAAGAAGGAGAACAGAAAAGGGAGATCTTTAAAACCTACAGAAAGGTGGAAATGAACATATCCCTTTTTGAAGCCATCAAGCAACTTCTGAAGTATGTAAAGTTCTTAAAAGAAATATGCATTAAAAAAAGGAGGTTGGAAGATAAAGAGAGAATAATTTTAGTTAAGAATGTATCAATTGTGATAAATAAGAAATCATCAAAAAAATGTAAAGATCCAGGTCTGTTTACACTTCCATATGTCATTGGTGATAAGAAAATAGAGCATGCTATGCTAGAATGAGATGCATCAATTAATTTTATGCCATACTTAACTTAACGATCTTTAAATATAAACTCTTTGTAAGAAACTAATATAAGTATTAAGCTAGCTAATGATTCTTTTGAGCATCCTATTGGTGTTCTAGAGGATGTTTTAGTCCAAGTTAATAGTTTGGCATTTCCAATGGACTTTTACATCTTGAAAATGGATGGAGATAGTGTTAAGCATTCAACTTTGATTTTATTAGGAAGGTTGTTTAAGAAAACAATCAAGATCAAAATTGATGTGGATGAGTGTACTCTTTCTATTAAGTTTAATAGAGAGATAGTAAACTTTAATATTTTTGAAGCAATGAAGTATCCTAATGATTTTTAACCCTTTTACTATATGGATATTGTGGATTCATTTGTGCAGGATATATTCAAAGATAAAGTATTGATGATGAGTTAGTGTTTAATGTTAAATTGGAAGTAAACAAGAAAGTAGATAAAACTTATAAAGTTGTAGAATCATTATCAGCGATGCTAATAGATTCGAAAACTTTAAATGTTGAAATTACTATAATTCATAAGAAAATATGGCCTTCTTTTTTGCAAGCTCAGAAGATAGAATTAAAGGCCTTACCTGATTACTTGAAGTATGTCTATTTAGATAAAGGAGAGTCATTACTTACATTATATCAAAAAGGTTGACTACAGGGTAAGAGAAAAGGCTAGTAGCATTACTCAAGGAGTACAAAACTATAATTACGTAGAAGTTTGAAAAGAAAAAGCTTCATCGAGCATAACGATGTTAGACAATTGTATTTTTCATAGGCAACCCAAAATATGATAGTTTTTATTGGTTCTATTTTAGTTTTATATATATATATATATATATATATTCATTTGCTTGTTTTTAAGAAATTATTCTATTGGCCTAAGGAGAAAATGAGTCTTAAAATTTCATAATACTAAATTTCATAAAGCGTGACCACACCTTATGTAATTCAATTGTCAAGATCAAATACTTAAAATTTTAGAATGCTAAATCTCATAAGCGATATCACTTCTTATTTGATTTAGCTTTTTGGAATGAAACCCTTAAAATCCTAGATTACTAACATTCATAAAGTGTGATCACACCTTATATATGTTAGCAGCCTATTTAGTTTTAAAGAAAATTGTAAATTTTTAAATAAAAATCATATAATAAATAAAACAAATATTTTAAAATTAAATTAATAAAATTTATTATTTTTAATTTAAAAAAAACCTATTATGTTTTGTTTCTTTTTCAGCATATTGCTCCAAGCCACACATTTATCACCACGCCTCCCACCAGCTAGGTCCACATCCAACACCCACTAACCATACCCATCACACCAATAGTCACACCCCAACAGACAACCTAACACCCACGTTTCGCAACAATCCTACAAATAACCAAAGCAGGTCCAACTCTAGTTGCAACTCCTCGCACCAGATAGTAGTATGTCATTGCACCAGCTCCCATCCCAACCAACACCTAGTCTACTAGTAGCAATGCACAACACTCCCAAGTCCAACAACACACCAAGCTTCACAACATTCCAGTCCCATACCTTACACCAGTTCCCATCCCAACAATTCCTAACAACAAACACCATTTCCCATTGGCTTAATTAGGGGGAAAAAAGGCCTTAGGCAGGGGGATCCCCTCTCCCCCTGCCTATTCCTCATCTATATGGAAGTCCTAACTCAGTTGCTCAAGTACAATATTTCTCAGGAGCGAAGATTCAGATACCACTCAAAATGTGATGGAGAACCACGGGCATGTAAAAGACAAGAAGAAACTCATCCATGGTGTGATTCACCTCAAGGAAGGCTAGGGCGTGACTTGCATGGACATAAGCTTGCAAAAGGAAGCTTAGGAGCTGAAATTGGATCAGATTTGAAGTTTGAATGTTCAAGGCAAGGGGATGAACGAAATTCCCATATCAAAAGCCCAACATTCAAGTCTAATATTCCTAA
>JANIJH010000002.1:26099955-26113561 GCA_024520975.1 Erythroxylum areolatum | reverse complement strand
TTAAACGACCGAGTTCTGATTTCTTTACTAACTCTTCCCCGACGTTTAGTTCACAATAAAGTCGTAATATGTATTTGCCCACGTTTTAATTGTACAACGTCTCAATTGGTACATCCTTTCCGCGTCGTTTAAATACAACGTCGCAGAAACCTTAGCCTTTTACTGGCGTTTCAGAAACGTCGCCATAAGGTTATACAATCTGCGACGTCTCCTAAGTCAGACGTCGCAAATTGTCTTATTTTTTTGTAGTGTGTTAATGATTTCAAGTCTAAGAACTAACGTCTATTTATAGGAAAAAGAATTAGACATGTGGTTAGCCATCACATTATGTATTGACTTCCGTATGAATAATAAGAAATAAAGGGAAAATATGTTCTTAGTTGCAACACCAATTTTCTTCCATCATGATTGTACTCTATTTTCATAGGAGACAATACCTTCACCATCAAATTTCCATTTTAGCGTAAATGAAACTGCCAAATGACGCATGATAAAAATAAAGAAATGATTCGGAAGGTATGTATATGCATTCTACTGAAACTAGGGTGAAGCCCATCTATAAAACTAGCCCCTATGCACAATGCCAACCGTAATTAGCGTCTGGCCGCGTTTCTCAGGCCATGGTTCGTTCAACATGTAAATGTCCCGGCAAATGTGGGATGATGTGGGCTGAAGCGGAAGCAATGGGATAGAAGTTTGTTGAATGTTGAGCCTATGGTATAATAGGAAAACCAAACCTTACTAGCAAGCATTTAAGTTGTGGAGGCATGAAATACACCAATAATTAACTTAAGTTTAGATCTTGAAGTAGTCATTCAACATATTGTCATGAAAATAACTATCCAGGCAGGAATTATTACATGCTTTGTCGATCTATTATTTTTATGTAATAAAATTGTATCTTATATATTAATAGGTGCAACAAAAACAATTTAAGAGTAAAGAATAACAACTGGGTGGGGAAAAGTGTCCTCAGTCCATCCTTGCAACTGTGTAAAATTTGCGACAGCGACTCCAGACAGATTAGAATTTACAGCAAATTGAAGGAGGCTACAGCTACTAGTGTAATGGGCACAAGGTTTCGATTCGCATTAAATTGTTCTGCATAATGTCTTTGCTTACCAAATGAGGTATGGGAGGTGACAAGGACCATTCGTGCTCTTGGATGTATATCAGCTAACACTATTTGGAATAGAAAACATGGGTCCACAAACGATAGAAGCACATATATATAGATGTATATGAAGACTGAGTAAATAGTAATACAAACCCAACCCCCCCGCTTTAAATGCGGGGCGAACAACATAGTCAGCGACTTTCTCCAAGGACTATCTCCGCAGGACCCTCTAACAAGAACATGATGTGAAAGCTCAGTCACAAACATACACGCACCCCTACACAAAAGCCACAAGCTCTTTTCCTTCTTTTTCTCTCTTTTATCTCTCGTCAAGCAAGGGATGCATGGGCTAGTATCCACATCCCCATATGCTCTCTTTAACTTCACAGCCATGGAAAGTGAAAAACGCTGTCAGCGAACAGAATTACTATTCCTGCTGCAGCTGTCACAGTAGGACATGCACACAAATTTTAAACATATATGCGTATATCATATGGTCATCATAGCCTTATGATAACTCCTTTGTCTTACTTTTGTTCTGTCTGGCTTAGCTTGTCAGCCGAAAAAGAGGGAAAAGAAGACGACTTTGAGAGAAGCGAAATGTTAGAAGTCTGTATAATTAAAGTTGCTACTTTATCTTTGGTATTAAAGTTGCTTTTGTTTGAGAAAATGCAATCATAAAGTAATCGATTACAAAATCATTCAATCACCTCTCACGTCAAACCATCTTTGGAGGTTGTGTCAGGAAAAGTTCTGGCAATTCATTTATCACTGTCATTTTGAGGAATGGGCCTTACCTTCCATCTAACTTCTCTAGCTAGGTTTACCACCCTTTTCCCCTCCTCGAGAAGGAAAGATACATATGCGTTGCATACTCTCCTCCCGTCCTCTCTTTTCATCGTCAACATAATAGTATTCATTTGTCAACTTCAACCCCAGTAGTGGTACTATGTCTATGTTTCTCAACTGTCAATGTTGTTTGTATGCTGTAAAAATGTCAAAATTTGACCCACCAATTAATTCAAGTGATGTTTACACACTATTTATAATAATGTAGATTTGTGCTATCCTGGTTAATCAGCATTTCTACACTATATGTTAGAAGTCAGCCGTATAACTTGCTTAAAACAAATATCATTGCTTTCTTGTGGTAATAACGTACAATTTATCACGTTAAACTATGATTTATATTTGTATAATCTGACACGATGAAGATCGTCCTTGAATTTTGCGTGAAGTGAAGAAAAAATATTATCATGTCAAGAGACGACTGCAAATAATGGGAAGACCACTTACTTGATTATGGATTAGTTATGATCAATCACAAGATTATCCAAGTTATGAATTACTCTTCTTTACTAGTATCTACTTATGTATTCATGGCAATTAAATTAGACCATTTAAATTTCATAATATCTCTTTTATGATAGAAAGAGTAAGTTATTATTTCTTTTTTTGCTTTTTCGCTCAGGAAAGTTCAGTAAGTACAATCTGCAAAAAGAGCAAAGTAATGGTAATATTTCTAATTATTTAACATATAGGTTTGATATATCTTGTAAACTTGGATCATATTTAACTCTTATCCCTTTATATAAAGATGATAAATTAATAATTGTTTAACTAATTTATCATGAGATTAAGTAGTATCTTTCCAAGTGAACCTTTTAACTACCTTTTGGTAGAGTGTGTGGAGTGTAGCGAAATAGACAACTTCCAATCTTGTCGCTACCTGTTTGGCCTTATTCTTGGGTTGACCTCACACTACACACACCCTCTCAACAAAGGATAACGCAACATTAGCATTATTATAACAAATTCAGCCTTAAAAGAGAAAAATGGTAGCCTGAACAACTGTTGAATGCTTCAACCTGGCTAGGTAAGAACTCCTTCGGGACTTGTAACGCCCAGTTATCGTGAAATTTTAAACATTGTGTGCAGATTTATCTTTTGCAAAATAGGGTTCCTGACACAAAATTGTTAGGCACATTATTGATGGTATATATTGGAAAGTATTTCTTAAAAATGTTTTGTTCCCAGCTGGGTACGCTCTACATGTAGATACACTACAACATATATGGATGCTTGTAAGTACAAGGGTGGTTGCAGAATGCAGAGATTGCAAAACGGTGGGAAGGAGAGATTGATTGGGAATATTAGAGGGAAGCGTCGGTCTAAGGTGGGGAGTCTGGTTCACAGGACATTCTTTAGGTAGATACTGTGGCTTGGGTGTTATTTCACGCTCAAACTTATTCCATTGTCAAAGGGTATGTAAAGCAAAGCACTAAAAATTATCTGGACCCCATGACATTTCATTTTATTCACTTCTCCACTACTATACTGCTTTGACTATTAGTACTACCCTACAACTTGTACCTTTACCACTGTAATGGCTTGGAATTAGAGCCCATTGACGCCTACAATTCAGAGACTTAGCCAGTAGACAGCAAGCAATACGTACTACGAGCTGGACCACCTCCATTTAAAGCATGCCTCTTTTCATTTAATTCCAATCGTCCTTTTCTTGATCATCATCACACATCCACATACATTCACAATGTACTTCATGCATAAACCACATAAATAAGTTTTTTTACAGAAACCAATTGTAATTATGAACAAACTAATTATAATTGGTACTGCTGATATTGGACAATGAACACCCTCAATTTCTTTATCCTTTTCTATACCAATGCTCAAACCTATTTTTTGGTCCGTTATTAAGGAAATCCGAAGTTTCTAAAGCCATTCTCGCATTAATTGTTAAGAAATGATAGCAATAATTTTATCAAAAAAAGTAAAAATTAAAGACAGTTCAATTTGTTTCGACTCTAAAAAATGACGTCTTTAGTCACTACAACAAAGTAACCATTTAACTACTTTTTTTTTTTGCAATGTTTCAAAAATCGTCACTAAAATCAACCATATTGCGATAATTTTAAAATCGTCATTAAAATTAAGCATTTAGCAACTAGTTATAGAAACGTCACAAAAAGATTAACATTTGGTGATGAATGTCAAAAATCGTTACCAATGGTGAACATTTAGTGACAATTCTTAAAAATTGTCACAAAATGGTCTACATTGAGTGATGATTTTAAACATTCGTCACTAAATATACTTTTGGTGACGCTTTTCAGAAACCGTCTTCATAATTTGGTAAACATTTGGTGATCAATTTTCAAAATCTTCACCAAAGGGTTCACATTTGGTGATGAATATGTAAAATCGTCATAAAAAGACGTTTGGTGACTATTTTCAAAAATCACTACCAAAGGTTCGTAAACATTTAACAAAATGTTTTTTGCTACATTTTTCATATTGTCGCTAAAAGTAACCATTTGGTGACGATATTTGAGAAGCGTCACCAAAGGATTAACATTTGGTGACGAATTTTGTTTTCATCATCACTAAATAGTCCACATTCAATGACGATTTTTGAAAATCGTCACCAAAGATTCCACAGTAATTTGCAATACATTTGGTGACGATTTTGGAAGGGTTCACATTTTTCAAAATTGTTAAACTAACATTTTTGTAATCTATCATAGTTAAGATATGTTTTAAATTGGAGATTTGTTTTGAATGTTTATAACGTATTGTTCGAAAAACACACAAAACATAATTTTAAGTGTTAAACAATAATATTAATTAATCATTGATATTTGTTAACAGCGCAAAACTTAGTTATAAAAATTTTAATAATTGTATTAATATAATAATATGATATATGGAGTAGTACGAACTTTGAATTTGAAGGTTAACAATTCTTACAGTTATAGAACAAGAACAATAACAGTCTACACTCAACAATACGTAGCTTGACCCTAACTAGTAGAGATGTTGTTTGACAAATTCTTATAGATACAACAATAAATCAACTTTAAAGCTGAATCTAGTTGATTGCATTGATAAATGAAAATGATATAATTAATTTTTTAGATTCCAATTGACATGAAAGTCGGTAAAGATAAATGAATCCCCGATGTCTAGATTCCTGAGAAGGGTCCTTGCACGGTCAAAGAAATCAATTGAAACAGTGATAGTTCTTCCCTCAGGTGTAGGGTTTTTTACACTCTCTTGCAACAACATTTTCGCTATAGCTAAACTTTTAGAGGATACAGTGAATGAGTCTCCAAATTTAGTATGGAAGACAAGTTCTCCAGATAAACTGCCAGTACAAAACGGTTTTCCTAAAACACAATTAGTATAGAACTTAGATACTATCAGATTAGTAAATCGTTAATCGAACCGAAATTGGAGTGACATGCATGCGTGAATGACCAGACGAAGTCTGTGGAATTGATAAATTTTTCAAAACAATCAATTTTTCTAATCATTTATAGACCGTTGTACCATCGCTCCCGCCTCCGTGGGCATACATGTCATCTTTGGGATTGAAGGAAGCTTAAAACAACATGTAGTATATATCATCAAAAGTGAATATATATAATAGCTTCATAAAAGGAAAAAAGATGTAAATAATAAGGAAAGTGACGTTGTTTGGATGATTCTAAATACTTTAAAGTAGAAGATCAGCCATAGAAGGCAAATGGTTATTAGTATATGAAGGGGAGATTTTTTATGCATTGTTTATTTCTTCAGTAGGGATAATTTTGCCACATTCCTCCCAACGGAATAAATTAGTACCATCCGGAACTAGATGTCATGTCGATATTCCTTGATTAATAATGTTAAGAGGCATATTCTGTAAATGTCGATTTAGAATAAAATGATGATATGTTCAACTCCGATCTCGATGATAAGTGAAAGTAGTCTAGTTTAACACTTATACATCTTCAATGTGCCTAATGATATGATAGTTACTCTTACTAAAATTTCAGAAATCTATTATGTAGTTTGTATCATATGCAAAATTTAGAATTTAAAGTAGAATAGACATGACTATGTTCTTGATGTACAAAAATATGGTATTATCTATATTGGGCTATATTACTATTAATGCAAATAAATAAAAGTAAAATACGTTTGAAGATCTTTCATCAAATAGTTATGAAGCATTGATGATGGAAGTGTTAAAGGTCTTTAGGAAGAAGCCAACCCATATACAAACAACAAAGACAAACAATAAATCATCTTTGAAACACAACCCATGCATCAAATGCATAATTAAGAACTTATAATAAACACCTAAGGGTATAAGTTAAACTTAGCACAACTTTGTTAATGAAATAGAACAAAAGAACAAAACCGATTCAGTTAATGATGGTTCTCTGACGGTGATGACCACAACACAGAACCCAAACAGAAGAGAGGAGATAGTGGTTTGCGGGATGAAGGATTTTGAGAAATGTTCATGACTTGAATGAGAATGGAGGCGCCTTTTATTGTGAATATGATTGAAAACCTAATACAAAATGACGTCATTTTTCTTGTTTAGGTAAACGATGTCGTTTCTTATTTATTGTAGTTTTTTGTTCATTTTTCTTATTTAGGTAAATGATGTTATTTCTTGTTTGCTATAGTTGTTTGGAAGTAATATTAATTAATTTGCTATGATCTATTGTATTTGGTCGACATATGTCAGATGTAGCGACTAATATATGATTCGACTAATAAGGTTAATGGTAGATCAAGGGAACAAGAATGATATTGTCATGTTCACTAAACATTAATTCATTAGGTAATAATGAGATGTGGTTTGCATTTTTTATTAATTCAACTAATAACAAAAATAAAATACTAATTTTAAAAAAAATTTCAATTTAATTTTGTTTATCTACCAAATTAAAATTAAAGATTAGTCATTCCTAAAAATTAAGCAAGTGAAGAACAATTCCATATGTAAGTGAGAAGACAAAATTTTCATTTTGTATGATGTACTAGGAATATCTCATATATATTAATCAATTAAGAAAATTAAGAAAGTAAGAGATTGCTTCAGTTTTGGCAACGGTGTGAAAATTTGGTAGCAAATTGTCTACCACTTACGACTAAGTGTGGTGGTTGCTCATGAAATGGTCTTCTGCAACTAAATGTACTCCATCGCAAAAACCCTCGGCTATTTAAATTAAATGTATCTTTTTATACAAATAATAAGGTTAATGGTAGATTAAGGGCTAAAGGGTATATGTTGTCATGTTAGTGATGAATTTGGTAAAAATAAAATGTGGTTTGCATTCCTTATTAATTCAACAAATAACAAAAAGAAGAAACTAAATTTTTAAAATTTTCCAGTTTTATTTTGTTTATCTACCAAATTAAAATAAAGATTAGTAATTCCTAAATATGAAGCAATCAAGAACAATTGCATATATAAGTGCAGAAGACAAAATTTTCATTTTGTTATTTGTAATAGGAATATCTCATAAATATTAATCAATTAAGAAAATTAAGGATGTAAAGAAAATGCTTGGGTTTGGCAACGTTATGTATAATTGGTAGCAAATTGTCTACTATTGGTGACCATAGTTTTGTTCGTCGCAAAAGGGTGAATAGGTTAAAAAATAAGTGGGACGACGTCGTTTTGCCAACATTTGTTATGACATCGTCTTGCCTACGTTTGTTTTAAAAAACGTGAGAGCTTTTCCTCCCTCCCATTTTCACCGAAACTTTACTATTGAAGCTCAACTGGCCCTCTTCTCTTCATCTGCCTTCTGTCCTCCTTCTTTTGTATCTCAAATATTGTACTCTTCATCTGCCTTCTCACCTTCTACTTGTTCTTTGACCTCTTCTAGTTCTCCCATCGCTTCCCATTGTCGAAGGTGAGTCCAGTTGTTTATTTCATTTGTTAACCAATGTGAAACCCCTAACTAAGTTCATCTTTTTTTGTGTTTCATGTTCAATTTTTGCATTAGTTGGTGATTATGTATAGGTTTTTTTTTTGCAGATTGTGTCTTCCTCTATTTGATTGGAGTCAAAATCGAAGATTTTGTTTGACATCTTCAGGTATATTCTCCCTGCCCACCATATGTTCGACAAAAAAACCTCTATTGTATTTTGTTGGATTCCTTACGCTATGGTTTACATATTCCTTATCAAGGATTGAAGGAAGCTCTTGCATGGTACAAAGAGGTTGTTCCATACTTAAAATTGTTAGGTGTTGCAATCTTCTTTATTCTTATTCTCCCCATAGTATGTGATTGCTTTCAGTGCTTCCTTTAGCCATTTACTATGATTGCAGAACCAAGAATGACCTCAAAATAAGCCCTAAAAGCTTATGATCTCAATTCATTTCTAAAAGAATTTGAAACTCTTAGAAAATGAGTTTTCTTTTTTTATTGTATAAATAAGATGGATAAGAGTTGGATGTCTCATCGAAAATGTTTAATTGAATACGTAAAAGGAGTTAAGAGTTTCATACAATTTGTAAAACATCAAATGGGTGACAAACGTATTATTCGTTGTCCATACATCGATTACTTAAATGTCAACTTCCAAATTCTAGATGTGGTATATAATCACTTGCTAGTTTGAGGCATAAATAAATTCTATACTCTATGGCTTTATTATGGTGAATGTAAGGAAGCAAGTTGTAGTAGAAATGGCGGTACATGTTATAATGACCGTAACAATAATAATGTAGATGATTGTGATATGAATGATGATGGGATTGACGAGATGTTAGACGATTGCCATAATTATATGGAGACTATGAATGAAATAGGAATCCCTAACATAATTGGTAGTTTTATAGAAGATAATTTTAAGAAGTTATTGACAGTTGCTCAAGACAATTACATCCGGGGTGGTCAAATTTCTCACAACTATCATTTGTTTTGAAGTTGTTGCATTTGAAGGTTTATAATAAATGGAGTAACAAGTCCTTTGACATTTTAATTGACCTACTAAACGATGCATTACCTATTGGACACAAGTTGTCAAAATCTTACTATGATGCAAAGAAACTGTTAAGGGACCTTAAATTGGGATATATTACAATTCATGTTTGTAAGTATGATTGTGTTCTTTTTTGGAAGGAAGGTAAATATCTTCATGAGTGTCCTATTTATGGTACATCAAGGTGGTAGGTGGATGATGGGAGAGGGAAAAAGATACCGAATAAAATCATGCGATACTTCCCTATTAAACCACAATTATAAAGACTTTTTATGTCAATAAAAACAGCCATAGATATGAGGTGGCATAAAGAGAAATGCATTGATGATAACATTATGCATCATCTAGCATACTCAATGGCATGGAAAGAAATTGATAGAAAGATTTCATGATTTTCACAAGATTGTCATAATGTTAGACTTGGATTGGCCTTAGATGGATTTAATCCTTTCGATAATATGAGTACTTCATATAACATGTGGCCGATGATTCTAGTCCTATATAATTTACCTCCATAGAAGTGTATGAAGGAGCCTTTCATATTATTGTCTTTGCTTATTCCAGGACCTACTACTCTTGGTGAGGACATAGATGTATTCATGCAACCATTAATTGATGACTTAAACGATCTATGGGAATTTGGATTACAAACTTTTGATGTTATTGAAGGCGAAACATTTATAATGCATGCTGTTGTTTTGTGGACTATAAATGATTTCTTAGCTTATGGGATTTTTTTGGGTGGAGCACAAGTATATGGCTTGTCCTGTATGTAACCATCAAACATACTCAATGAGGATACAAAGTAAAATATGTTATACGGGTCATCGTCGTTATTTGAAACATGGGTATAGATGGCAAAGAAGTAAACTGCTTAATGACACAGTAGAATTGGGTGAAGCTACGATGCAGTTGTCTGGTGATGATATAGTTTACCAGCTATCACATTTGGGTGACATTACACCTGGAAAACACCCAAGTAATAGAAAGTGAAATAGAAGTGATGTTGAATTGAATTGGACAAAAAAACCTATTTTTTAACTTACCATATTGGAAGGAATTACTATTGAAGCACAATATTGATGTTATACATATTGAGAAAAACATTTGTGACTTCGTTTTAGAGACTGTCACAGGAATTGATGAGAAATTCAAAGACATAATTAATGCTAGACTTGACTTAGAAGACATGAATATTAGAAAGGAATTACATTTGAAAAGAAGAGATGATGGGTCATATGTTATTCCCCCAGCTTGTTACAATATGTCAAAAAGTGAGAAACAATCATTCTATCAATTCCTTCAATCAGTCAAATTTCCTGATTATGATTATTAAAGAGGGAAAAGTGTCAGGGTCAAAAAGTCATGATTTTCGTGTACTTTTGCAACGATTACTTCCTGTTAGAATACGTGGGTGTTTGCCAAAGGATATGTTCATTACTTTAGGTGAATTGGGAGAGTTTTTAAGAAATTATGTTGCAAGACACTTAAAGTTGAATAGCTTGATTAAATGGAAAAATACATAGCATTGATTCTACGTAAGCTTGAACTATTATTCTCCCCGTCATTTTTGATGTTATGGTTCATTTTCACTTACCATATCGAGCAAAACTTTCTAGACTAGCTCAATTTTGGTGGATGTTTTCGATTGAAAGGTAATTCATATTAAATTTAATAAGTTTTTGCTATCTTATTTATTTGTAACAATTCCTAAGTTTATAACTAATTATGTTCAGGTTTTTATGTTCTCTTAAGCATTATGTACATAATAAAGCTCAACCAGAAGTGTTTATTGCAAAGGCTTATATAGCAAATGAAAGTTTGACTTTTGTTCAATGTACTTAACTGATGTGGAGACAAGATTTAATAGATCATAACATAACATTGATTTTCATGACGATGTTGGGTTGTCTATTTTCTCCCAAAATATTAGGTCATTTGGTATGGGAAAATATGTAAACTAAAGACAAATTCGAAATCACCCATTGGTATATTTTGAACAATTGCGAGAAAGTTGATACATACATGGATTACATATATTCCTTTTCATTCAAACAATCATATTACAATTTTCTTCATTCACTCTGTGATCTTACTATTGTTGCCCTTTTTAAACAGAGAACACAAAGAGACAATTCACAGCAAAGGAATTATTAATGTTGAAGAAAGACATAGGCAGAAGTTTGTATCATGGTTTAGAAATCGAGTAAGTTTCATATTGATTACATAGTATGAAAATATGAGAATATGTCTCATCCTTATATTTTTTTTCAATTTGTCATACAGATGATACGATTACATAACCGTAACGTGTAAGAAGCGACAACAACTTTATATAGTTTGGCATGTGGGACTTATATCTGTGGGAAGAAATACACACATTGCATTGTTAATGGGTGAAATTTCACATGCAAGATCCAGATAGTCGAGTTAGAAGTCAAAATTGTGGGGTTGTCGTTGAAGGACATCATGACCCTGATTTCATTGGCTTCTACCGTGTCATATGTGAAATAATAGAATTGCACTATATCAAGGATAAGAAGCTTGTTCTACTTAAATGCAAATGGTTTGATCTAACTGACATGAAAGTGAACGAGCATATTACTAGCATAAATATTAGTAAGACATGGTATGATAATGATCCTTTTGCAAGGATATGATAATGATCCTTTTGTCCTTGCAAGTCAAGTCAAACATACGTCAACGATACTGTATTGGGTAGCAATTGGAAAGTTTTTCAAAAGTTTTATCAAAGGAATGTCTTTGATTTTTGTAAAAGGGATATTGGTCAATTGGATGAGAATGACGATGCAGATGAATTCTATCAAGTAATTGGATTGGAGTTCAATAATGAAGGCATTTTAGTAGAAGATGTAGATATATCTTCATTCTATAGGAGAGATGTCGATCCTAACATAGTTTAAGTAGATGAAGTCCAAGCCCATCTTATTTTACAAATAGATGAAGAATATACTCAGGATGACTTAAATGACAATGACAATACTTTGCTCGGATGTATTAGTGATGAAGAATCTAATGATAATGTACTTAATGATGATCATTTTCAAAATCTTGATCATGATGATTGAATGTAAATAAATTGTTTATATTGTTTGAAATGTTATGTTCATAATTGCCTTATGTTGTTGATGTTTTACTTATGTTAATTTACAATGATTAGATGCATATTTTTAATGTTTCACTTATGTTTATATGGAATGTTATGCCGAATGTTTAGTATTTAACTAATCTCCTTATATTCATGTGGAATACTGATGTTTGAGTTAAGATTATGCATTATCTTCATATTTTGTTTCAGTTGTTCAATATAATGGCACCTGGTAGAAGTAAAAGAAAGATGGTGGCAACGATCAATGAACTTCCTCCCCCACAACAACCAACTCAATCCGACCCCATCGTTCAACAACCAACAATTGCATCCTCAAATGAAGATAGTCACCAACAACCTTTACCAACATCGTCTATTAGTGCTAAGGGATCTTCAGGTATGTTATTGTTAACCAAACATATTTACATTAATGCTGAAATTACTCATTACATGTTTAGTGTGTTTTTCTTTTATGACTTTTTTATTTTCAGGTTCCAATACTAGCATTAGAAAATGAGGGAGAGGTATCACAAAAAGAGTTGAGATGCAACAGATGAATGTTGTAATGAACAACAAGTTGTCTGTGACCATTGACCCCATGCAATGTTGCCCTCTGGATAAGATCCAATCTACAAAATTGTCCAGTGTGTTGGGTGTCGTTGTGAGGAATGAATTGCCTTGTCCTCAATATGCCAGGCAGTTGAAGGAAGGCAACTTGCTCCAAAATGCTTTAGGCAAAGTTTCGGTAATATTTCAATTCATTTGATTATATGTATTGTGATTTTACTTAACAAAAACAATAAGTTAACTTATTCGTGTTCTTCACAAATGAAGCTTAATATCATTGATATCGACAAGCTTGAGCTTTCAAGCTGTGTTAGTTCACTGTTAAAACAAAAGGCAAACAATCATCGATATAAACTTCATAAATATTACCAGTCTTTTCCTTCCGATGAAAAGGCAAGGAGACATGTTCTGGAATGGGTGACTCTAGAAAATTGGACTGTCATGTGTGGTCATTGGGCCTCTGCAAAGGTTCATGTTTGTTTTATTTCTTTTCATATTTCCTTCCATTAATTTTGTTTATACAATTCATAACTACTTCTCTTAATTTAAAAAAAGTGTGAGAAAGCCAAGATGAACAGAGCAAAAATAAAGAATCCTCATAACATCAGCTCTAAACCATTTGTCGTCATCCAATAAGAATTTGTAAGTGTAACATTTTCAACTTATTATTCTATTTCTTAATATAATAAATTATATTATCTTTTAATTTTTTAAATTCCTATAAAAGAGCCTGACGTAGAACGTATCGCAGAAGACTATCTCACTTGGGCCGACAGCCAGAAGCCCAAGCGAAGTGGATCGAAGAATTGAAGATTGCATTTTATATTTTCAAACTTAAAAGTGGACTCATAAACTCATAAGTGGATCCATGTTTTAGTTATTTTCTTTCGAACTATTTAAACAACTTTTGTTGATGTTATTTGCTATCTTGGAATTAATAAAAACCCTAGTTTGAGAGTTTTCTCAACTGTTCTTGAGTTTCTGGATTGAAGCTCGTTTATACGCTACTTAGACTG
>JANIJH010000002.1:26089090-26099855 GCA_024520975.1 Erythroxylum areolatum | reverse complement strand
ACTTTAAAAATTATCTAGCATAAATAATTTAACTATATAAAATAAAATATAGTTAAAATTAATAAAAGTGCTTTTTAATTTTAAGTTGCCAAACAGTCTACTGTATGAAACTCTTGTAAAAAAGCTGTTTTTTTAATTGACAGTCAAACAGTCAATTGGCTTTTAAAAAAAGCTCTTCTCAGAAAAGCTCTACTGACAAAAGCTCTAATGATAAAAGCTCAACCAAACGGGCACTACATTTTATATTTTCGAACTTAAAAGTGGACTCATAAACTCATAAGTGGATCCACATTTTAGTTACTTTCTTTCGAACTATTTAAACAACTTTCGTTGATGTTATTTGCTATCTTGGAATTAATAAAAACCCTAGTTCGAAAGTTTTCTCAACTGTTCTTGAGTTTCTGGATTGAAGCTCGTTTATACGCTACTTAGACTGCGTCAGAGCCAAACTCAACTCTAAGAACAAGAGTGTGATAGGATTACACTGTATAAGTTAACACACTACAAGGAAGATGAAGACTGGATATCTGAAGAGGCATAAAGTAATTATGTATATACAAAAAAAATTAATATTACAGTCTATTTTTTATGTAATACTAAGTAATAATTTTTTAGATAACTCGATTTTGTACTTTAAATTGTAGGACAGGATGCAGGAGTTATTATAGACATTATTGTCTAAGGAGAATCAGCTCCATGTTGATGACATTTGTAATAATGTCTTTAGTACAAGATCGGGGTATATCAAAGGTCTTGGGCATGGTCTTAAGCCTGTTAGTGCATCTTCGTCACGACCAGTATATGTCACAGTGCTTCAAGAGGAGAACCAGTCACTGAAGACTAAGTTACAATGTATAGAAGAGAAGTTAGATCGTAATGTAAAAGAAGTCAACAAGATTAAAAAGATAATCAAACAATTACTTGGCTCAAACTATATCAGTAGTTGTGACGATGAGGAGTCTTAGTTTGTTTATAAATTTTGTTCGAATTATGTAATTAACCTGTAATTATTTTTTTTTAATAAAATGTATTCGATTTTCAATGTTTATTTTATTTCAATTTATTATTATTTAAATAATAATAAATTTAAATAAGATTTCACCAATATTAATTATAAAATGTAAATAATTTATATTTCAAACAGTCTTAAAAATTGTAATAAATTAAATTAAATTCGTTTTTAACAATTATAATATAATTTAAATTTAAAAATAAATGTTTGTCACTAAAAAGTATTAGCTACTAAAACAAAATCGCTACAAAATGTTATTATCTATGTTTACAAGAACGTCTCTAAAGACATTTACTTGCAATAAACAATTAGTAGCTAAAACTATTCTACTACAAAAACAAAATCGTCAGTAAAAATATTTACCTACGACTACGGTTTAATAGGTAAAAATCTTTATTTTTCAAAACATATACATCACAAAATCCTATGTACGATGTTTTTGGCTCTCGTTGGATATATGTTTTACTGCCGAATATATTGTGTATCCAAAATCTTTTTGCGGCGATTTAAGAAATGTCGTAGATATTGTTTTGCTACTCGGATTCAACGACCATTAAAGTGACGATTATTTTTTGTCGTAAATTATAATTTCACTCGATTTTTTTAATATTTACCGATGTTTGAATTCATTGCCAATAACCTTATATGTTGTAGTGAGTGTTGTTTGCCAGTCAATAATGGTGGGATGCTTACAATAGATGCTGTTCTTCTTTTACAACTGATGAAGATAAAATGTTATTTCTATATACGTAACTCTTTTGTAAATAATATTAATTAAAGTTAAAGAGGTAAAAATCATGAAAATCATACAAAAGCTCCAAGCCTCTTTAATGTGAAAGAGAATGAGGATGCAACCGGAGCTGATGCAAAACTTTATTAGCTCTGATCAACGCGTATCGTCTGTATTTATTTTATCCAAATACTTACTCCATCCTATCTAAAATAAGTGTCATTTTAGAGAGATGTATACTTATTAAGAAAGCTAGTGAAATGTTTGATATACTTTTATTAATTGCATGTTGAATTGTCTTAAAAATGTAATTTGTATAATTAGGATGTGAGAGAAATTAAACGGTAATTTTAGAAATAAAATTATAAACATGCATAAAAAATCGTGAACGACACTTATTTTAAATAATTAAAATCTCTCTAAAACAACATTTATTTTGGATAGGAGGGAGTATTATTAAAGTGATCATGGACTCATAACCCGTCTACTAAGAATCATCAAAATTTGTCATTCGACATTCATTAACGTAACTAAAATATTGGCTTACCTTTTCAACTCACTAATGCTTTTGAACGATAAATATCCAAGAGGAGTGCTTAGTCAAGGCTAGCTTTCTTTCTATGCTTGTCGTAGCTAATTAATGGAGCTTAATTCTAAGTTCAAAGGACAAGTGAAACGAGAATGCATTGCAACCTAAATTATTTGGTGTACCTCATCCATGTTTTCGTATACACGTAGTCAAACACTTGCGTTAGAATTGAGACAGACAAAACTCCTATAAGACCTAGATTAAGCAATAGCTTAAAGAGAACTCCTGCTTTGGAATTGACCCCGCTTTCTGCTTCCGCATTAATTTGCACCACCTCCAAAAACCCAAGAAAAAGAAGAAACGAAATGCGATTCTCTTCTTCCAAGTATCTTTGCATTAAACAAAACAGTCGGTCTACGACCACCACTTTTCACTTCTTCACATAACTGGTAACCCCAAGACTCCTTATTCTCATTTCTGCTTTGTTTTTTTTTCTTATTTATTTCGGAATTACGACAACTTCATTTAGATGAATTTTTATGTTTAGCTTGATTGTTACTCGACCAATAAAATATATTTCATCAGAGATAACAAGAAATAGCTATTGCTCGCATCCTAACTGTTACAAGTTGCAACGTCACTTTCTTCACCTTTCTATTGGTTGTGCCAAAAAATAGTTAGGCCTATATCTTGTAAGGAAACACAAGCTAACTTTTGAAATGAGGTTGGCTAGTTCATTAAGGTGATAACTTCTCATTCCCCAAATTAACTTTTGGAAATTGGGGTTTCATTAACTTCGTAATTTCCGTTTTAAATTGCTTTAATAAAATTATATTATTATTAAATTCACTTTTTGTGTCGTCAAAACATTACAAGTCAAAATAATGCATTCAGAAACAGAGGAAGGACAGCATTTAGTGTATCCCAAATTAGCATTTAATGCACCGTCCAGACACTACCTCTGGGTGGGTGATTCCTTTGGTCACACTGGGAAGGTGACATAGTAAAATCCCTGTTAGAAAATGACACCAAAGAGTTTCCCTATGCAGAACATGTTTGTTATCTTCAGGGTCAGCATTTAAAGAAACGGGTTTAAATGATTTACGATTTAGCCTAGGTTTTTGGAAACTCTAGCGTAGACATAGTCAATGAGCTAGAAGGAGTGTTTTGGACGGTCATCTGGATGGATGAGATAATAAAATCCAATGCGCCAGACAAGCTTGTTGAAAGATTGGAAAGGGAATATTTGGGAATATGAAGAATTAGAAAGGGCGACGACGGTCATGTACAAGTAAGTAGAAGAATTAGGGTTTACGATGAAATCAAACAAACAATAATAATGGAGTCTCTCGATCACCAAGGTCGATGGGTCTATCTTAATACTCTACCTATTATAATATTCCATATTCTCGGAGGCTAAGGAAACAATATTCTATACAGATGTACACAGTACTTTATAACACGGACAGAACTCAGAAGTGATACACAGATATATCATATTTTTTTGTTTTCTATGTTAGTAAGTAATAAAGGGAGCCGGTGAAAGAAAGAAATAAAGAAAGAAAGAAAGAGGGTGCTTAGCGCAGAAGGTGGGGGGAAAATGAATCAGAAGAAAAAAGTTATTCTGTCTCTAATATCCCGTCGTCTCCGGGGATGGAAAACCAAAGTGATCATATAAATCTTTTTCTGAACATTTTATGACCTGTTGCTTTGACTATAGCGAGTGAGTAAGTGAAGAAGGTCTTTGTTTCTCTACCTTATTAGCTAGTGTCATTTTCCAACATATACTAGCCCTAGATATCCTCTTTCTTTTCTTTTCAATACACTTTCTGAATTTCTTATATCTTTTGTGTTCTTTACAATTTCCTTTTTGCTTGAGCATCACATCCTTGTTTCGCTCTTTCTCTTCATCTCTCTTTCCTCTGCATGTTTGTTTGTTGAAGAAGATTTTATGTTCATTACTCCTATCCCTTTAAGCTATTAGCCATATCCTCTCCCTTTATTCTTGAAACAGAAATCAAGCTAGGCGTTCTTTGTAACCTTTTAAACTTTTCTTACACCAAAATCAAATCTCTCTCTCACATTCATAGTTGCAAGCAAAAGAGAAAAAAAGATCCAACAAGACATGCGGGAGATGACTCCATTTGAACTTTTTCGTGTTCTCTAGTTTCCAGGGCAAAATTTGCCCCAGAAAAGCAACTATCAGGTAAAGGAAGCTAGGTAGTGAAAGATGCCCTTAGATGGGATTTTCGTCGAAAACTCTTCAAACCCAGTTCCTGATCTTTCATTAAACATTAGTCCACCTAATAGTTCCTCGCTATCTTCAACATGTGGCAGCATCAACGACAAAGCAGATGCATGCTACAATCTTCTGGGAAGACAAAACTCTTTCCACAAATCCGATTGTGTAAGCTCTATCAGAACAGATTCTCAGGCTTATACAGAGCTCTCTTTAGCACATCCATCGGGGAAAGCCCTCAACGGAGACATACCAAACCAAAAGAAGTTCACAAGCCGTGGAAACGAAGAACCACCACACATGGCTTACCGTCAACAAAATCACCTTCATCTTCGCCATTCTATGACTAACCTAAATCACATAAATCATGGGGTATCTCTGCTTGATGTGTCGGATGGTTCAAAGCCAATAAAAGGGATTCCAGTCTACCAGAACCGTTCGTTTCCTTTTATACCTTTTGAACATTCTAGAGACAGAAAAGATCCAAAGATGTGCTTCTATCCCCCTTCATCATTGTGCTCTCCGAGTGTCTCGCACTCTTCATCAGCTTATAGAATTGGTGGAGGTATAGATCCCATGTCTATGCTAAACTCAGGGCCGGGTCAGTCTGTGCCTGGTTACGATAAGTTAGCACCAACAGCAAGGTTTAATGGATTTCCAATGGATGCTTTCAAATCGTACCAGTTGCACCACCACCAACACCAAAATCAGTATGGGGTTGGATCAGCTGAAGCTTCTCATGGATTTGTTAGATCAAGATTTTTGCCTAAGCATCAAACAAAGAGGAGTATGAGAGCACCAAGAATGAGATGGACAAGCAGCCTTCATGCTCGATTTGTTCATGCCGTTGAGCTTCTTGGTGGACATGAAAGTAAAGACGAGTTCTTTATCTTTTTAATTCTTTCTATTACTCTTTCCTTTTTTTTTTTTTTTCCTTTTTTGGTTCAGTTCATCTACTTATGATTAGGTTATAACAGTAGCTAGATTTGTGTGTGTGTGTGTGTGTTTTTTTTTTTTTTCTTTCCTTGTCCTTCTTCGAAATGGTTTAGGAGCTACTCCAAAGTCAGTTCTGGAACTCATGGATGTCAAAGATCTCACATTAGCTCATGTGAAAAGCCATTTACAGGTAAAGCACAACTGAGATTCTCTTTCTTTCTGATCTCTCTCTTCCCCTTCTTCTTTCTACCAAAACGTTACACGGTATTATAGATGGGTCGTCAGATGGGTATAATATGAAGAGGCCAAAGAAGGCAGTGATAGATGGATGGATCAATTACAGAAATAGTAAATAGAAGAGAAATGAGTCTGAAACTTCTCAGACATCTCAGCTGGACAATTTTCTGCTTTATGAGAGAGAAAGAAGAGACAAAGACAAAAGTAGTCATCATTGCCCAATAATGCACACCACATTACCACGTTATCAAACATCATCCTCGTGATTAATGACTAACCCAATAAAATCTCAGTAGAGGGATATAGAGAGAGAGAGAAAGTTCTAAGCATCTAAAAAATATATAAAAATTTTCCTCTACTAATGTTTTATGTTTTTGAATGGTGATGACTCTTGACTCTTTTGCCAATGTTCCCCGATGACTTTGCAGATGTATAGAACTGTTAAATCTACTGATAAGCCAGCAGCCTCCTCAGGTAATTCGTATTGCTCGGTCTTCATTTCAATCCTTGTGCTTTGCAGCACCTTCAGATTACATGTTTTCATATTAATTGCTTTGTAAACTTTTCTTTATTAAACTAATACGTTCTGTAGTTTAATTGAAGAACTAAATCGAATGTCCAAAGTCCTATCGCTATTAGAGATAAGCGCCGTAACAGTTCTCTCATATTCAAGTACATTATCTGAAGTCCTAATATAGCATTCACACATGCATAGATTGGAGGTAACATTTTGCGTTATCATGCCATGCCATGCATGCTTATTAGGGATTTTCTGTTTTAAAATTCTTCAAGGACAATCAGATGAATGTGGGGATGAAGATACATTGCCAGTAGAAAGCACAAATGACCATAACCTCCGTCGATCGACAGATACAGCAGGACCATTAGATGGGTCAATGCAACAGGATATCGACTACTCATCCAGTGCTACTACTCTCTGGATTAACTCTTCCAGGTATATTTATGTATGTATGTATCACAATAAATGTCAGTACTCATCTTCTTTTTTCTCTCTCTTTCATGGCCTCTCTAGATCCTATACAAATATATCTTTGCATGTTAAAATATCAATACTGAGTTATTTATATCATATTAATATAAGGGAGATGAAATGAGTCACCCCTTCATCTCTATCATAAAATTGTATACATTATTTTGGCTTATAGCAAAGCTATCTTAGCTCATAAATACAATGCACACCCCACGTCCCCCATTTCTTGAGAATAAAATAGATGTTGGAGACTGGCAGCTTTTACTTTTCTTCCAGGTTTTTTTTCTTAATTGCTTTCTTTCTTTTTCTTTAACAAGATCTTTCATTTGATGACATGAGAGATTTGTCCCTGGATGCGATATTACAAAAAGAAAAGCAACCATTACTTGCAGTCAAACTATAATTAGGCTTAAAGAAAAGCAACCACAGTTACACTTTTCTTTTTATCCAAACCTTTGTAAGCCTACGCTCGCTGTTCTTTTTTGTATTATAATCCTCGTACTTTAGGTTATATTCAATCCACCAGGATATTTTCCGAGTATTTTCTGTAGTCAATTTGCTTAAGCACTTGCTTCCTTGTAAGTATTTGGTTCTTTCATTTCCTTTGTTTTCCTTCTTTCACTCAACCATACTACTTTATTGTATAAGATCTCAATGAACTTACCATTCGGATTTGAGATTTTCATCTAATTTTTTTACTGACTTACTTGCCAAGGGAAAAAGTATGTGAAGCTGAACTCAATTAGGTTTCGTTTCAGTACATGGTAGGACGTTTTTACATATCTTATACCTAGCTACGTATTTCCTGCACCCTTCAGAAATCAGTTAGTGGAGGATTGATCATTAAGTTACGGGTTTATCGGTGGATACTAGCTTGCTAGTAGTTTGATCGTTTGGCTATGGTGTGTTATTGTGATCTATCTCTTGGAAATTTGTAGTTGTATCAGATTCAACGAACACCACTTAACACCATGAATAGATGTAAATCCTTTTATGGCATAGTATATTCCATAATCAAGAACTAGTGCTAGGTTAGAAAAGTATTTCCTTCTTTCTGAAAGAGTTAAGAGACTTTCATTGGAAATTACATTCGCAGCTGAATTGCTTCTTGTGTACAAATATAAACCTTTTCTACTCTAGTTGCAATTAGAACAATAAACTCTTCATATTCTATTGAGAGTGTTACCTCTTGCTCTAGTTTTGTTCCTCGCACCGATTACTTCTTGTAATGCCTAGCCAAAAAAATAAAGAAGTTAGTGAAACCAACAATGTGTTAATCACACCCAAGGACTAGAATGTTTACGCAGCCATGTACAAAAGGACCTCTCCATTGTCCCTACTCGATTGATACGAACCTTCTTCTCCCTGCTTTAAATGATGATTTTCTTGTCCTAGCTCATGTTCAATTTCAAACGCAATCCTGATATCATCTTGGAAATCTGTGCTGGGATATTCACAGTTTATCATTCAATGCTAAATCTGCCTGTTCTTCTTGTTAATTATCAAGGTTTTGTGTTAAAATTGCTTGTTCATTTGAAATAATCCCTGTAGCTTCTACGGATTTATCGATTTGAAAAATCACAGGAAAAATGTTGGCGATAATTGGTTAATTAGGGGTTTCACTTCATCTATGAGCTTAGATGATTTGAATGTGCATCTAACTAGCTAACCAAACTATGTATATCTTCTAAGTAGAGAGGTCTGGCCAGAATCAAAAGCCACTGACATGGACGGCAGTCAGCAAGCGATGTTCCAATTTCAAATTGGATCTAGACACCACAGTGAGGTACCGACCTAATCCATCACCACAACCCGTTAATCAGTTTTTAAGTTTATGCATCATTAAGAATATGCTATGGATAGCTTTTTTTACATTTAAACGAATCGTGCACCTTCATAAAGTACAATAGGGACTTCTACTAGGGAAGAAATAATGAATCTGGTTTTAAAAATCACTGTAGGACTGCAATTCGACCGGGATGAAGAGCTGCAGGAATCCAAGCTTGGAGTTTACATTAGGTAGACCAGACTGGCAAGGCTGAGCCCTTCGTTAGTGATGCAATTCTTCCAGTTTCATCTGTTTCTTGCATTCGTTACTATTGCATATCAAGTTCTCCAACGATATATATATCTTCTAACATCAAAGACGGATCATATATAGTTGAGCTATTCTTATGTTGTGATTTAATTCAAGTCATGAAGACGAACAAGTGAAGAATAGAGAGAATAAGAGTGGAGGAGGACCTGATGTTTGGTAATGAACTGGTTTTTCTCATATGTCCTCATCTGTTATTTTTGGTTTAAAATACAGAATCCCATATAATTCCAAGAGAGAGAGATGTGGAAAGAATCTTTTGGTTCTTTAGTCTATTCAAAAGTGAAATTCAGCGATCAATATCAGAGGACAATGGGGATCGCCAATACCCAATAACCGGACAAGTCATTCTTCTATTTTTGATTGGTATCATTGTTTGTAATTTACTTGTAAAGCTCAAATTAGCTAATTAAACTGTCAATCATTTTGGTGTTGAAGAAAAGTTGTTTTTGCTTTACTTACTGTGAGATATGACTCATTAAGGCAAATGGACGTGAGCGGCACAAAAGTTACACTGGAAGGCAGGAACTATGATTGTGGTCCTTTTCCAAATTCCAAGTTTTCTCATGCTTGCAAATTTAATGTATCTCACTTTTAAGACGCTGCCCTAGTTTAGTAGTACTTTTCTATGCCTCGTTGAAAGCAAACTCACAATCGCTTTCAATTTGCTTAAACAAAAGTCAGAAACATGTGACGAAAAATTCATCATTCGGAGAAAACATATTGATCAGTTGTTTCGTGTTTCTTTCCTTTAGTTGTTTCTTTTCTTTGATTGAATATGTTTGACCCATAATCAGAAAATAATGCGATCCTCATGTGCCAATCAAGTGGAAAAAGAGTACTACTTATCTAACCACAGCGACATCCTGTTCCTATTTCGTGAAAACTTCTTTGTCTCCAATACAGTCTCTAATCATAAATTGAGCCAAATTCCATGTCTAACGTCGAGGACAATACTAGCAATTTGAAATACACGAACCACCTTCCAAGTTTACTTGCTTATTGATCAAATTGGCCTAGTATAAGGATTTGAAATCAATGTTAGACATTTTTTCGTTCTTAGGGACAATTTTGTCTATGTCTCATAAAGTTGGACAACATTAATTGCAATTTTAGTTTTTAAATAAATTATCAGTTAAGTTATGTCATTTGATCCAGATAAAGATAGTAAAATAGTCCAATAAATGATCTAAATTAATGGGTCGAAGTCCGGGTAAAAAATGAGTCCAATTAGTGTAGATCGGGTCCATATCGACCTTGTGATGGGGAAGTTCGATATGGAAGCTATATTAAGGTTAAGATCTCCTGCAGTTACTTATATATCATTCACGAGCATAAGTAATTCCTGATCGTTAGGAAAGCTCGTGTTTTGAGGAAATTGTAGAAAGACCTAGCCCGTGAATCGATAATCACTTTCCACTAAAGATCCCGAGAGATTCAGAGACGTTTTGTTGGATTACTCAGGTAGAATTTCAAAGGCGAAATTCTTTTTTGCGATTTTGACTAGTTTCGAGGCCGAATCTCGCTTTGAGGCCTCTAATACGAGTTGTAGATCTCGAGATCTTCTTTCCAATGGTCTAAGAACGAAAGCATTTGGACATTTTTAGCAAAAGTTATTGCATTCGCGCCAAGGGAGGTACAAATCGATTTAGGGTTTAAACATGGTTTATTCTTTTGAGCATAACTCCCTCATCCGACCTCCAATTGAGGTGATTCTTGAAGCTATGGTTTCCTAAGACATGTAGCTTTCTCTCCATAAAAATTTGTATCATTTGGAGTCCAAAACTCCTTCTAAAGCCTCTCCAATGCTTCCAAACTCCATCCTAACACCCTATACATTCACAAAGTCCCCAAAATCAACTCTTCAAGTGTATCACAACTTTATAACCAAACAAATACCAATCTAAAAGCAACAAACTCCCAAATTTTCATCATCACCAAAGCCCTCAAGTTCATACTTCCCATATAACATCATCCCTTGCAAATGTTCATAACT
>JANIJH010000002.1:25921727-25944676 GCA_024520975.1 Erythroxylum areolatum | reverse complement strand
TCAAATCAAATTATTCACTATAATTATCATGGTACCCTTACACACACAAATTTATTCAAAATTTCCAAGTCATCAAAACCAAAATTCACTTCTTTTCACATCAATTTCATTTAACTCAAAAACACTCACAATACATACATACTAAAAAACACTCATTTAATTTCATTTAATATTTCTAAATTTTACTAAAAAATCGGGGTTCAACATTTCTCCCCCTCTTAAAAGAATTTCGTCCTCGAAATTCTTACTTAAGAAATCACCAAGTAATACATTCTCTCAAATAATTTCTTCCAATTTAGTCAATCACTTTCTTAACTCATTCCTCATCATACATATATCTCAATTTACTCACAATTATTTACTTCTTGTGTCAAAAACTCCCATATCATATCAAATCACTATTTCATTACATCTTTACACAAGTCAATGGTCTCATTTCTGTAAAATGTGTCTTTTTTAATCCAATATGTTGGTTTAATAATAAGATGAGATTTTAGATGTGCCCACTTCTTGATTATGTTAAAAGTAAGAAGTTTTAAAGAAGATCTAAGAAGCTAGAGAATATGCTTAACTTCTTTATCGTTCAATGGAATATTCCTAATGAAGTTGATATATAACAGAACTACAACTATAGTGTAATGCTCAGTTAATTATTTATTTTAGTTTCATGATAATAATAACACATAAGTTTATTGGCCATTTTTTTTGCAAATTGGGACGATGGACTTCCAGGGATTTCACCAAGAAAGAAAATGCACAAGGATTTGAAGATTTTTTTTTTGATTCAAAAGGATAAATACATGAAGCTTAAGTAACTATGTGAGGCAAGGATACCCCTGTGACATCCTCTAGGTTGATAGAAGAACAATCCACACAGGTAGGTTTTGATAGCAGTGGATACCAAGTTCTGATAAACTGGCATAGTTAGCTAGCCAATCTACAGCTTGATTTAGCTCGATTTGTCTCAAGGTAAACATACCTAGCTTTTACAATCCACTCGTGATTTAGTAATTTTAGATTAGTACCTTAAGGTCATTAGAATTGGCCGATTTGACTTGAAGATTGAAAGGGATTTGGACTTAGAAACTAAATTTGAACTTGATTGGATTATATGATTAAGATATGATCCAAGTTTCAATTCTTTTCTTTTTCATATTTTAAAATTAAATTATTAATTTGATTTTATGTTATTTTGTTTTTTGAATTAAAAAATTTGAGTTCAAACTCTTTACAAAAAAGCTTAAGAAAATGTTAAATTTACAAATTGAATTGAATTCATTAATTTTAAATTGACTCTCTCTCTTTATTAGTTATTTATATTTTTACATTTTTTGAAAGTTATATTAAACTTTAACATATCTCATTATCCGAAAATTTTTCAAAGATTGGATCAGCCCGAGAAAATATGCTGAGCCTAATGGCCATCGAAAAGAGTACATGTGTCTTCTCTCGTAGTCCATGTATTCATTATCACGATGATGTCACGCACGAATTAGGAGATTGGAGATGGAGTAATAATTTGTGGACGTAACTTTCTCATCAAAAAAGCTGTAACGATCAAGACATTAGTCCCTAAACTGAGGGGTGGTTTAAACAGTAAATTCGGGATCTTATCTCCATTTTTATCCGTCCAATATTTTCCAAACCACGACGTCTTTTTGTTGTATTGACTGCAAATATTTTATAATTATATTAAATTCTTATTAAAAAATTCACTGTCGATTCATATACATCTATTCAGAAAGAAACATAACCGAACTCTATATATTAGCCTAACAGCCGATCAAGGTTCTTTAAGAGACTAAAGAGTGATCAGAATCCAGAGTCTCCAACTATGTGAATTAGCAAACCAAGTCATGAGTTTTGTGTTAATTGTGCAGCAAGAAGCTCTCTAGCTTCAGCTTCTACCTTTTTCTACCTCCCTTTCATGGATATATACTGCCAGAGTCATGCCTGGCAACTTTATTCATGAATTCTATTATTCGCCACACTCACAGCCACTACCGCCTCCGCCCCCAATGACACTTTTAATAACGCCACCACCTTTCCACAGCAGCGACAAACTGAGGGAGATGGTAACTATCTGTGGACTCGTCGCGGGGATAGTAATATGCAGCATTTTCATGTTGTGGGGTGATCGCAGAACAGAGGGAGTAGCAAGAAATCGTGATGTTGAAAATGCATAAAAAATAATGCCAACTATACACACTACCAAAACAAATAAGAAAACATACCTCTCTACAGATAATAGTTATTATTAATATTATTATTATTATTATTATTATTATTGTTGTTGTTGTTGTTGTTGTTGTTGTTGTTGTTGTTGTTGTTGTTGTTGTTATTATTCTACTATTAGATCTAGTTTACACGTAGTTGTCATAGCAATAGTTATTTTTAGTCCTCTGTTTAACGTGAATAGATTTTTTCTAGTTATTAATATAGATAAATAAAATTATAATATATTTTTTCAATTCAATGGTTTTAATTGTTACAAATTTTAATAGAGAGACCAATCCTTTAAGAAGAATGATGGACCACAACTTTATGTCCTGGTAGTATTGTTGGCTTTTTAAGGTGAAAACCAAAAGAAACTTGTTGAAGAGCAATCATAAGCATTATAACGAATTTCGTACCGTACTAGCTAAAAAGTGGTACAAAATGGGATATCTTGATACTAGATTCAAATAACAGCTTATACCGGTCTATTTTTCCGGGCGCAAGCCAATATTGTTAGAATATTAAATGACCCATGTGATTTATAGTTTGAGTCCTATAAAATGAATCCAAGATGATGATTATTAGGTATTACATCAAGGGATCTCAAAGGGGTTAAAGACCCTTTCCCTCTCTCTTTTAAAAGTGAACCAACATGATCGTTGGTAAAATGATATATGAAAGGTTATCTTAACTATTGGAGAAATTGCTAAAAGTTCAAGAAGAAGAGAGGAACTAAACTTGTATCAAGAAAATAAAATCTTACAAAGCAATCATGGATGCAATTATGTCATAAATCAATCCATAAATGTCTTTCAATTGGTATTAGAGAATGGTAATGTATGATTGGTTTTTTACCATGTATCGTTTCGGTATGATTTTGTTATCGTTTGTTTTGTATGAATGGAGTGTTAGCATGATTATATATTTTCATGGCATTGTTTTCCTCGTATATGAAATAGACATAAGAACACAGACATGCAACGAACATTCAGTGATGATATGTATGTGTAGCCTTATTTGTTGTCTAGTATTATTAACGGTGTTAATACAAAATATAAACACAAAAGAAACTATACGTTGTGTTGATAATGCCATGCATGGAAAGGTAAGGCTTGGGATAGTTTTCAGTTGGGAAAAAGAAACAAAACCAGCTATTTGTTTTTGGACTTACCGTTGTGTTATTGTGTTAAGATATGTGTTTATGGTTGTTAAAAAGTAATGAAATTTTCAAAAAACCATCAAAGATGAAGGGTAATTCATAGTAGAGAGAAACCAAACACGTCAGCATGGATGTTAAGATAAAACCGAAAGTTTTCAGTATGAAGAGAAACCCAACACAAGAGATGCTCTTGGTAATGCTTGATATGGTTTACATATCCTTTGTGATTATCATGTTGGCCAGAGATGCTCCGGGTAAGGTGGGAATGGTTTTCGCATGGAGAGAGAGAAAAAAACTGAAACTAGAACGAAACTAGGCGTCTGAGGAAGAAGACGTTGGCGCAGCATTTGACGCATGCACTGCACACGCCAGATGCTGCTTTCGTAGGCAGAAGGCTAGCGCGTACAACACATGCGCCAAACGTTTGCACACACCAGCATCTACCACTATAGGCATGTTTTTGGACTTACCATTATGTTACTATGTTAAGATATGCGTTTATGGTTGTTGAAAAGTAATGAAATCTTCAAAAAACCATCGAAGATGAGGGGTAATTCACAATATAGAGAAACCAAACACGTCATGCATGAATGTTAAGATAAAACCGAAAGTGTTTGGTATAAAGAGAAACCTAACACAAGAGATGCTCTTGGTAATGTTTGATATGGTTTACGTATCCTCTGTGATTATCATGTTGGCCAGAGATGCTCTGAGTAAGGTGGGAATGGTTTTCGTACAGAGAGAGAGAAAAAAACTGAAACTGAAATGAAACCAGGCGTTTGAGGAAGAAGACGTTGGTGCAATGTTTGACGCGTGCACTGCACGTGTCAGATGCTGTGTCCGCAGGCAAAAGGCTGGCACGTGCAAAACACGTGCCATACGGGCTTTCAGGCCCAAAGTCAACTTATGAACTATTTTTCAGTCTTTGGATCATTAAAGGATAATATTGAATTATTAAATAATTATGGACTTTAACCCCAAGGAAAAACAATTTTAGGATGGAACATAAGAAATTATTTAATTCATAATTGCTTTATTTTCTATGCATAATAAAATTTTGTAAATTAGTGTCATATTATATGTTTTATTTGGTACTTTGAGAAGATGCTTATAGAATTCACACTTCTCTTGAGTATTATGGCTCGTAAATAAAATCCTGCACCTTTAAATCATGCCAATTGTTATAAGATTTCCAAATAACCTAGTTGGAAATATGTTAAAGTAAGAAACCATCATATTAATACTTCTTTAAATTTGATTTATGAAATTTAAGTGAGTATTGATTACATTACATAAGATATATATTATGCTACTACAAGGTAAAGAATGGACTTTGAAGATTGTTGGAGATATATAGAGAAGTTATACGTATCAAATAAAGTGAAAGCATTTTAAAAAAAAAATTATGACCAATGTAGAAAGAATGATAAGTCGTCCTAACTACATAAGTAACAAAATCTTTGAGGAGCTCATTTCTTATTGGAACCACCCATATATTAAGGTATGATAATTATTTGAACTTTTCATGAATTAGTTCATGATATCTAATTAATATAATGCTTCAATATGTAGCAAATTGCTAGAATAAATATTTGAAATAGAAAACAACAAACTAAAATGCATACAACTTATTATAAGAGTTTTGAAATTATTTGCACTAAGTTGGTAAATTGCTCAGTGAGTTATAATATATCAAGAAACTACCTAAATTTTCTAAATTATTTTAAAATTATAATTACTTGTTTCAATAGATAGCAAAATGAAAGAGATAATAAAACTCCATTCTAGAATAATAAAAGGTGTCTTTCAACTTATAAAGAAAGTCTAAAATATGTATAGGCAAGTTATTAAAGCTAAGAGAGAAAATTATGAATAATATTTTGTCTTGTAATAATTTTCTATATTGTTGCTACTTTCATTGAGATGCGTATATTTATTACTCATTGCATATTATGTTATTATACTACTCATATCACCTATATTCTATTTCATTTTTTCTATTGTTGATATGTTCTTCTTGTCAAAATGAGTTGTTTCTAGTACAATTAGAATTATGGTGTGATTTTTTGTAATTATATATTGTACTTGCATTCATTACTATTGTTTCTTGTTCGAAATATAGGAATTGTCATTATAATTTGTTTCTTATAAACTTGCAGTCACACTTATGAAGATCAATTTTATTGAAGAACTAATACATTACTTTTCTTTTATAGGCTTGCATTGAAAAAGTGTAAAAAAATTATAGTTAAAAGTTTGATCAGGTCGTGATTGATATGAGAGTGATAAGGCCTAGATGTAATAAACTATTTAGAAAGGGTGTGAAATCGTTTGGCATGAAAGAAATTAATATGGTGACTGAAGCTTTTTACAAAGTTCCTAATGAGTATCTCTAGTTCGTCGAGATTGTACTGGAAGAAGAGATTAACTAAAAAGTAGAAGCTCCAAAGGAGAGAATGGCAAAGGAATTAGAAAAAGAGAAAGTCAAATGATTGGAATGAAAAGGCAACTATAATAACAATAATAATAACCCAATGAAAGTCACGCTAATACATAATGTTTGAGAAGGTCTAATAGTACACAATCTTACTCCTAACTGATAGAGAATTTGTTTCTGAAAGACCCACGTGAAAACAAAAATATACATATTAAAATAATAGATAAATAAAAATAAAAATAGACATAAAAAGTTAATAATAAAAATAAAAAATAAATAAATATGTGTAAATTAAAATATAAAAATAAGAAGTAAAATAAATAATATAATAAATATAGAACAAGGTAAAGTATAAAAATAAATGATAAAATAAGTAAATAAATACACAAATAAAAAAGAAGACAAGTAAATAAATAAATAAGAAAAGGTAAATAAAACAAAATAAAGCGTATAAAGAAGAAAAGATGAAACAAATGTTCTCTCTTATTCAATCTCAACTTGGGCAAGCCAACACCATTAAAACCATCATGCTTTATAAAGTGGTTGCACCTAGTCAATCAAGAAGAGAATCTTTGTCTAAATCGGACATATCAATATGAGGAATATCAAGTGACAAAGTTCCTTAATTAGCTACTATCATACATCATCTTGTTCACTTTTCTACTGAGATCAATTGCTTTTTTTTTTCCATTTGGAAATCTAGTGCACCCAATGTAAATTGAAAAGTTTAGCCCTTCTAACTTTATTTATAAAAAGAACTACAACATTGCGTTGTTAATTTTTGAACTACATTAACTGTTTTGATTAAATGGAGGTCACAATAAAGTAGTTGATATTTTATTATTTAGATATATTAACTTGTTTATGATGGTCTTCAAATAATTTTATTCTACTTTTTTTTAATAAAGGTGATGACTAGAAGTAGATAAGGAGGTATATGGAGTAGAGTTTTAGAGTACATATACATATTAGTTTTGTTTTGTATTTTGGTTGATGCACTTATATTTCATACAGACTAGAGAAAGATTATTTATGTACATATTTTAAATAGTGATTTTTATCTATATTGTATTTTAGATATGTTAAATATTGAATTCTACAAGTCCATATAGACTGTATGATATAGTATATATAGATATAGGCTTTTGGTCATTAACATTTAAGAATACATATTTTAGGATATACTTTAATGTGTGTATGGCTATGAATGTTACCTACTTAATGTCAAGGATTTGCTTTTACATTCATATATTGTTGCTAATTAAAGGATGAACCATTACTTGTGATGTTAGATACTACTGCTTTAAAAGTCATTTCATTGTATTGTAAAGACTCAAACTATTGTTATATTTATTAATATTGTTGTTATAATTTAAAATTGTTATGATTTCTCAATTAATACTAGAAGCAGTATTATTCATTTTGTTGCCTAATCAATAAATTTTGTTGTCTTATACTTATAATAACACCATTTTATTTAACAGTATGAATTATGAAGTTTTAATAAAAGAAGAAACAATAATTACTCTTTTACTTATTTATTTTATCTATCACCTAATATCTTTTTTATGTATATCCCACAAATCCTAAGATTTAAATAATGATTTCATTTTATTACTCTAAAACTCATAATCTTCTTCTTTGAAGATAAGAATTATAGGTTGAGAAATGCTAACAAAAATCCTATCTATTCATTGTCACGTGTGAATAAGCTCTGACACTTGTTTTTATTAATAAAGGCCCTGACACCATTTTTGTTAGAAAGTTTATACTAACAATAATGCAAAAAGGAGAAATGAAAGAAGGAAGATCAAATTGCACAAAAAATTCAGCAGCTATTAAAATGAAAAAGACAAATATAAAGTAAATAACAATTCTATTTGTGTCCCACCCAGGTTACTTTAATTTGAAAGCTACAAAGTAGGAAGAAAACTAAAAAAACTAAAAAAATACGGTAACCATTTTAATTTTGAGTCATTACTTTAACAATTACAGTTCTTTTTAAAACAATAAATAGAAAATTTTAAAGAGAACTCTAGTAATTAATTTTCCTAAAATTTGATATTTATAATAATTTTAAATTAAATTAATTATATATTAAAATTTTAAAGTAGTCAAAATTTGAGAAATACTTGATTATCTAAAATTAAAACTTAAAAGTATAATCTGCACTACTATCATTTAACAAAAAAATTTAATATAGTCTAATCGTTACCTAAAATATTAAATTAGATGATACTTTATCATACATTTGTCTTAAATTTAGCTAATTGAAACATTATTTCAATTAAAGTGATATGTCACCTACACAATTTAGACTTTATCAATTTATTAACATTTTATTAGTTAACAAAATAACATTATTGAAAGAATATAAAGTTATAATTAATAATTATAGCAACAAAATAGAATAGAATAGTTAAAAGATAAATCAAAATAAATGTCCAATATTTTACGTTTGACTAAGAACAAATCTTAACACCTAAAGTATATTTTTCTCTAAATCAAATTATAAATTTCTGTAAAACCTTTCTGCATCATACTTGGCAATTAGTCATGTTCTTTACGTTCTCCAATATAAGTTTATCATAATCTATGTTTGCATAGATATTCTTGAAATTATTTGATAGCATATATGCACTTAGGGTTTAACCTTGAAAGATTGATCCTTGGAGATAATAAATAAGCACTTAAACAGACAAGGTTAGATATTTTTTCTTTTTTTTCTTCATTTCAATTTTGCAAAAGCAACAAATTACCTTTTAAGCACAAGAGTATCACACCTTATTTTTGTTGGGAGTCAATAGCACAACTCTTTAAAAGTCAACCAAAGATTTGAAAAAAACACTCACAAGAATTAACTAGTTGATCAATATGAGACTTAAAAACAAAGTAATGAAACAAATGTCAAGATTTACATTGAAAATCATCTAGTATAGAGGAAAAAATTCATGGGCTAAACCAACAAACTGATCCAATAAATTCAAATAGGAATTTACAAAATTTAATCCCGAACGATTGACCTTGCTCGAAATATTATCTCACCCTATAACTACAAGTTGTCTCATCAAATTTTAGGATTGAAACCAATCAATGTAATACCCTTAAAAAATCTTTATAAACACCTTATTTTTTAAAAAATCAACAAAAGGATGATAAAACTTCTTTTAGATTGCTTTCGCTTATTTTTTCTTTATTTTTTGGTTTTTTAGCCACTCTCATATTAAACCTACACATATTTCTCTTTTGTATTATGAAAATAAAATTTTTCCAATGCCATTCATAGTCATATATATGGCCATATAATTGACTGCCTTTTCTAGCTTTAAGGAAATCAAGGATATACATAATCACAGAGAGTTACACAATCGTCAGACATGGTCTTGTATATCATGAACGTAGGCATGTACATGATCGTGTATGTCTTCATCCTTTCACGTCATTCTACATAAATTTTTAGAGGCTTATATGATTAACTCACACGGCCATGTAAGTAAAGGACATGGGCATGTAGCACCTTACACGATCGTGTCTACATAGAAAAGGTTGTTCTAACCATCATCCATCTTGTCTTCACTCATTTACCATCCCTACGAACCATAAAAGTTTCTACGATCACCAAGAAGTCATACTTGTCTCAAAATAGGGCTAGATACCCAACAATCCCCCACTCCAGCCTAATTATGGGGAAGACCTCATGATGCTTTAGCATCTACTTAAGAGATATCCCAACAAGCTTACTACAAAACTTATGCTTGCTTTTGGAACCACTTTGGTCAACATATCAGCACCATTTATGTCTGTATAAATGTTCTTCAACATCAATTATTGCTCCTCAATTACAGATCTGAACCAATGATATCTGACATTTATATGCTTTGTGCAAGAATGATACATAGTATTTTTGCTCAATTCAATAGCACTTTGACTATCACAGAATACTATATATTTTTCTTGCTTAACATCCAACACTTGAATGAACCTCTTCAGCTAGAGCATTTCCTTACCAACTTCCAATGAAATTACATACTTTTCGTTAGGAATTCATAAGGCCACATACTTTTGCAGCTTGGATTACCATGAAATGCCCCCTATAAACTTAAATAGAAAACATGAAGTGAATTTTCTACCATCAATATCTCCAACAATATCTCCAACCATATTTGCATCCGTATAACCTTATAGAATTGGCCCATTAATCACTAAAGCACGAACTCCACTTAGATGTACCTTTCGAGTATCTCAAAATCCATTTCAATGCGTCCTAGTGGACCTTCCCAAATTAAAACACTATCTGCTCACTAACCCAATAGCTTGTCCAATATCAGCTCTTATACACACCGTTCCATAAATCAAAGACCATATTGTAGATGAGTATGGAATATAAGAGACAACATTTTTCTCCTTTTCTATTTAAGGAACTGCACGCTTACTCAACTTGAAGTGAGATTTCAGGGCATGCTAACTAGTTTGACATGCTTCATGTTGAACTTTTCTAAAATCTGTTCAATATATCTCTTTTTTGACAACTATAATTTCCTACTCTTCTTATCTTGTGTTATTTTCATGCCTAAAATCTAGTTTGCATGTCCTAAATCTTTCATATCAAAGGGTTTAAATAAATCTTCCTAAAATTTTTAGATTATTCCAACATTTTGACCCAAAATCAGTATGTCATCAACATATAGAAGAAGAATGATGAACTTCCCACTTGTGAAATTCTTGAAATACACACAAGGGTTCATATAAGTTTGCATGTAAACATAACCTATCATAATGGAGTCGAACTTCCGATACCACTGCGTTAGGGCTTGTTTCAACCTATAAGCTTTTCTTCAATTTGCAATTTGGATTCTCCTTACCTTTATCCTTGAAACCTTTTAGTTGCTCCTTGTATATCTCCTCCTTTAAGTCCTTATGCAAGAAGGTTGTTTTAACATCCAAATACTCAATTTCAAGATATAAACTAGGAGTAAAACCTAATACTATTCAAATTGAGATCATCCTAACCACTGATGAAAAGATGTTATCAAAATCTATACCCTCCTTTGGATCGAACCTTTCACCATTAGCCTTGTCTTATGCTTCACCATCTTGTTACCATCTTTCTTTATCTTAAACAACCATTTATGCTTTAGTGCCTTTTTGCCTTTTGGAAGCTTCACAACCTCATATATATCATTCTTCTTCAGAGAGTTCATCTCTTCATACATAGCTATGAACCAGAGATCTTTGTTTTTAAAAAATAGAAACTCTTGCACATTTTTAGGCTCCCTTTAGTAGGAACTAATATATATTCTGAACTTAGATATCTTGTAAAAGGCCTTTTCTCCCTTATTGACCTTTAAAGTTGTATATCATTAGTTATTGGATCCTTTTTCTCCCCTTATTCATTATCCTCAATGAATTCGTCTTCAGGATTGTCTAGATGTGGTTTGTGTAGCTCATCATTTCTAGGATATACCTAATCACTATTAGTATGTGTTTGGTCAAACTCTTCATCCTTCACCTATAAACTGGTCAATAGTGGTAAAAATTAGAGAACAATTGACAATACCATAAGAGGAGATACTATATATAACCTTATCTCCTCTTAGAAGGTCTATACCTCTTTCGTGGTACTAGAAAATCAAATCTTTGCTCCTGACCACTTTATGCTTCTCTGGGTCATAGAGTCAAGCCAAACTAATCATCACCATAACCAATAAAGATGTAAGGTATCGCCTTTGAGTCAAGCTTCTGTCTCTGATCATAAGATTCATGTTTAAATATCTTATAATCAAATACTCTTAGATGATGATATATGCTATCTTTACTTGTCTATGCTCTCTTAAGAATCTCAAAATTCAAGGGAACTGAGGGAGCTGATTGATTAAATACACTGAAGTTTTGACTGCTTCACCGCAAAATGTCTTTAGTAACTTAGAAATTTTAAGCGTGTAACGAAACTTCTCAATTGTTCTGTTCATCCTCTCAAAAACACCATTATTTCATGGAGTACTAGGTTCCGTCCTCTCATGTTTAATGTCTTGAAATATAGTAATCTTTAAATACCTTAGAAGTAAACTCACCTTCATTATCTGGTCACAGGCACTTTATCTTCCTCCTAACTTCCCTTTTTACCGTGGTATGAAACGTTTGGAAAGTTTCAAAAACTTGACTCTTTCCTTTTTAATATGTGTGCCTAAGTCTTCCTCGAAGCATTATCAGTAAATAGAACAAAATATTTGTACCTCCTTGTGGCTCCGACTCAATTAAACCACAAACATCTAATTGCACCAACTCTAATATTTTCATCTTCCTTGTAGATCTTCTTTTGAAAGAGACTCCATACTACTTTTCTTTTTAAATAATGATCACAAGAATTAAACGGTAGGATGTTTTTGACTGTGATAAAAGATTTTTGATCTAGTAATTTTATTCCCTTCTCACCTCTTATTCCCCAATCATCGATGTCATAGATTTGGAGAAGTTTCCTCTTCATTTGTATATACTTCTTAACCACACACCTTTAAGTATGTCTTTACAATATGCATTATATCTATCCTCAAGCAACAATAATTGCTTCATTAGATAGTTTTCATTTCCTATCCCTAAAAGTGTGATAGAATCCTTTTTAATCTAACAGATTTAGCCATAAATTAGGAGTCAACAACATTTAACATTTATCTGAACTCAGATAGCACCCATACCAACAATTTTGAAAATATTTGATTTTCCATCTTTTACCCTCCTAAAATCTTCACTCTTATAGTTTGAGAAGTACTCCCTTTTTAGAACATAATGATATAAAGCTCATGTGTCAATCAACCACTCAAAACCAAATCACTACTATAAAGAAATTCACCTGTCGCACAAACTAAGGACAATTCATCATCCATGCTTATAGCAATTGTGGTTGCATTCTTACCATCTCCATCATTCTAATGATCTTGATTGTTTTGATACCTTTTCCACCTATAATAAAACCTTTTAATTTTTCTTAACTTGTAGCAATAATAGCATGTCTTCACCTCTTTCTCACATTTAGAATTCAATCAATTCTTTCTTACAATAATAACCTACACATTGTCAACTCCTATCTCTTTTCTTATGATTTCTTCATTGAACATACTTTTTTTGATTACGTCCAAAGAAATCATACCTTCAAGAGTTGAATTACTGATTGTCACCACCGATGTCTTTTAACTATCCGATAGTGAATTCAACAGGAACAAAGTTTGAAGCTTGTCATAAAAAATGATCTTCATGGTAGTAAGCTAGTTGATTATATCTTTGAAATCATTTAGATGCTCTGGCATGGATTTGCCATCATTTTGCTTCAATTTTACAATCCTTTTAATTAAAGAGGCCTTATTATAGGCATTTTTCCTTTCATAGACCTTCAAGCCTTTTCCATAGCTTAAAAGGATTTAGTTCTTGAGACAAATGGTTGAATATACTGATCTCAATATATTGTTGAATTATTCCCTTTGAACTTCATCTTTTCCCATTCTCTATATGACTTTGTCTTTGGTTTTGAAGGAACATCATCCTTCATACCTTTGACCACATAAATAGGAACAAAAAGATCCTTACAATATAAAAAGTGCTCTACTATAGGCCTCCAATTAGAGTAATTTGTTGATGTCAACTTGATCATAGAGATGCTATCACCTTCCATCACGATGGCTCTAATATAATCTATTAGGAGTTGATAGGTGTAGATTGCATTGTATTTTTATAGGTAATTTGATATGTGATTAGTGATTAAGTTGATTGTTTAGTGTGTGTTTAGCTTAAGATTTGTGTTAGATCAAAAACATGTGATTTAAGTGTTTTTTGGGTGAGAACATGTTTTTGATCTTCAATTATATATATATGAGGTGCCATGTTGAATTTGTTAGTGTTTCAGGACATTTGGGAGAGTTTCGGAGGAGAACCGGATGAAAAAACATGGCCATGATCATGGGGGACCTACCATGATAGTGATAGAAGCACCAACATTAGGCCACGATCGTGACAAAAGCTCAAGTATAAGGCCACAATCGTGGGGAATCTGCCAGGATCATGATAGAGAGTAGGTAAACTGGCCACGATGGTGCACCAAGGGCCACGATCATGGCCTGTATGTAGACAAACGTGGAGTCACTTTCATATTCGAGTTTTCAAGAGACATTTTGGACATTTTAGAACTTAGAAAGACATTGGGGTTACTTTAATTGGTAAAAAATATAAAAAGGATTAGGATGAAACCCTAGAAAGGACTCTAAATTTTTCCTTACTTTGGGAAACCCAAAAGAGATAAAGAAAGAAAAGAGAGAGAGAGAGAGAGAGAGAAAGAAGAAGAGGAGGGTTCTGACGTCGAAGCTTCCCGAAATAGGTGATCTCCCGATGTTGTTGCTCTCCCGAACCATCCAACCTAAATTTCATTTCCTCCTCATTTATCTTTTTATTCATTTAATGTGTAAGATTGAGATGGGTTGTATGGATGTGGATTTTAAGTTGTTCATGATGTTCTAACTTTTCCTTTGGGATTTTTCTTATCTTTAATGTTAATCTAGTTAATTTGTGTTTATTTGAGTTGAGTGTTGTGATTGATTGATGTAGTTGCATATTTTAGTAATAAACTAAGAGGGTGAACCAGATAAAAATGATTATATTGGATTAACGAAAGTTAGGCAATCTAATTAATCACTTAACCAATCTAATTGGTAATTTCATAAAGAAAGATCTCATGTGAGACTTTATTGTTTATTAGTGAGCTTTAGAACTAATTAGAATTGTAGGTAATTTGTGAATCGAGAGATTGCAAGTTTCATAACTTAATTAGGGTTTATAATCTAGGGAATGGTTTTAGCACAAGAGAGAGTGATTAACCTTACGATCATCTAGAACCGACATCCCATAAACACATAAAAGGCTAGATTAGCATTGAAGATAGGTAAAATCTCCTCTCACATAACTTAACTAATTCTTTTTACTGATTTCCATTATTACATTATTTGATTATTGCTAGTTTGTTTTTATTTAGTTTATTTTTCAGTTATTATTCAAATTTGATTCTTAACCAAAGCACAACCTAAATTAAGTGGTGCCTAAGCATAATCTCTATAGGATAATATCTGCTTTTTACTACAAGTAACGACCTGTATACTTGCAATTTTTTGCATAAAACAAGTAATTGTTTTTGCAATCAATAAGTTTTTAACATAATTGTCAGGGATTGTTTTGTTTAGCATTTTGTTTAGTTTAGATGACTTTGATTTAAGAGTGTTTGATACTTTTCCTTGAGTTTTTGTAGGTGTATGAACACAAAGAACACGAGAAGGTCCAATGAGCTTAATAAGGAAGAGCATTTAAATATTACAAGGCACGAAAGAAAGCTAAAAAGAGCTAGACGCCAAGAACAAATACAAAGAAATATGGCAGAAGAAGAAGAATAAGGAGGAGCTGAGAGGACATTGATGGATTTTATAAGGCTAGGTTTCAGTCCTCAAGGAGTTGTAAAGCCAGTGATTCAAGCTGATAATTTCGAGATCAAACCGGCACTCCTTAACATACTTCAGAGCAGTGTGTAGTTTTATAGCCTATTCAACAAAGATCCCAACACCTATCTTGAAAATTTCTTGGGGATTTGTGATACCTTCAGGTTTAAGGGGATGTCGGATGATGTCGTGAAGTTGAGATTGTTTTCTTTCACCTTAAGGGATCGGGCAAAGGTATGGTACAATTCACTCACTGCAAGCCAAATCACTACCTGGGAGTAGCTATCCCAAGCTTTCTTGGCTAAGTTCTTTCAACCAAGACAACAAGAATCATTAAAGAGATCACCAACTTTCAACAAAGTGATGGGGAGTCATTGTATGAAACTTGGGAGAGATTTAAGGAATTACAAAGGAGTTGCCCCCATCACAACCTTCTGAGGGAGTTTCTTTTGCAAACATTCTATAATGATGTGATTCAGAGCACAAGAGGAACAATAGATGCAGTGGCAGGAGGGTCTTTGATGAGGAAAACCATTGATGTAGCTCATAATCTTTTGGAATAGTTACAAGTAATAGTTGTATGTGGTCAAATGAAAGGAGTAGACAAGGGTCTAAGGAGCAAAATGGAATGATTCCACTTGGCTTAGTGATAACTTTGCAAGCATAGATTGCTACCCCACCAAGTAGTTGAGTAATATGCAAGGAGCTTCTTCATCCACAGTCAAGAGCATGCAAGTATAATGTGAATTATATGGATAGGACAACCATAGCACAGCTGATGTTTCTTACTAGGAGAGAGTGGTACAGAACAAGAAAATTACTTAGGCCAATCCCAACAAAGTAATAATCCATAATCTAATACTTATAATCTTAGATGAAAAAACCACCCAAATTTTTCATGGAGTACTAACAATGTAGGTGGCCAAATGAGAACGCAAGGACCTCTTGGATTTCAGCAAGACCGACTTAGATCTTTAGAGAACAAAATGGACAAGTTAATAAATGTATTGGGTTCAAAGTTCTCAAGCCAAGAGGAAGGTCAAAGAAGACAAGAAGAGAGTTAAAAGAGAATATAGGCAAAGTTTGACTATAAGAACCACGCTTCATCCATCCATAACTTGTAGGTACAGGTAGGTCAACTTGCTAATGCCTTGTCTTCTAAGAATGCAGGAAGTTTACCAAGCAACAAAAAGGCCAATCCAAATAAATAACTCAAGGTGATCACACTTATGAGTGGCAATTGGAGGAGCCAAGTGTTCAAGAAGATAGCCAACCAAAAAAAAAAAAGGAAGAAAAAGAGGAAGAGAAGACATATGTACCACCGCCACCTTATAAGCCTAAGATTTCATACCCACAGAGGGTGAGACAACATTAAGTCGACACTCAATTCTCCAAAATTTTGGAGAAGTTGAAGAAACTTTAGGTTAATTTATCTTTGGTGGAGGCATTAGAATGTATGCCCAAGTATTGACACACAAATGCACTTGGGAGGATAATTAGATAGTGACCTTGAAGTAGAATTATAGTTCAATCATCATAAGCACAATTCTTTCAAAACTACAAAATCCAGGGAGTTTTACTATTCCATGTGTTGTTGGTGATTTTGAATTTTCTAAATGCTTATGTGATTTAGGTGCAAGTATTAACTTGATGCCTTTGCCTATTTTCAGGAAATTGAGGCTAGGAGACATCAAGCCAACATCTATGCTTATCCAACTTGCAGATCAATCCATCAAGAGGCCATTTGGGGTAGTAAAAGACGTTCTAGTAAAAGCGGATAAATTTATAATTCCTGTTGACTTTGTTGTGTTGGATTTTAAAGAAGATAGGAATTGTCCATAGATTTTAGGTAGAACCTTTATGAATACTGGTAGGGAATTAGTTGATGAGCATGAAGGAAAATTGGTTTTGAGAATTGGTGATGAGCAGGTTGAATTTAATATGACTAAATCTTTTAAGATACTGGTGGATGGGAGTGCTTGTATAAAGATTGATGTTGTGGATGATTGTATGAAGGAGGTTGAGAAGGGAAATGAAAAGGAAGTTTAGAAAATTATTGAAGTATATAAGGATGAGAGTGTGAGTGAAAAGGAATTATGTGAGGAGGCTGAGAGAAAGAAGTTAAAGAGAGAAGATGCACCTACTCCACCTTCCATTGTAAAGCCTCCCACTTTAGAACTAAAACTAAAGACCATTAAGAATAGGATGAGAGCTATGAGGTGGCAAATTTCTAGTATTAGGGGGAATTAGCCCTAATGTGTGATGTATATGATTAACCTTGAAGAAGGATGCAAGACAGTGAGGGAGAAGCAAATAAGGTTAAATCCAAACATGCAAGACGTTATGAAGAAGGAAGTGGTGAAGCTTTTAGATGCAGGTATTATATACCCAATTTCAGATAGTGAGTGGGTGAGTTTGGTGCAATGTGTGCCTAAGAAGGGAGGCATGATAGTGATGGAGAATGAAAAAGGTGATCAGATTTCCACTAGGACCATCACAAGTTGGAAAATGTGCATTGAATGTAGAAAGCTTAATTTAGCCACCAAGAAAGACAATTTCCTATTACCTTTTGTGGACCAAATGATTGAGAGGGTGGCTGGCCATACTTTTTATTACTTTATAGATGGATATTCAGGATACATTCGGGTGTTCATATACCCACAACACCAAGAAAAAACCACTTTTATTTATCCTTATGGGACTTTTGCTTACAGAAGGACGCCTTTTGGTCTATGCAATGCACCAGTGGCATTCCAAAGGTACATTATGACCATCCTTGCTGATATGAATGAGGAATTCATGGAGGTATTTATGGATGACTTCTCTATTTTTGGAGACTCTTTTGATCATTGTTTGTTTAACTTAGATAGAGTGTTACAAAGATGCGAGGAGTCTCATTTAGTGTTGAACTAGGAAAAATATCATTTCATGTTCCAAGAGGGAATAGTTTTAGGCTATAAGATCTCATGCAGGGGGATTGAGTTAGATTAAGCTAAGAGTGAATTGACCGAAAAGCTTCCCCCTACCAACATTAAGGGCATCCGAGCATTCCTTAGTAATGCAAGGTTTTACAAACGGTTCATCATGGATTTTTCTCTTATTGCTAGACCATTAACTAACTTGTTAGTTAAAGATGGCCTTTTGTGTTTGATGATGAATGTTTAGATGCTTTTAACAGGTTAAAGATGACATTTACAACAGAACCTATTTGACAACACCAGATTGGTCACTTCCTTTCGAGATCATATGTGATGCAAGCGACCATGCCATTAACTATGTACTTGGACAGCTGAAGGAGAAGATGTTATATGCAATTTACTATGTCAGCAAAACCTTAATAGGAGCATAAGTGAACTACACCACCACTGAGAATGAGTTGCTTATAGTGGTATTTGCATCTGAAAAATTTTGTTCTTAACTTTTAAGCTCACAAGTTATTGTTTTTATATATCATGCAACATTGTGCTATCTCTTTGCAAAGAAGGATGCCAAAACTAGGTCATCTGATGGGTGCTTCTACTCTAAGAATTCAACATTGAGATTAAGGACAAGAAAGGAGTAGAAACTGTTATGGTGGACCACCTATCGAGACTTAAAGGGGAACAAAATGAAGAAGAAAAGGAAATTGAAGACCGTTTTCCTGATAAGGCTTTAATAATGGTATAAAATTCTTTTCTTCCTTGGTTTGCAGATATTGCCAATTATCTCTTAGGTGGTATTTTTTTCCCAATCTCTCGCATCAACAAAGGAAGCAATTCTTATTTTAGTGTTCTTGGTATATTTGGGATGAACCTGTGTTATATAAAATATGTGCTGACAATTTGATTCACAGGTGTGTCCCTAAAGATGAAATGCTTGAAGATTATGTTTACTTAAGTTGGGTGTTGTGATTATTTGCATATTTGGGTAATAAACCGAGAGGGTGAATCGGATAAAAATGATTAGATTGGATTAACGAGAGTTAGCAATCTAATTGACCACTTAATCAATCTAGTCGGTAATTTCATGGAGAAAGATCTCATGCGAGACCCGATTGTTTATTATTAAGCTTTAGAACTAAATAGAATTGTGGGTAATTTATGAATCGAGAGATTGCAAGTTTTATAATTCGATTAGGTTTATAATTTACGAAATGGTTATAACTCGAGAGACAGTAATCAACCTTACTATCATCTAAAACCATCATCCTATAAACACATAAAAGGCTATTAGCATTGATGATAGGTAAAATCCCCTTTCCCATAACTTGATTAATTCTCTTCACGGATTCCCATTATTACATTATTCGATTGTTGCTAGTTTGTTTTGATTTAGTTTATTTTTCAATTATTATTCAAATTTGATTCTTAAACAAAGCTCAACCTGAATTAAGTGGTGCCTAAGCATAATCTCTGTAGGATAATGTCTACTTTTTATTACAAGTAATGAACCTTATACTTGCGATTTTTAGCATAAAACAAGTAATTGGTTTTGCAATCAATAGGAGTCAATAACATTTGTCTCTAAAGATTAACCAAAGATTAACAACAAAAATGCTTACAAGAATTAGTTAGAAGATCATTATAAAGCTAAAAAACGAAGTGATGAAACAAAAAACAAGAACTAAATGGAAAAATAATATCTCACACCACAATTACAAGTTTTCTCACTAAGTTTTAGGATTGAAACCAAATTGATGTAACAATCAACAGAACTCCCAAACTAACCCTGAAAATAATCTCTATAAATAACTTGTTATTAAAAAACAATCAACAAAAGGATAATAATCCTTTTTAGCTTGTTTTACTCAGTTTTTCTTCATTTTCTAATGTTTAACTGACTCACACAATCATCTAAGCAAAGTACATGGGTTTTAGAATGCTACGTGGTCGTGTCTACCTAGAAAACCTTATCTTAACTTTCATTCGTCTTGTCTTCACTCGTTTATCATTCATATGAACCAAAAAAGTTTCTATAATCATCGGAAAGTCATATTTATCTTTAAATAGGGCTTAACACTTAATAATCTCCCCCTTCAACCTAAGTATAGGGAAAACCTTCAACGATTTAACATCTATTTGAGAGACATCCTAACAATTATACTACAAAGCTCATACTTACTTTTGAGAAATACTTTTGTCAACCTATCAGCACCATTCATGTTCATATGAATCTTCATTAACATCAATTGCTGCTCCTCAATCTTAGACCTCAATCAATGATATATGGCATCTATGTGCTTTGTGTGGAAATGATTCATAATAATTTTACAAGTAAATAACATTTTGACTATTACATAATATTACATATTCTTCTTGGTTCATATCCAACTCTTATAGTAACCTTTTTAGCTAAAGCATCTCCTTAATGGCTTCTATTGTAGTTAAATACTTTGCGTCAGTTATTGATAAACCCATACGCTTTTGTAGCTTGGATTGCTATAAAATGGCTCCCCTTATAAACTTAAATAGAAAACCTGAAGTGGATTTTCTACCATCAAGATCTCTAACCATATTCGCATCTATATAACCTTCTAGAATTGGCTCACCATCACTAAAACACAAACTCCACTTAGACGTACCTCTCAAGTATCTCAAATCCATTTCACTGCTTCCCAGTGAACCTTCTTTGGATTATACAAGTATTTACTTACTAACTCGATAGCCTATGCAATATCTTCTCCAGAACACACCATTGCATATATCAAAGAACTAATATAAATGAGTATGGAATAAAAGACATTCCATCTTTCTCCTTTTTCTGTTAAGGGATATTTATGCTTACTCGGCTTAAAGTGAGATGCCAGTGGTGTGCTATTTAGTTTGACATGCTTCATATTGAAACTTTCTAACACATATTCAATATATCTCTCATATGGCAACCATAATTTCCTAATCTTCTTGTCATAAATTATTTTCATGCCTAAAATATGATTTGCATGTCCCAGATCTTTCATATCAAAGGATTATAAAACTCCTTCAATTTTTGTATTATTTCATCATTATGACCCATAATCAGCATATCATCAATATATAGAAGAAGAATGATAAAGCTCCCACCTATGAACTTCCTTGAAATACATACAAGGAATATCAGAAGTTTATTTGTAACCTTAGCCTATCATAATAGAGTCGAACTTCTGATACCACTACCTTGGAGCTTGTTTCAACCCATATAAGCTTTTCTTTAGCTCGCAAACTAGGTTCTCCTTAACTTTAACCTTGAAACCTTCTGGTTTCTCTATATATATCTCCTCTTTTAAGTCTCCATGCAAAAAGGACGTTTTAACATCCAACTACTCAAGTTTGAGATCCAAACTAGCAATCTAATACAATATTATTTGAATTGAGATCAACTTAACTACTGGTGAGAAGATTGCATCAAAACCTATACCCTTTCTTGATTGAACCCTTTCACATCTAGCCTTGCCTTATGCTTCACTAACTTGTTGCCATCTTATCTTAAACACCCATTTATTATTCTTCTTTTTTTTCCTTTTGGAAGGTTCAAAAGCTCATATGTATCATTCTTCTTTAGAGAATTTTTGCATAGCAGCAAACCAAAAATCTTTGTCTTCATAAAATGCAACCTCTTGCACATTTTTAGGCTCCCCCTTAGTAGTAACTAATAGATATTCTAAACTCTTATATCTTATAAAAGTCCTTTTCTCACTTTTCTACCTTCGAAGTTTTATATTATTAGTTATTGGATCCAGTCGCTGCCCCTAGTCATTATCCTCAATGACTTCATCTTTAGCATTGTTTGGGTATAGCTCTTATAGCTTATCATTACCAAGTTATACCTGATCACTATTAACGTATGTTTGGAAACACTCTTTATCTCCTTCACTTATAGACTGCTCATTAGTGGTATAAATTAGAGAATAATTGATGGTACCATAAGAAGAACTAATATATTTAACTTTTTCTCCTTTGAGAAGATTTGCACTGTTCTCGTTCTCCTGTAATACCACTTCTCTGCTCCTGACCACTTTATACTTCTCTAGGTCATAGAGTATGAAGCCAAATTGATCATCATCACAACTAACAAAGATGTATGGTATCATCTTTGAGTCAAGCTTCTTTCTCTAGTCCTTAAATGAATTTTTAAATACCTTATAACTAAAAACTCTCAAATGATGATATGTGGGATCTTTAACTATCCATGCTCTCTCAGGAATCTCATCCTTTAACGATTGATGAAGTAGATTGTAGTTCTGAATACTTCACCTCAAAATTTCTTCGACAGTTTAGGAATCCTGAGCATGTAATAAACCTTCTCCTCAATTATTCTATTCATCCTCTCAGCAATACTATTACATTATGGAGTACTAGGTTTAGTCTTCTCACGTCTACTGTCATGTGATGTATAGTAATCTTCAAAAAACTTGGAAGTATACTTACCTTCATTATATGTTTGCAGGCACTTCAGATTCCTCTTAGTTTCCCTTTCTACCATGACAAGAAACTTCTAGAAAATTGCAAAAACTTGACTATTTGCTTTCAACATGTATACCTAAATCTTACTTGAAACTGTAGGAAAATCCCGGGGTAGGCATCACATGCCCACGGTGCGGAATTTAAAATTTTGAGTCCCGGGACGTTCCCGAAAGTCAGGATCCATGTGTATGTACAAACAATCAAACCATAACGACCAAAGGAGACCGTCTCTAACGGTATCCACGCAGAGG
>JANIJH010000002.1:25900969-25912714 GCA_024520975.1 Erythroxylum areolatum | reverse complement strand
CAAAGTCAACAATGACACTTATTTTGAATAATTAAAATGTTTCTAAAACGACTTTTATTATGAAACAGAGGGAGTAACATTTAGGCATTGTAAATTCACGAACATATGATATCAAAATAATATTGTGTATGAATTACTAAGGAACATTTAGATATTGTGAATTGTGTATAATTAAAAAACATGTCATATTATTTGTTATTTTAATAATCATAAAAATGAGATCAAATTTAATTTATTAAATTGTTAAATTGTTAATTGATTTATATGAAATATTTAATTTACTAAATATTGTTTGCATATAAAATATATTTAACGTATGATTAATAATTTAAATATAAGTTTAATATATAATTAAATTATTTAATATATATAATTAAGTTAAGAAAATTAAATGTTTGCATTTTTATATTGTTTATTGTTGTCATTAGGACATAATATAACAAATATTAATCCTATCTTATTATTAGCAAATAAACATTCATTATCTTATTTTATAGGTAGTTAAATACATAGTATAAAACAATGTGTGAATTTATGAGAGAATTCTCATTACTTAACATAATTTGAAATTGGAAGTGTTTAAATCATTTTTGAGATGTGTAATATCATGAAGAGAAATCATTTTTACAATATGAATTATCATAAAGAAAGATGTAATTTAAATAATTTTTGCGATGTGTATTATCATGAAGAAAAATCATTTTTACAATGTGTATTATTATAAAGAAAGATGTAAGACAGAGTCTATCTGGATATGCTTATAATTGAATATTGAATTTTTATAGTTATGTAATGATATTACATACAAAAATTGTATTTATGAATATGAATTTATTAATTTAATTTTGACGCATGTCTTTATTTATTTTTTAGATAAATAGAGGGGAGTTCAAATACGCCTAATAATTCAGTCATTTTAGAAAGATTTGATGATCTAGTTTAGACTCATGTTAAATTGGTTCTTAGAATGAAGGACTATAACATTTGTGTGTAAACAAACATTTGAAAGGTAGGAAAATCACCAAATTAAAGAAGCATTTAACTGGAATTAAAGGTGAAATAAAGCCTTGTAAAAAAGTGAGCCATGAAATGAAATGACAAATGAAGGCTTTACTTGAAGAGTATCAACATAAAAAAGATAGACGACAAAGGCTAAACTATGAAATTGGTTATGGAAGACTTTTTTAGTGGTCAAGATGATAGTGAAGATGTTGAAGGTGATAGTATTCCTACCTGACAAGAAGGGAATGTTGCAACTGATATGAGGAAAAGAAGAAGACACTTATCTAATAATTTTCACTAAAAACAACTCTTGGAGCTTAACCTTTAATCTGTAGTGCCTTATAATATAAAGAACTTACTCAGAATGAAAACATGACAATGACTGGATGGTGGTATGATTCAAGTGTATACCAGCATATAGTGGATGCTATTGCCTCTTGCGGTCTAGGATATAAGACTCCGTCAATCATGAGTGATGGTTAGACAAATAGAAGACATGAACCCTTTATCAATTTTTGAGCTTATTCTACTAAAGGATAATATTTTAAATGTCTATTGATGCATATGGCCTTGTTAGAAATGTTAATATTCTATTTCATACATTTGATTAAGTTATGAATGAATTTGGGCCAGAAAATATTGTTCAGTTCATTACTGATAATGATTACGCTTACTAAGTAGTTGGGAAAAGATTGCAAAGTAGGCAAAATTCTTTTAATTAGACTCCTTCTGTTGCACATTGCATTAACCTGGTGTTGGAAAATATAGTAAATGCTAGATATTTTCCTATCATTGATGAGGTTGTATAGAAAGCAAAGAAAGTGACCAAGTTTATTTATAATTGTATATGGGTCTTAAATTTGATAAGAAAGGATTTCACTAATGGTAGGAATTTTTGTTGTCTTGTTATAATAAAGTTTATGACTAATTTCTTATCACTTCAATATTTGTTTTGATGAAGAAGGGGAGCAAATGTTTAAAAGTGATAAGTAGGTTGCATTATAGTATGTCAGATCTAATGCTGGAGTTAAAGTTTCTAGAATTATACTTGAAAATCATGAATTTGAGTACCAGTTTCAAATTGTAATCCAAGTTTATGAGCCATTAATGAGAGTACTTTGTCTAGCTGATACTGGTGGGAAGGCAATAGTTAGTTTATTTTATGATGTTATGGAGAGAGCAAAGGAACCAATCAAGGTCAATTTGAAAAATAGGCCTTTTTTGTACACACCTTATCTTGCAGTCATCAATGAGAGATAGAATGTTGGAACCTGAAATTTTTCTTTAAGTTAAGCATGATTTAAAATAATTCTTGAAGTTTTGATAGATTAGTTATTTTGGACTTATTTAATTATGTCAAAGTTAGTAGAATTTATTGAATGGGTAAGTGGAATTAAAGTGTTAATGTAATAAGAATGTTCAAGGACATTTTGGGAGATCACTTAAGCATAAAAGACCTAAGGCTTATAAGGAAGGGCAAAATGGACTTTGCACACTCATTAACGGTAGAAATAGATGAAGAATATGTTGTCTTGCTTGTTAAGAAGAAAAAACGTGAATTAAAGGGAGAGAAGAGTGAAAAACGAAAATAAGAGAGAAGAAGAGATGTTTCAGTGAAAGAAGAAAAGAAGAGAAATTAAGCTTGATAAAGTAGGTTAACCATCTTTTCTTCTTGCTTTATTAAAGAAATGGATTGTGTCGAGGATGAAAAAGTTCGACAGAGAAAGAGTTTTGTGTAGAGAATGAAGGGTTTAAGTTGGACGAAGATGAATTAAGAGAACCTAATTGATTTTAGGGTTTCTACACTAGGTCTTAAGTTTTCTAACCTAGATGGACTATGGGTAGGCTAGCTTTGAGCTTAATATGTGTTTATGACAATTTTTGTGATTTTTGAAGTTTATGAATTTTATTGGAATGTTGTTTTTTAATGGAACCTTGGTTGTTTTAGGAAACTAAGAGAATCTTACTTAAGAGCAAGGGGAAAGGCAAGCTTGACTTGGATTTTTGTAAGCTAATTAAGTGGGTAACATATTTATGATTATATTGTAATTGGGCAAATTCTTGCCTACTATGTGTATGTTGGATTGATTGAAATTGATTTGTTTGACATTGGCTTGTTTGTAAATGTTGAAAATGCATGATGAAATATGACTATGTTATACCTTGAAACAGGTCATGACATTTTGTATTAAATGAAAAGAAGATAAAGTATGAAAGTATGAGCATATGAGAAAACGAATATGTGCTTTTGTTTGGGCGACAGGGGAACTATTTTGTTCATCATGTGCATGTTGACAAGAGCCTTCTCCCGACTGCTCGCTTGTGACATATGAGCTCCGAAATTAGACTCATTTTATTCATAAGGTAAACTTCGATTTCTCCATTCTATTTCCATTGAACCCTCGAGATATTTATTTGTGCATTGCATCTTTAAATTGTCAAGTATGATGCATTTGGGTGCTATGTGTTATGAGTTTTAAACTAAATTGATTAATGCTTTGAATTACTGAAATATATACATATATATGTATGTATGTATGTATGTATATATATATGTGTGTGTGTATGTATGTATGTATGTATGTATGTGTATATATATATATATATATATATATATATACATACATAAGCTAGGATTTGTGGTCAATTACCAATGGCTATAAATATATTAGCCACTGAGCTGTGTAACTCAACCCAATATTTTTTTCCACTCCTCAGCTGCAGAACAAGAAGGTTAGCAATTCTTGCAAGGCATCGGGACAAACTCCAAGATAGTTAGAGATTTTTGTAACTAAGTTAGTGACTAGACTTGTAGATAGCTTTATAAGCATATCAAACATTGAACATCCAATGTATTTTGTATTTTGTGTTAAGCTTTGATTATAATGTTGATATGTAATTAAAGCTATATATGAACTTCATTTTGATTTAGAAATGAATTGAAAATTGAAAAAGTTTCCAATGTGTATGTGCATATTTCTTTTGTAGTTGTATATTTCATATTTCAAGTCTTTCATAGATGTAGAAATTATATTATGACTTTAGGGGAAAAATAGATTAATCTAGGCTAAATTAGACAAAGTTGACTTCTAGCAAGTTGTAGTTCATCCTTTTAGATTCCCAATGGTATAAAGTATGCGATTATCGGATATTGGGGTGGAGAGTTATGGTCATTACAAGTTGGAGATGTTTTGGAGAGTGTGTTTAGTGTTTTAGAACTTTTGGTGATGTGAGGAAGACCCAATAGAAATACATTAGTCTGATACATCTCTGACTAAATCGTCTGATTCACTATAGACCTATTGTCTAGTTCAATTTTGGCCTTTTAGATGACAAAGTCTTTCTTTGGTATCTTCATAAAAGTTATATATCTAGAAGTCCACTGTTAAACTGTTTAAGAATGACCTTAATCCGATATCCATATAGAAAGTTATGCTAATTGTCCCAAAATAGGTCTTAGATCGAAGCCTTTTGTCTGACCCTTCATCTGGTTTCAGCTAACCCTATTGTCTGGTCTAATTTGGACCCTCTAGATGACAAAATATTGCTTTGGTGTCTTCATGAAAGTTGTAGATTTAGAGTTCTCTACAAAACTGTCTAAAGAAAACCTTAATTTGATATCTCTAGAGAAAGTTATGTCAATTGTCCCAAAATAGATCTTAGAAAGAAGCCTTTCATCTGGTTTCGTCTAAACCTATCGTCTAGTACAATTTTAACCCTCTAGATGACAAAATATTTCTTTAGTGTCTTTATGAACGTTGTATATCTAGAAGTCTTTTTTGAAATCGTCTAAAGATGACTTTAATTCAACATCTCTATAGAAATTTATGCCAATTTTTTCAAAATAGGTCTTAGACTAAATCCTATCGTTTGGTTCAGTCTTAGACTGAAGCCTTTTGTCTAGCCGTTCATCTGACCTATCATCTGGTCCAATTTTGACCTTCTAAATGACAAAATCTCTCTTCTGTGTCTTCATAAAAGTTGTAGATCTAGAAGTCTTCTTTAAAACCATTCAAAGATGAACAGAATCCAACACCTCTAGAGAAATTTGTCCTAATTTTCCCAAAATAGGTCTTAGACTGAATCCTATTGTTTGGTTCAGTCTTAGATTGAAGCCTTTCTTCTGGCTCTTCGTTTGACCTATTTTCTGGTCCAATTTTGACCCTCTAGATGATAAAATCTATCTTTGGCATCTTCATTAAAGTTTTAAATCTAGAAGTCCTCTTCGAAACCATATAAAGACGTCCTTAATCCGATATCTCTAGTGAAATTTAAGCTAATTGTCCCAAAATAGGTTCAATATGATTGAGGATATGACAATGTTTGATTATTTCGGCCATAACTTTGTTATCCGACCTCTAAATGAGATGATTCTTATTTTTGAATAAACTAGAGACATAAAGTTACCAATTATCTGAACGAATCAAATTTTAATTCATTCTATAAGACTTTCAATTTCTGGATGGGAATTGGGTATAGTGTACTGTTTCAATTTAATGACTCCGAATGTTAGGCTCCTGAAGTGGGGTCCAACATTGTTTAGTATCAGAGCTTAGGTTTTTACTAGGCTTATAATGCATAGTAGGATGAATTGTTATCCTATGTGATTAGTTGTTGCATTGTAAATTGATTAAATTGCATTAAGTGATATGCATGTCATGCATACATGTAGGGATTAGGATTTTAAAATGAAATCTAGGCTAATTGTTAATGTTTACATTAAAGGAGTATGATGCCATCTCATAGAAGGACATAAGGAGTATTGCAAGGATCGATTGCACCTGACTCTCCACCAAGGGAGGAGAGTACTGATGAGTCATTAGCCCCAGGAAATGTTGAGGCTTCTATAGGGCATGACAGTGAGCCCGTTTGATCCCAAATGTGAGAGTCTCCTCTTCCGTAGGAGCAAGTGTCTACTCCATTGGTTCCAAGGATGTTTCAGATGTTTTCCCAGACTATGGGCCAGATGCCACAATCTTCTGCTCTGGCCCCAGTTAAGAAGAGGAAACAGCTTAACAAGCTTAGGAAGTATGGGGCAATAGATTTCTATGGGACAACGGATCCAAAAGAAGCCAAGACTTGGTTGAGAAAGACCGAGAGGATACTAGATCAGATGGATTTTGAGGATGATGAAAAAGTTATATTTGCTGCAAGCTCGCTACAGGGAGATGCTCTGCATTAGTGGGAGAGTGTGCCAGGGAGCCAGATGAGACTGCCAGTGCTAGCATGGAAGGACTTCTTAGCTGCTTATAAAAAGAAGTACCTATCTGAGGTGTATATTTAGCATAAGCAGAGAAAGTTTCTAAGTCTCACTCAGAGGGCAATGACAGTGAGTGAGTATGAGCACCAGTTTATGTAGCTATCCCAGTATGCAACAGAGATGATGATGAATGAGGCAGCTAAGTGTCGTAGGTCCGAATCAGGGTTTCATCTAGCTATCAAAGAGAAAGTGGTGGTGTAGAATTTTTGTAATTTTAAACAGCTAGATGAAGCAACTCTAAGGGTTGAAAACATTAAGAATATAAAGAGTGTCATGAATAAAAAGAGAAAGGGGAGAGAACAGTTCAAGATGGGAGGTGGTACTTCTATGTCTGAAAGGAGTGTCAGGACTTTCCCTGTGCAGTCTGAGGAGAGGAGCAGTGATGCAAGTAGGCCTAGACCTATGAGGACTTCTACTATTTCTTATCAAGCCTCAACGACGGGAGGCAGTATAAAAGGAGAAGGGGATAAGTCTTCTGTACCTAAGTGCAATCATTACGACAAGTTCCATAGAGGGGAATGCTACAAGCTGACTGGAGCTTGTTTCAAATGTGGAGAGAATGGGCACATGGCTAGAGAGTGTCCGCGGTATGTAAGAAGAGAGGGAACACAGATGCAAGCTTTGAAGAGAACTGAGATAATGGGGCACAAGACTGCAATGGAAGTGGGCAGCTCTGATGTAGTTAGGAGGGTGAATCCTCTAGGAAGACCAAGGGGGCAAGCACCAGCTAGAGTGTTTGCAATGACATGGAAGGATGCAAATATTGTTCCAAAAGTTGTGACTGGTATGATTAAATTATTTGATGATGATGTAATTGTTTTGATTGATCCGAGTTCTACCCACTCCTTTGTTTCATTGGGTAGAATTGTGTATGGTAGAGATTTGAGCCCATTGGATACTCCTTTGATGGTGAGTACTCCAATTGGTCAATATATTGTGATTAGTCAAGTTTATAGAGATTGTGAGATACATATTAGTGGGGGACTCATAATGGTGGATTTAATGCCATTAAAGATGGGGAGATTAGATGTGATTTTGGGTATGGACATCTTAAAAAAATATAATGCCAACTTAGATTGCAAACATAAGATAGTGGAGTTCGAGCTGCGTAATGGAAGAAAGGTGATGTTTATGGGAGACAAAAAATTTAGCTCACCGAGAATTGTTTCGATTTTGATGGTAGAGAAAATGATGAGAAAAGGGTGTGAAACATTTATGACCTATGTGGTAGACATGAAGGCAAATAGAGGAAAGTTAGAAGAAATTCCTGTAGTCATGGAATTCCTGGATGTCTTTCCCGAGGAATTACCAGGACTACCACCACCTAGGGAAATTGAATTTTCCATTGAGCTTTTTTTGAGCACAACACCAATATCGATTCCATCTTATAGAATGGCTCTGGCGGAATTGAAAGAGCTTAAGGAGCAATTGGAAGAATTGTTGGAGAAAGGGTACATTAGGTTGAGTTCTTCACCTTGGGGAGCTCTAATCCTTTTTGTGAAAAAGAAGGACAGATCATTACGAATGTGTGTGGATTATAGGAAGCTTAACCATGTCACCATCAAGAATAGATATCTACTCCCACACATAGATGACTTGTTTGATAAGTTGCAAGGGGAAAGGGTCTTTTTCAAGATAGATTTGAGATCGGGTTACTACCAGTTGAGGATAAAGGAGTCTGATGTGTCAAAGACTGCTTTCAGAACACGGTATGGGCACTTTGAGTTTTTAGTTATGCCTTTTGGATTGACAAATGCACCCGCAGTCTTCATGGATTTGATGAATAGAGTCTTCAAGCCTTTCTTAGACCAATTTTTCATTGTCTTTATTGATGATATTTTGTTCTATTCTAAGAGTGAAAAAGAGCATGAGGAACATTTAAGAATTTCTTTGGAGTCACTGAGGAAGAACGAGTTGTATGCTAAATTCGACAAATGTAATTTTGGCTAAAGTAGGCAACATTTCTTAGGCAAGTGATTTCAGAGTAAAGGGTACATGTGGATCCGAGGAAGATAAAAGTGGTTGTGAAATGGAAAGCACCTAAGAATGTAACTGAAGTGAGAAGTTTCTTGGGATTAGCCGGGTATTACAGAAGGTTTGTGGAAGGCTTTTCCATGATAACAACTCCACTTTCCAAATTGACAAGGAAGAATCAGAATTTTGTATGGACAGAGGAGTACCAAAGCAGTTTTGAGGAATTGAAGAACAAGCTTACAACTACACCGGTTTTGACTTTGCCTTTGGGTAGTGATAGATATACAGTGTATAGTGATGCCTCAAAGAAGGGATTGGGCTATGTGTTGATGCAAGGTGATAAAGTGATTGCTTATGCTTCTAAGTAATTAAAGCCCTATGAGATGAATTACCTTACGCATGACTTGGAGCTAGCTGCTATCATTTTTACGTTGAAGATATGGAGACATTATCTCTATGGAGTCACTACTAAGGTATTTATAAACCATAAGAGTCTTAAGTATTTAATGAGCCAAAAGGAGTTGAATTTAAGACAAAGAAGATGGTTAGAACTGTTAAAGGATTATGACTTGATGATAGACTACCACCCAGGGAAAGCTAATGTAGTAGCACATGCAATAAGTAGAAAATTGACTATGGCACATGTGGAGATAGTTTATCTTCGTTTGTTGAAGGAATTAGCCAAACTTAAGGTGACATTGAGGCAAGTCGAATCTGATTATGTATTAGCTAACTTTAGAGTGAGGCCAGTATTGAATGAGAAGATTAAGGAATTGTAAGTACAGGATAAGTGTTTGAGCAGGCTCCGAGAAGAGAGTAAAAGTGGTAAACCTTTTGAAATATAGATCAGGGAAGATGGATTGATGGTGGTAGGTAACAGATTATGTATTCCCGATATGTTAGAGTTGAAGGAAGAAATTCTTGATGAGGCACACAATGCGCCTTATGCTATACACCCAGGTAGCACAAGGATGTATAGAGATTTGAAAAAGCACTTTTGGTGGAAAGGAATGAAGAAGGATGTTGCTGAGTATACTAAGAGATGCTTAATGTGTCAGCAAGTCAAGACTGAATACCAGGCACCTTCAGGCAAGCTCAAACCTTTGCCTATTCTAGAATGAAAGTGGGAAAAGATTACGATAGATTTCTTGATGGGATTACCGAGGACTAGCAAGAAGCATAATGCAATATGGATGATTGTTGATAGGTTGACTAAGTCAACACATTTCTTACCAATTAAACAGACGAATTCTTTAAATGCTTTGGCCAAGAAATATATAGATGAGATAATCAGGCTTCATGGGATTTCAAGTTCGATAGTCTCAAATAGAGATCCCAGGTTCATCTCCAAATTCTGGGAAAGCTTACAAAAGGCTTTGGGAACTAAGTTGTACTTTAGCACAGCTTTCCATCCACAAACTGATGGACAATCAGAGAGGACAATACAAACCTTGGAGGCAATATTGAGAGCTTATGTTATGGATTTCAAAGGCTCATGGGATGATCATTTGCCTTTAATCGAATTTGCTTATAATAATTCCTATCACTCGGGAATTCAGATGGCACCTTATGAAGTTTTGTATGATAGGACGTGTAGAACTCCTATTTGTTGGGATGAGGAAGGTGAAAGGAGGCTTTTAGGGCTTGAGTTGGTACAAGTCACGGTTGATAAGATTAAATTAGTGAAACAGAGAATTAAAGCAGCTCAAGACGGAATGAAGAGCTATGTGGATGCACATATAAAAGAGATGGAATTTGAAGTTGGAGACAAAGGGTTTCTTAGAGCTTCTCCATGGAAAGGAGTTTTGAGATTTGGTAAGAAGGGCAAGCTTAGTCCAAGATACATAGGGCCTTATGAGATCATTGAGAAGATTGGGCCTTTAGCCTATAAGTTAGCTATGCCACCCGAATTATCTAAGATTCATAATGTCTTCCACATATCGTTGTTGAGGAACTACCGATCTGATCCTTCACATATCGTTCAACCTTCATAGGTCCAATTAAGGGAGGATTTGATGTATGAGGAGCAACCGATGGAGATCCTAGATTCGAAGGAAAAGGTTTTGAGAAACAAGACTATGAAGCTAGTTAAAGTTCTGTGGAAGAACCATTCTACAGAAGAGGCCACGTGGGAACCTTTGGAGGCCATAAGGGAGAAGTATCCACACCTCTTCAATGTCTCAGGTAAGAATTTCGAGGACGAAATTCTTTAAGGGGGAAGAGATGTTGGACCTCATAATTTTTCTTTAAGTTAAGCATGATTTAAAATAATTCTTGAGGTTTTGATAGATTAGTTATTTTGGAGTTATTTAATTATGTCAAAGTTAGTAAGATTTATTGAATGGGTAAATGGAATTAAAGTGTTAATGTAATAAGAATGTTCAAGGACATTTTAGGAGATCACTTAAGCATAAAAGACCTGAGGTTTATAAGGAAGAGAAAAATGGACTTTGCACACTTATTAAGGGTAGAAATGGAAGAAGAATATGCCGTCTTACTTGTTAAGAAGAGAAAGACGTGAATTGAAGGGAGAGAAGAGTGAAAAATGAAAATAAGAGAGAAGAAGAGAGGTTTCGGTGAAAGAAGAAAAGAAGAGAAATCAAGCTTGTTAAGATAGGTTAACCATCTTTTCTTCTTGCTTTATTAAAGAAATGGGTTGTGATGAGGATGAAGAAGTTAGAGAGAGAAAGGGGTTTGTATAGAGAATGAAAGGTTTGAGTTGGAAGAAGATGAATTAAGAGAACCCAATTGATTTTAGGGGTTCTAAACTAAGTCTTAGGTTTTCTAACCTAGATGAGCTATGGGTAGGTTAGATTTGAGCTTGATTTGTGTTTATGACAATTTTGTGATTTTTGAAGTTTATGAAGCTTATTGGAATATTGTTTTCAATGGAATCTTGGTTATTTTAGAAAACAAAGAGAATCCTACTCAAGAGCAAGGGGAAAGGCAAGCTTGACTTTGATTTTTGCAAGCTAATTAAGTGGGTAATATATTTATGGTTATAGTGTAATTGGAAAATTTCTTGCCTATGAGTATATGTTGGATTGATTAAAATTGATTTGTTTGAAATTGACTTGTTTGTAAATATTGAAAATGCATGATGAAATATGACTATGTTATACCTCAAAAGAGGTCATGACATTTTGTATTAAATGAAAAGAGAACAAAGCATGAAAGTATGAGCATATAAGAAAACGAATATGTGCTTTTATTTGGGCAAGAGTAGAACTATTTTATCCGTCACGTGCACGTTGATAAGAGCCTTCTCCCGGCTGCCTGCTTGTGGTATATGAGCTTTGAAATTAGATTCATTCTGTTCATGGGGTAAACTTCGGTTTCTCCATTCTCCATTTTGTTTCCATAGAACCCTTAAGGCATTTGTTTGTACATTGCATCTTTAAATTGTCAAGTATGATGCATTTGAGTGTTATGTGTTATGAGTTTTAAGCTAAATTGATTATATATATATATATTTACCAGTGGCTAATAAAATTGATTAATGCTTGAAT
>JANIJH010000002.1:25878654-25900869 GCA_024520975.1 Erythroxylum areolatum | reverse complement strand
CCAAAATACTGAAGTCTGTTCAGACCATTACAAAACTGAGACTGAACACTACACCTAACTTCAATCCAGAAATTGAAAGTCTTAGATGCTAAATTGTCAATCGGCTTCTTCAGATAAATTGTAGATCCATGTATCTAGTTTAATTTTCAAGAAGAATCAAATCGATCGGATCTCTATAGCTCAAGATATCTCCAAAATACCGAACGATGTTTAGACTTTTTTCCACCGGTCAGCTCACTTTAATCTGGTCGATCTTTCTCCATTTAATGTCAAAACTGATCAATTTGGTATGAAAATATAGAAAAATATCTTAGGAATCCAACGCTTCAAAAATCAAATCTATCGGAGGTCAGACGAAAAAGTTATGGCCAAAAGAGCGGAGGGACGTCGGGTCGACCGATCACCCAGCCAAGCGACCGATCGCCTAGCGCTAGCGCGGGCTAGGCGGGCGATCGGTCACCCGCATGGGCGATCGCCCAGGTGCCCACGCACGGGCGCTAGGGGGTCGCCCAGCTTAGAGCGCGACTGACGTGCCCAGGCTGGCCGAGTAGAAATTCAAAAAGACACCTTATCTTAAAACCTTCATAACTTTTGACTCCGAATTCCAAATTTGACAAACTTGGTGTCTATGAAAAGATAAAAGACCGATCTACGATTTTCATGAAGGACTTAATAACAAGTTCGATCTCTAAAGAGGTCAAAAATTCCCTCAAAGGTGACTGGTCGATCAGCTTCACACTAAACAGCATCAGAACTTCCAAAAATCATAACTTTTTACTCTCTTGTCCAAAATTTTCGTGCTTTATATCAATGGAAAGATAACAACAAGTTCTACAATATTTATGAAGAACTCACAAACCAATTCAGCATCTAGCTAAGTCAATTTTTCAATCAAAGTTTCTGCCCTGCTAGAACTCACCCAAACACTATCAAAACTTCAATCGATCATAACTTTTAGCCCCGATATCAAAAAATTACATACTTTATGGCAACAGAAAGCTCTCAAAAAAAGCTACAATTTTCATTAAGATCATTTTCTCAAAATCTACCTAAATCAAAAAGTCAACTCTCTACTATTTATCTCCAAAAATTTAAACTTTCTTAATTTTTCATATTCTCACACAGATCTACTCAATTATCGAAGTCATCAAAACTAATCAATTCTTTTCTCATAAATTTTTTTAAGGCAAAAAGCATCTATAACACAATTCATATACAAAACACTCATTGAATTTTTATTTCGTATCTCTAAATTGCCACTTAAGGATCGGGGTCCAATAGAAAGTATTGACATGTTATTTAGTGCAATGAGTTTAAATGATGGTAATAATGAGGCTCCTTTTTTTTTGGGTCTGAGATCAGGGTATCCATCGGCGGATCTAGTGACTAATCCCCTTGCTGATGGAAAGATACCTCACAAGGTGGGACAGCTGGCCCAAAGATTTAAGGCTGCTCCATACCTAAAGGCAAAGATCGAACCCCTGACATTTGGTTAAGGGTCGATGAGTCCCTTGTGACTCAACCACATCCCTTGAGTTAATGAGACTCCTTTTAATGATGAAGATTTTATATCAAATGAGAATTAAGGTCAATGTAATTTAAGATAATATTCGATTGAATTAAGTTTTAGGCTTTTATTTCTCATCTTCTTTTAATTTCACTTATATTTGATGTATATGTTAAATTCTATATATCCAATATAAATATAAATGTTTATGTTTATGTTTTTGTTTTATGTTTCAAAACCGTTTAGTTTTTTTCTTGACACAACTCTTCTTATAAATTGTAATACTTAGAGAGTTGTAGATATTTATTATTCTTTTTATTTGATGTTTTAATATAATATTGTTTATTGTATAATAAAATTATAACATTTTAAGTATTTTATATTATTCTTTTTATATTAATTACAGTTTTTATTTGTACGTCAAATATGTGAAATGTAAAATTAATAGAAATTAATAAACTATTATTATTTCAATATTTGAAGACATAGTTAATTTAAAATTATAAATTGTATAATACAATATATTGAAGACTATTTAACACTTTTAAAAAAATTACGAACTACTTTATAAATTTAAAAAATTATTAGAAAGAATATCTACTAATATAATAGGTAATTAAAGTTGATACCACTACTAATATGGTATTTATGACATTGGTTGGCAGAGCGGTATGGAAATGACGATGCCCCTCAAACTTCTGAACCATTCCGGTCCAGTTGGTGTACTGGTACTTGCTTTTTATATAATTTTTTGAGTGCAGATTTCCTCGAGATATTTTACTAAAATTTATTTATACAATTCCAGGTGTTGGAATTATGAGGGACGACGCGACACCTGGTCACTTTCACATGATCAACACCATCCATCTATAATCAAATCGAACTCATATTTATCATCGAATTCCAATCCATAATCAATCAGTTGAGCGAGTGTAGTCACAACAACTATTCCATTCCACTCCTTCTTTTCACAAGCTTCCAAGTCTATATACAATTTGTATGTTGGGATATCATTCCTAATGCCATGGCTGTCGAGGTGGAGAGTAATGGGCAGAAGGAGAACGCGGAGCATCACCTGAGGACTGACAGAGGAGAGACTCTCCTAGGTCTTCTCCACCGTGTGATCAGAGAGATCTTCATTAATCCTCATTCATCCACGCCGTTCATTCAGCGGTTGAAAAACTCGGTGTCAGAGAACGCTCCGCTTCTGAAAGAAGCTTCTAGAAACAGTGGTCGTCAACTCCTTCTCTGGACTCGCCGCGGCACCCATCTCCGGGCTCTCCTCGTCATCTCTGTCAGTCCTCTCTTTTTTGCTGTTTTATGATTGTAACTTATCTACTAACTGCTGGTTGCTTGCCTCTCAAAATTAATTAATCATCTCATCTTAATAACGCAACCCATTGCACAAACTAAGATTCCATTCTTTCCAATTTTTCGGAAAAATTTTGATACCTAAGTCAATCCGCTGTTCATTTTGAAAGTTTCCCTTTATGCAGAATTACAGTATACTATTTTTCTTTTTCTAATATAGTAATCTTAGTTTAGTTGACTCACATAACGATATAGAATAGAGCAATAATGGCAAGGAAGGATTTGAGTTAGAGATGAAAGACTGTTCATGTCCCCTCCTCTTAGACAGTTTAATTTTTATTATTTTGTCTAATTCTTACTCTTCATTCATCTCGCTGAAAATATTCCTTCCACTATTCAATATGGTAGTCATCAAAATCATTTTCTCTCCGGCTATTATTTATGATTATGCTAAGATGATTGTAACTTAATCTGACTTGTTTGAGTACACTTTTGCTTAGAAATATTTATGAGGATTCAAGCATGGATAATAGGTTTCTTCATCTTTATGTGTATGCTTGTGTGTCGATGCATATGAATATATTATGTTCTTTACAAAGGCAATTTCTTGGTATCCGGATATGGCAGGCTAGTTGAGTGCGGATATTCCTTATCTTGCAATTTAGTCTGTTCCATAAAAACAATTCTACTATAGCTCACAATTGTTGCTGCAGCAAATGCTACTATGATCAGCGCCTTGATTCTACCACCACTCACAGTTGTCATTGCAGCAAATGCTACTATGCACACAACCTTGTTTTCCTCCTCTTTTTTGTCTATATTCCTTTGATTGATAAACAGAAAATAGTACTTCTATCCTATGTCATTTTGATTAATTGTTTTGTTCTCCTGCTGCAGGTTGGGACTATCGTTCTTCTTACCTTGACAGGACTGCTTGTTTTTATGCTTTTCTTTCTTGCAGCCACTATCAATGCAATTATCGTCGCTCTTCTCATGTCTTTGGCAGCTGCTGGAGGCTTCTTGGCTCTCTTCTTTGTCTTTGTAACAGCAATATACATAGGGGCACTATCAGTTGCCATATTTGTCATTTCTACTGCCACAATTTCAGCCATTGTAGCTGTTCTGATAGCTACAGGTAGCAAGAAAACTGAGCTTTATTTCCCTGGCTTTTATTTGTACAGAAGTACATTGTTTTTCCTTCGCCTATTAATCGTATGACTTGGGAATTGTGAATAAAAATTTGCTTAAGAAAAACAAATGAAAATTTGCGCTGATAAGACGAGGGAATTGAACAGTTCATGCTCATTTCTTGTTAGATGAAATTCCCAAACCCCTCTTTCTCTGTAAGGAGGAAAAGGGAATAAGAAAATGAGCATTGAGATGAACATATTGAATGTAGGAGCCTCTTGTGGATTTTTGTCCTGTGACGAAGTTTCTGGTATACATAGTGGGTTTTCTGCCATATATAACTCTACTATGGTTTTACGTATTTATGGGCAATCCAGGGGGTGCAAAGATTGGAATATGTTGTACTACTACTTAAATTTTGATTTATAATCATGTCTAAATTGTTTTCGTCTCCTCTGGAACGTGAAATTTGGTTCAAATCAGGTTGGATTGGATTCTTTTGGACTATCTGGTTGGTGACAAGGAAAAGTGTTGGTGTTGCTAAGCATTCGTTGACCATGACTGGATCTGCAATTTCAGCTTACTCTTCCTCCAGGCATGCTCGTCACCTATATGAGCCAGTGAAAGTGTCAGAATGAAGTATTGGTGTGATTCGTCATTTGTAAACATCTCTCCATGTAAACATCTATCCGAGTCCTGTTATGTAAATGTTTTGCTTTCCATAAGTTTCTCGAGACTGGCCTTTGAGTAGTAACAATCACTGAACTTTGTGGTTGCTTGTTTAGTTAATAGGATGAGAGCATATTTATGGAGAAATATTAGTACCGCTGTTTGAAGCACTTGTAGTTGGCATTGTGTATCATTTTTTGCTTTGATATGTAACCTGTTTTACCTATTTCCATCTGTTTACATTTTAAGATAATTGATACATTAGCTAGCTCTCAATAATTATCATTAAGATGGCATTCCATTTTTTATCAAAAAAATAATTTAAGAGTTCTATTAAAATTGTTGGAAGCTCGGGGCTTCAGCTTACAGCAAAGTAATAGACCAAAGGTAACTCGATTCTATGTTAGAAGAAATCAAAAGAAGGCAGAGGAGTAATAGTGCAGAGTGGTGGTTTGGGCTATTAGCTTTCTATATTTAGTTAGTTAGTTAGTAGTGTTGACAACCAATCATTAGATTGTTAGCTAATCGAATCTATTAGTAGCTATGGATTTTCAGTATAAATAACACAGAGGAAGGAAAAGAGAGAGTATCGTAAAGTGTCATTATGTATGAGCCTTAGGCTGGAGGTACTGGACCTCGAAAACTAGTATATCAATTGTATTTTTTCTAAGAATCAAAACCAGAATATACATTTTCTATACATAGCTTTTGGGATCCTATCAACTAGTATCAAAGCAATTATCCTGAGTCATGGCTGCTAAGAAAGTTGATAATCAGATTGAAGGGATTGAGAAGGATTTGGAAGTTCTTCGGGAAAGAGAGGTGAAAAGATTGAGAGGAGATCCAAAAATCAATTAATCATGCACACCAAGAGTTTCAGAGGTAACTAAGTCGTTCTAACAAAGAATGGCAAAGACAAATGATCGACTACAACTCAAAGTTCCAAAAGAGGCTGGAGAGTGCTAATCAGGAAATGGGAGAATGACTGAGATCAGAAATTAAAAGTATGATGTTGTCGGTTCTACAGACTTAGAAAAAAATGATGACGTGGGAGGAACTGTAGACACCCGACCTGAAGAACATCCACCTGAACCCAGTCGAAGAAGAGAGCTGGGAAAGGAACCGATTGAACCAGAAGAGCGATATGAGAGCAACCATCAGTGAAATGACTCCAGCCATTGTGTCGACCCACCTCTGGGGTTCGCACGCCATTGTGACTTTCAGCAGGATTGTTGAACCAGAAGGATCGAGATGACCGTCTTCAGGGGCGACGATCCCGACGGATGGATATATCGGGTGGAACGGTTCTTTTTAGTGGGGAGATTCACAGAAGCAGAGAAGATGGAGCTCGTGGGGATGAGTATGGAAAAAGACGAGTTGACATGAATCCGTTGGGTAGAGAGCCGTCGACCCATCATGGACTGACAGGAATGTAAAAAGCTGGTGACACAGAGGTTTCATCTAGCTTACAAAGGAACGCAATGTCAACGACTGTTAGCGGTGAAACAAATCGAAACAGTGGAAAAATACACCGATAAATCTCTCGAACTAGCAGCTCCTCTTCCTAAACTGCCCGATTATGTGCTTGAGAGTACCTTTATGAATGGGTTGGTAGAAGAAATCCGATTGGAGGTATAAATCTTTAGACCTAGGAATGTGGCTGAGATGATGGAGATATCCCAGCAAGTGGAAGAGAAAGTGAGGTCAATGAGCGTATTAAGGTGGAACTGTGCAGGTGTGAGGTGGGAAAATAACGGGACAAGAGTGGAAACTACAGGGGTGGAAAAAGGAAAGGAGGAACAAAAAATAGTGGAGTTTGGCCCACTACTTATACCAAACACAGAAACACAGAAGGGAGTAGGATTCCAAATGTGGGGGGATAAAGAAGGCTGACGGTGAGCGAGCTACAAGATAAGAAGGCCAAGGGACTTTGTCTCCAGTGTGATGAGAGGTTCAGTCCAGGTCATTGGTGTAGAAAAATAGAGCTTCAGGTTTTGGCTACAATGGATGAAACCGAAGCAGAGGAGGAGTTGGAAGGAGAAATGGAGGAGGAGAGCTTACAACCCGTAAAGTTGGTTGCAGGGTCAGTATTGGGGTTCACTTTTCCTAAGACTATGAAAGTGAAGGGGATCGTAGAAGGGAGAGAAGTGATAATATTGATTGACAACGGAGCCTCGCACAATTTCATTTCATAGGAATTGGTGAAATACTGAACTGTGAGTTAGAAGGAACTACAAGGTATGTGATAGCTATGGGTAATGGGCTGAAGATTAAGGGAGAAGGAATCTGCAGGGGGTAGTGCTGTCAATGCAAGGGTTGGTGGTGACTGAGGAATACTTATCGATGGAGTTGGGCAATTGTGATGTTATACTAGGAATTAAATGGCTACAAACTCTAGGCAAAGTGGTGACTGATTGGAGTAAGATGACAATGGAGATCAAACAAGGGGACCAGATCCTTACAATTATAGGAGACCCGACGCTTGTTAAAATACCGGTTAACTTGAAGAATTAGGTGCATACCACAATAGATGAAGACTCGGTATATTTGTTGCAAATGGGGTTTTCAGAACTGGAGGAGTTGAAAGGTACCAGCCCAATTAAATCAGAACTCTAGGCGATGTTGGAAGAGTTCATAGTAGTCTTCAACATGCTTCAGCAATTGCCTCCTAAAAGAGCTAAGCACCATGCCATTGTACTCCAAGAAGGAGCTAATTCGTTCACGGTTAGACCTTATAAATATCCACAGTTCCAGAAGAATGAGATTGAGAAGTTAGTGAAAGAAATGTTGGATTTAGGAATCATTCAACCAAGTGTGAGTCTATATGTTAGCCCAGTATTGTTGGTTAAGAAAAAGGATGGGGGTGGCGTTTTTGTGTAGACTATCGTGTTCTAAATAAGGTGATAGTAGTAGAAAAATTCCCTATTCCTATCATAGACGAGCTACTTGATGAATTGAAGGGGGCTACCATCTTTTCGAAGATTGATTTAAAGGCAGAGTATTACCAAATTTGAATGAGAACGAAAGATATAGAAAAGACAACATTTAGGACTCATGAAGAGCATTACGAATTCCTTATCATACCCTTCGGATTGACTAACACACCAGCTACATTTCTATCCCTCATGAATAAGGTTTTTAAACCTTATCTCCAAAAGTTTGTATTGCTTTTTTTTTATGACATCTTAGTTTACAATGTCAACAATGAAGATCATGTTTGTCACTTGAGGAAAGTCCTAAATGTGCTCATATCCCAACAATTGTATGCCAATTGAAGAAAGTGCATTTTTGGACAGGAAACAATAGAATACCTAGGGCACATTATATTAAAAGGTGTGGTGGTAGCTGACATTAGAAAAATTCAGATTATGGTCAATTTGCCAAGACTAGGGAATGTGAGGGAGTTGAGGAATTTTTTGGGGTTGACAGGATATTATAAGAAATTTGTGAAGAACTATGGAGAAATTTCCTGGCCTTTGACATGATTGTTAAAAAAAGGAAGGTTTCAAGTGGATTAGAGAGAGTGAGGCTTCCTTCCAACATCTCAAGGAAGTCATGATTTTAGCACCAGTGTTGACATTACCGGATTTCACTAAACCCTTCATAGTGGGAATCGATGCTTCAGTAAATGCCATAGGAGCTGTCTTGATACAAGAGAATCGACCTATTGCCTATGACAGCCAGGTCCTGTCCACTTCCAGCCGATATAAATCAGCCTATAAGTGTGAACTGCTGGCTATTGTTCTGGCGATGAAGAAATGACGTTCATTCCTTTTAGGCAATCAATTTATCATCAGAACCGACTAGCAGCCCCTTAAATTTTTGCTGGAACAACGTAAAGTACAACTTGAGTATCAGAAATGGCTATCCAAACTATTGGGGTACACTTTCAGCATTGAGTATAAGGCGAGAAGAGAGAATAGAGTAGTATATGCTTTGTCGAGAATTCCTAATAAGGCAGAAGTAATGGCAGTAGTAGCAATCAGGGCGAAAGATATGGAGCAAATAATCAAGGAGATTGATGCTGATTCCAACTTGTCCAAATTGAAGCAAGAGCTCCTAGAAGATGGTGGGTTGCATCCTCCATATACAATAATCCAAGATCGCTTGTTTTACAAGGATTGGTTAGTAATTCTGAAAACTTCAGCCTTAATACCAACCTTGATCACGGACAGCCACCAGAGTAATGTAGGAGGGCATGGAGGTGCTCTAAAAATTTACAAGAGGCTAGCAAATGAACTGTTTTGGGAGGGGATGAAAAATGATAATTACAGGTTTGTAGTTGAATGCTTCGTCTGTCAACAAAATAAATACTTATCATTGTCTCCAACTGGACTTATGTAGCCTTTACTAGTGCCATAATAAGTTTGGGAAGAGGTTTCTATGGATTTCATAGAAGGGTTGCCAAAATCAAAAGAATTTTCAACTATCCTAGTAGTAGTGGACAGACTTAGCAAATATGCACATTTCATTCATCTCAAACATCCATATACAACCCAATCTGTCACTTATATCTTTGTACAAGAGGTGGGGCATTTGCATGGGTACCCTATCTTGATTATGTCCGATATGGATAAAATATTTCTAGGTAAATTCTGGAAGGAAATGTTTAAGCTACAGGGCACAAAGTTAAGATACAGTTCAACCTACCATCCACAAACGAATGGGCAAATTGAGGTTGTCAACAGGTGTCTAGAGGCTTATTTAAGATGCTTTACTAGCAAGCAACCTCAACAATGGGCATGTTGGGTGGGATGGGCTGAATATTGCTATAACATGTCCTTTCATTCAACTTTAGGCAATACACCTTTCAAGGTCCTTTATGGAAGAGATCCTCCCGCTATCACCAGGTACAGAATTCAGTCCTCTGTTGTAGACACCATTGACGCACTATTGTAGGAAAGGGACCAGAATTTATCCGAGTTACATCACCACTTGATGTTAGCTCAACAGAGGATGAAGTTGACAATAGATGGTAAAAGAAGAGAAATGGAGTTTCAGGTGGGGGATAGGGTCTTCATCAAGTTGGCACCTTATTGCCAACAATTGGTGGAAACAAGGAGTAACACCAAGTTGGCTCCGTGTTATTTTAGTCCCTTTGAGATTATACAACGCATGGGACTAGTTGCGTATCAATTGAGGTTGCCCCCACCAGCCAAAATTCACTCTATGTTCCATATTGCTCAGCTTAGGAAGGCCTTGGGTACTGATGATTCAATCATAAGCATGCCCGACCATTTACTCATTCCAGAAGCTACTCCAGATTATTCAACTGCACTTTTGGCCATCAGAAACCTCACTTTTAGTCCAAATTTAGAAGTGTTATTTAGTGGAAAGGCCACTCGATTTCTGAGGCTACATGGGAGTTGTTTGAAGACATGAAAGTTCGATTCCCAGACTTTCACCTTGAGGACAAGGTGAAGCTGATGGGGCTAAGTAGTGATAAACCAATAGTAACTCGATTCTATGTTAGAAGAAATAAAAAGAAGGCCGAGGAGTAACAGTGCAGAGGGGTAGTCTGCGCTACTAGCTTTCTATATTCAGTTAGTTAGTTAGTAGTGCTGATAACCAATTATCAAGTTGTCAACTAACCGAATCTGTTAGTATCTACAGATTCTCAGTATAAATAACATAGAGGAAGGAAGAAAGAGAGAGTATCGTAAAGTGTCATTATGTATGATCCTTATGCTGAAGGTATTAGACCTCGAAAACCAGGATATCAATTGTATTCTTTCTAAGAATCAATACCAGAATATACATTTTCCATACCTGGCTTTTGGGATCCTATCACAAAGATGTTATGTTCTACTAGGAAAGGTAATTATTTCAATTAGTTGGTGATATAAAATTAAAATACAAAAATGTTAAATGCACTCTCTTTATTTTACACAAGTTGACTAGGAGTTTTAACTAGCTTTAATAGCAATATTTGTATCTATTAGATTATGATTTGATTAAAAGGATTATCAAATTATGATTGTGATGTTGTTAGAGATTATGATTATTAAAAGGATTATTAGGGATTATGATTGTGATTTGATTGAAAATTTTAGGTATTATGATAGTAATTTATCTTATATAAAGTAAGATAATCTAGTATACAAGAGATGCTAGTTTATATTCACTCATTATTCCTCTTCTTAATTCATATCATGACATCAAAGCAGGTTTTCTAATCCTGCCTTTGACTTTTCCTCCATTCTCTCTCAACCGATAACCTATATTTAAATCTTTCTAAACAAAGTAAATAAATAAGACTAATTTTAACAATATAGCACTAAAAATACCTTAAGCAGCCTCCGACCAACTCAGAGGAGGAGGCAACTTTAGCGAGTGCACCAGGTGAAGTCGACAACCACTGTTCAACTAGCACGTGTGTCTATTGACCTTGTTGCTATAGATTGAGTTGCACTAATTTCTAGAACCTATTGGTGAATTGTTCTTCTTTTAATTGTTGGAAAACATATTTGTGTGTTAAACCATAGTTGGTGATGTGTTTTTCCGCCTTTAATTGTTGGAAACTAGGTTTATGTGTTTAACTATAGTCACTAGTTCTATCATATTAGTATCTCATGATGGTTTCAGTCCCACTTTCGATATTACACAACTATTGATATTTAAAGTTCGATTTTTTGCACTATTGTTCTTCGCCTAATTCTCATTGCCGTTTTTATGTCAATTGCATCAAGAGCGACTTCAAAATTGAAAGTGTTAAAGGACAACCACCCATTATAGTTTAATAAATCACAAATTGAAAACTGAGAGGAACGAATTATGTTGATTGGGAAAAAGCGGTCATTGTATATGTCATGGTGCTAAATAGGTATGAGCATCTCATGAATTCAGCTCCTTATATTAAGCACTTGGGTATAAGAAGTGGGAACAACATGACAACCAAATAATAACAAGCCTCTGGATTGCCATGAAGCCAAATATTACTGATGTGTGTCCATATGTTAACTCTGCAAAGGAGTTGTAGGAGTATATGAGACTTTTATTTTCTAGTAATGTTACTCGTACATATGATTTATTTGTGGATTTGTTTAAGTGTGAGCAAGTAGAGAAGAATCACATTGAGCATTTTTCAGAAATAAAGAAGCTATTTATAAAACATTTAGCAGTTCAGCTGATAACAACAGATAAGGATCAATTTTTAAAGGGAAGAGGACTTATTCATAAAGAGATACCTGGTTGGGTTAAGACCATAAATGGACCAATTTGGGCCTAGATACTTAGTGCCCCTAAACTCCCTTCACTTGCTAAGATATATTCACAAGTATCTCCATCCTTAAAGGGGCATCATAAGAAAGTGGTGACATGTTTGTTCTAGCTGCTCACAATAGTGGAAAAGGGGTAATGGAGGTTGAAGTAACTAGGGTGGTCGTGCAAAAAGAGGCAAGGCAGGCCAAAGAAAATGTGACCAATGTAGTAAGGATGGGTATGTTTGGGACTATTGTTAGGACTTACACCCATAGTTATGTCCAAAGCCCTCTCAGTCTGCTAATATTGTGGAGGCTTCTAGAGGTTTTGCCTAAATATGTGGAAACAAGATGGTTTCTAAAGAAGAATATACCTCTTTTCTCCAGTATCAAGCTGGCAAGCAAGCGCCACACCAATTGCGTCATTTGCTCACCTAGATAATCACACAACTTGTATATTGTCCTTTGCTAAACCTTAGGTTACAGATTTTGGAGCCATTAACCATATTGCAAGTAACCCAAAATTTTTTGATCAAATTACACTTGTACCATACTCAAACCAACTTATTATTTGTAATGATTCCATTACTAAAATAAGTAGGGTTGTCATTGCATTTCCATCTTCTTCAATGACGTCACCAGCAACATTATATATTCTAAAACTTCAGCTGAACTTAACGTCTGTTAGTAAATTAACCAAATCATTGAATTGTTTTTCGTCTTTTTTCTCATTCTATTGTTATCCAGGATTTGAAGAAAAAGAAGATGATTGGAGGAGGGTGTGAATTTGGAGGTTTCTGCTATTTTGACAGTTGTTCAATCGTCTACTCAGCTATTACTTCACCTCTCCAAATCTATAGTTACCTTGGCCATCCATCCATCCAAAAATTAAAAAAAAACTAATTACTAATTTGAATTCAAATCCTCAACAAATATGTGAGTCTTATCAACTTGGGAAACATCATCATGTTGTTTTTCTATCTAGAGTTAATAATATAGCCAAGAGCTCTTTTGCGTTAGTTCATTATGATGTTTAAGGTCCATATCGTGTTAAGTCGAAACTTAGTTTTGGTCACTTTGTTATTTTTGTTGATGATTGGTCTCGAATGACTTGGTTATATATAATGAAAGAACGTTCCAAATTGTTTTCTATTTCCCAAATTCTTTTGCCCTAAAATCAAAACCCAATTTGGTTGTCATGTTCGTATCCTCATAAGTGATAATTCCATAGAATAATTTTTTGAAACCTTTAATTCTTACATAAAAAAAATTATCGTATGATTCACTAGTCTTCTTATTCTCACACAACACAACAAAATGGTATTGCTGAAAGAAAAATAAGGCATGTCATAGAAGTTGCTTGAACCTTACTAATTGAGATAAAGGTTCTCAAGGATTTTTAGAGTGATGATGAGCTCACTACTTACTATCTTATTAATAGAATGCCATCCACCACTCTCAAAGGTCATATCCCTCATATCCTTATTTTTACTAAAACCCCTTTGTTTCCTTTTTTGCGTTGTATCTTTGGATGTGTCTATTTTGTCCACCAACTTTAGCCAGGAATTGACAAATAATCTCTATAAACTATTAAGTGTATTTTCCTTGGTTACTCATGGAAACAAAATGACTATCGTTGTTATAGCCACTTAAAAGATTTTCTGTGTGCTCAGATGTGACATTCTTTAAAAACATTGCATACTTTTCTGAGATTTAAGATGCCAAAAGCTTCCATCATCATTGACCTTCACTTTTTGACAACTCCTTGGATAATTCTCCTAGCAGTTTAAAAAATTCACTTGTAGATTCCAATCCTCCTTATCTTCCTCAATATTCTTGATAAGATTTGCAAGTGTATTCTTGATGACCTTCTTGAATGGTAGATGGCCATCCGGATGAGCCGCTTCTCCAACTAATAATTTGTCTCCAAATCTAGAAAATAGTGATGCAAATTGGCCTATTGCCTTGAGGAAAGGTAAAAGATCTTGTAACAATCATCCAATTTCTAATTTTGTTTCTTATAACTATGTGTCCCCAGCTTTTTGTTATTTTTTTTATCAAACCTAGATTATATGTCAATTCCTAAGAGCATAAGAAAGGTTATACAAAGCCTTAGGTCGAAGCAGGCTATGCAAGAGGAAATAAATGCTTTATGGTCAAATGACACCTATCATCTTGTTACTCCTTCTCCTAAGGGTAAAGGGCAAACTCTAGTGCACAAGGTTCTATATTTTGTGAAGGTTGAGGGAGGGTCATCAATTGTAAGCATCTTTTCCTTTATCTTTTACAAAGAGGTTATTTCTATAACTCGAACTCATAACCTTCCAATTACAAAGTAGTAACTTTACTAGTTACTCATCCTCTTAATGCCTCAATTAATGGTTGTCGATAGGTATATACTATTAACTGTTACTGATGGGTCTATCGAATGACTCAAGGATCGTCTTATTGCTAAAGGATACATACAAATCTATAGTATTGATTATTCTAAAACATTTTCTCCTGTGGCAAAAAAAAAAAGGCATCAATCTATATTTATATCTCTTTAGTCACAACTTATTCTTGGCCTCTTTACCAACTTGACATAAAAATGCATTCTTGAATGGTGATCTAGAAGAAATAATCTATATGAAGCAACCTCCAGGGTTTGTTACTCAGGGGGGTCTATGAAAGTGTACCTATTGAAGAAATCTTTATATAGTGTAAAACAATCTCCTAGATCATGGTGTGGAGTAGACCATTCGGTGTTTTATCAACACACAAGATTTGGTAAAATCCTATTGATCATATATGTCTATGATATTGTTATTATTGGTGATGATGAAAATGAAATTCACAGATTGAAGGAATTCTTGCAACAACAATTCTAAAAAAAGACCTTGATCTACTGAAGTATTTTTTGGAAATCAAATTTCAAGATATAAAAATGGTATTTCTCTCCCCCATCAGAAGTATGTTCTTGATATCATAGAAGAAGCTGGATTGTTGGTATGTAAATTGGTGGATTCTCCAATGGATCCCAACATCAAACTTGATGTATACTAGGGAGAACTTTTAAAAATGTTAGGAAATTATAAGAGATTGATTGGGAAATTTAACAATCTTACAGTTACTAGGCCTAAAATTTCATTAAATACAAGCGTGGCGAGTTAATTTATGCAATTCCCTCAGACTAATCCTTGGAATGCGACTATTTGAATCTTGAAATACCTCAAGCGTAATCTTGGAAAATGACTCTTATATAAGAACCATATGCATTGTTCACTTTAGGCTTGTAGTGATGTTGATTGGGCTAGTTCTATGACTAATCCAAGATCTATTTTAGGGTATTGCATGTTTGATTGTGGCAATCTAATTTCACAGAAAAGCAAAAGGCAAATAGTGCTTTCATGTTCAAGTGCAGAATCAAAATATAGAGCCATGACATATACAACTCAAGAACTTGTCTGGGAAAATTGTATGTTGTAGGAACTTAGATCTCAACAAATACAACCTATAAGCTAATATGTGATAATCGAGCAGCCATTGACATTGCTTCTAATCCATTTTTTTTATGTAAGGACAAAGCTTATTGTGGTAGACTATCATTTTGTCAGAGTTAAGGTACAACAAAATGTGATAAAAACTACTTATGTAAATTCTAAGTACCAGTTGGCTGATCTATTCACTAAGGATTTAGTTGGAAGTTATGTAACAAAACTATGTAACAATCTTAGAGTTTATGATGCATATGTTTCAGTTTAAAGGGGATTATTAGAGATTATGATTTGATGTCATGACCTAAAATGGATGCGTGATCCCCCGTGTGGGATCGAGGTTCCTAAACGCTAGATCATACGTAAGCCTACCACTAGCAACAAAATAAATTCAAACCTTAAGAACGCAGCAAGTTTATACAATACAATAACAGTAGTGTGCGTTAGAAAGAAGTTTTACAACTCATGAAATCATGTCACTACAAACGCCATAATACAAGATAAATGAAAATAAAGAAAGAACATACACAAACATAGGTAAGCGCAACGGACTCATCACGGGAATCACTGCTTCGAAGTTGGTGATAGCTGACATGAAAAAAATAAAGTTGAAAGGAGTCAGACCTCGCTGAGTAAGCTCATACTGTCATATGATAACCAATGCTATGTGCACAGTCATGCATAAACATCAAGATACATACACTTCATGTTATATATCCAATCACATCAACAACACAAATACATTATGGGGGAGAATATCTGTAGGGCCTTAATCTCTAAGGGTAAGCCCTCACAACTCTAAACCTCGAATGAATGCTAGGAGCTATACATCACCAACAACCCATGCATGCTCCTATACTCATGTAGCCGTAAGGCTCTTTTAATCCAAAGGGGCTACGAGTAGCTAAGCATCACCAAAAGACCAACCCTCGCTCAAAGCGTTCAAAATCATAAGCATCACAAATAAGGGTCCGATCGGAAGTTAAGCATCAACCAAGATCGACCCATATCATATCCCAATATTATAAACAATACAACTCTCATAATCATAACCAGTGTGAATCTAATCCTGATGCATACCCATCAGGTAGCACGTCCTACAGATCTTTTTTCCCCACAATCGAAGATAGCAATACATATCAAATTATTATGCATGCAATTTATCAAGTAAACATTCAGTTGTGAAATGACTAATGCATATATACCCAACCCAACACATCTACTCAGTTAATTCAATGTAAAGGCTTATACTAAAGCATATACACATTATTGTATATACGTGTTCACTATTTAAATATGTGTGTGTGTGTGTGTGTGATTATGTATTGCTACATGTTTTCATCTATACCATCATTGAATAATATTCATTTGTTGGTACAACTACGGCAACCGTAAGTTAGTATGAACTTACCTGGTAATTAAACTTGTCCATCCAATCCTTCTGATGGGTCACGCTCTCGCCATACCTAGTAAATCCAAAGAAAATATCTCAATCAGTGCTAATTAGGAGTTATAGGACTCAAAAAACAATTTAGGTATCATCCTAATTGCCTAAGTAGTCCATTTATAAAATTCGGAAATTTCTTCTATTCTCACCTAAACATTTCATGATTTTTAATTCGCAAACCGTTGAGAATCTCACTATGGATCGTTAGAGAAAAATGATCAATATAATTTTTAGAAAAATTTTCACAAAAGTAACTAAAATGGTCGCTGGAACAATACATTCGACGACCGAAATATTCCTCTAGTCACCAAAATATTCCCTACAATCATTGACAAAATTTTAGTCTCATAATTTAATGATTTTTATGACAAATGAAAGCTGTTGATGAGTAGAAAAACTTTCTCCAAAGCAACTACTCATATTCTCAACAGATTTAAACGAATTGAAGAAAAATGAGCTAAAATTCTAACCAATCTTTCTATCAATTGACAACGATCCAAGATGTAGCTGGCGACGAGATCATAGGACTTTTGTTCCTAACATTGAGACAAGTCGAATGGTGGTGGCAACAACCACCGGAAGCGACTAATCGACAATTGACATTTTTCGTCAATTTTTCTCCTTGATTTTTGCCATGATTATGGTGACGATGATGGCTGAAATGGATATGGTTATGACGGGCTCGTCGAGAGGAAGAGATTGGTATATAATACTAACCGAATTGAGTCACCGATGGTGAAGAATGGTTAGCGAAAGAAATTCGTAAATAGTAACTTTTTGAAGGGTTAAAATGAAATTATGAACAAATGGGGAATATATATATATTGTTAGGGATTATGATTATGATGTTGATAGAGATTATGATTTGATTAAGAGGAGATTATGATTGTAATTTGATTGAATATATGTAAGGATTATAATTGTGATTTTTTTATATGAATAAGATAATCTAGTATATAAAGGGAGTGGAAGCTGCTAATTTTATATGCTCTCACAATCCCTCTTCTTAATTCATATCAGTATCTTATTGTAGTTTGTTTTTCTTAACATGCTTGTTTTGTACTCTTTGAGCACCTATTTAGGTCAATGATCTTTTATTCCCCTTTACGCTCGATTGGCAATCGACTTATCATGGACTTTTGGTTACGAGGCCTCTACTGGAGTTCATGAGAAATGGAAAGTCTTGACTTAAGACTTTGTTTGCTAGGTCCATTAGGTAAGGCCCGTTTTTGGCTACTCAAGATCTTGCCATCAGTCAACGGTACTAAGATAACAGGCAACTATTATGGTGGTCATAACTAGTTAGCTAGCAAAGCAAGTTATTCTCCAACATGGTTAAAAATAGGACCAAGGCTATTATTTTAGGTTTTTTAATGATTATTATAATTAATATTACGTAATTACCTCAACACACAAATGATTTATGATATGAAAGGATAATTTAAGTAATATTGATTATGATGACTACTAAAATAATGAATTAACCATACCTTAACGTTTTTATTAAAAAATAAGGAATGTAATAAGAAAAAAATTAAGAACTTATCATCTAGGTGATTTTAGTGATCATTATAATTAATATTGTTTAAATAATTAGCATATATCACGAAGCATTTGTTAGTGTATAAAGGTAATTCAAGAAATATTAATTATGAAAATTATTAAAATAATGATAATATAGAAATATTTTAAAATTTTGAATGGATAACAAATTGATAAAAACGCTTAAAGTTTAAAGGTTCAATTAGTATAGACCATTAAAAAAATAGTATATAGTGAATAAAAAATAGAATTTATAAAAATTAGCAAAAGGGTAATATAAGAATGAAATACTTTATTGAAATAAAAATAAAAACCTAATGTATATTAATTAATAATAAATTTAAGAATTTTAGCAAAAATTAAAGAAAACAATAGGAAAATTTGTTTTATATAGTAATACATAAAATGGGAAAAGATGAAATCAAATAAAACGTACATCACCTAACATCAACATTTTTTTAGCCGAAAAAAATCTCACTTACAAGTTGGGTCTTAAGAATAAAATGATAGCTATAGTCATGCTCACGCAATAGCAAATGTGATTATCTTCCACTTTGTGGTACCCGGTATGAATTTTGGGAATAGACACTCTGTTATCATAAATGAGTTTCATTAATTTGATGAATTTTCTAACTCCTCATTATATATGCCCTTCCAACGCATTAATCATCATGGACAATTGGTGTTCCTTATAGCCTTAAAGTTAAATCATAGATATCTTGTCTCAGTTCTCCTTAGCCATTGGTCCACCAAAAATTTTGTTCTCTATTCTTTACTTTATTTAACTTTAAGTTTTCTCAAAATTAAAATTTTTCGATTTTTGATGTATTGAAGCTTCATCCATTGTTCATGACTTTGTAGATATTGGACTTTTGTCAGTAAAAAACGATAGATTGAAAAGATGTTGGACTCTCCTGAGTATATAGAAACTTTTTACTCAAAAGATTTATATTTCAAATTAGATTTCCATATAATTGTTGCTCAATTTCATGCATGAAGTATCCATTATCTTACTCTTCTTCATGTAATTTACCATCGTACTCCAGCTGATCATATTATTTGTCTTATTCAATGACCTTGTGATGTGAGCAAGAACAAGAATCACTATGGAGATGGCATGCGTGATGGGGGCGAGCTTGTCATTCCAGTTGGACCTATGTTTAAAGTTAGGACTGAGAGACTCAAAGAGGCTTTCTATGCCCATGTGGGACAATTTGTAGAGACAATGGAGTGCACCAAACCTATTGAAGGAGAACTATCTAAATCATAGCCCAAATTGATTCATTTATCTCAAATCCTTGGATCGGACTCACTTAGGACTTGAAGACTATTGTGTTGGGCTACACATCATGATCAGACTTGGGAGCACGTTAAGTTATAATTATATTTTGAGTTTCTATATATTTTAATCCTAAGTCTTTTAGCATTAAGCCTAGGTATAAATACTTATGTTTTAGGATTTTTGGGAGACAACTTTGATAATATTTGTTTTCTGTGAGCCATTGGCCATATTGAGAGGAGAAAACCTTCTTATTCTTTTCAATTTAGGAATTAGACTCACTTATCAATTGAATCAAATTTTGGCGTGATTTTGATCCTACCAACTTTCTTGGTTTATTCTTTACCTATTATTTAGGTTGCTCGAGACAATTTCTTTGTGAGGTCTAGTAGGTAAATTTGAAACCCTGTATATCAGATTTAGTTTTCAATAATTCGAATCTATCTTCTTCTTCCTTCTTTGAATCTGAATTTGTTTACATCTTTCAATTCTGTGGAGCGCGTTATTTCTAAAGTATCGCTATCCTATTCTTAGGTTAAATGATATGCTTGATGAATTGCATGGTGCATATATCTTTAAAAAGATTGATTTGAAATGTGGATACTACCATATTAGAATGAAACCAAGAGATGAATGGAAAACTGCTTTTACAACTAAATATGGGTTGTATGAGTGGTTAGTCATGCCATTTGGTTTAACTAATGTACCCAGCACTTTTATAAGGTTGATGAATCATGTCTTGCGTGTATTTCTTAGTAAATTAGTGGTTGTTTACTTTGATGACATCTTGATATATAGCACTAATCTTAATGAGCATGTCATGCATATGAGGTGTGTCTTAGATGTATTGAGACAGAAGAAACTATATGCGAACCTTAAGAAGTGTATATTTTGCATTGATAGACTTATATTCTTAGGGTTTGTAGTCAGTGCTCAGGGAGTAGAGGTTGATAGTAAGAAGGTGAAGGCTATTCGAGAGTGGCCAACGCCTAAGAGTGTTAGTGAGGTGAGGAGTTTTCTAGGACTTGCTAGTTTTTATAGGAGATTTGTGAATGACTTTTCTACTATTGCTGCTCTGTTGACTGAAATAGTCAAGAAGGAGAAAGGGTTTATATAGGGTATGGAACAGGAATATACATTTTTAGAGTTGAAGGATAAGTTGTGTTCTGCTCCTATTCTTTGTTTACCTGAGTTTGAGAAGCTTTTGACGTTAAGTGTGATGCTTCTAGGATTGATATAGATGCTGTACTTTTGCAGGAAAACAAACCAGTTGCATATTTTAGTGAAAAGCTTAGTGGTGCACAACTCAATTATCTGACTTATGACAAGGAACTGAATGTTTTGGTGAGAGCACTGGAGGTGTGGTGACATTACCTTCAGCCTAGAGAGTTTGTCATTCAAACGGATCGTGAGTCCTTAAAGCACTTGAAAGGATAAGGCTTTCTAGAGACCTTTCCATATGTGCTTCGCTACAAGTAAGGGAAAGAGAATGTGGTAGCTGATGCATTGTCTAGGAGGTACACTTTACTTTCTACTCTTAGTTCTAAACTTTTAGGTTTTGAGCAGAAGGATTTGTATGCTTCAGATGTTGACTTTGTTACTGTTTATTCTGCTTGTGAGTATGCTGCATTTCATAAATTCTATAGGCATGATAGCTATTTGTTTCGAGGTAGTCAATCGTGTGTGCTTAATTATTCTATGCATGCTTTATTTGTACATGAGGCCCATAGTGGTGGATTAATGGGTCATTTTGGGGTTGCTAAGACTTTGGATTTTTTGCATGAACATTTTTATTGGGCTGGTATGTGTAGGGATGTTGAACGTGTATATGCCAAGTGTATTGCATGTAGACAGGCAAAATCCACTGTCAAACCTAATGGATTGTATACCCCTTTACCTGTGCCTATTGAACCTTGGGTTGATATTTCTATGGATTTTGTTTTTAGACTGCCTAGAACATAGAAGGGGTACGATAACATCTTTATTGTTGTTGATCAATTTATTAAGATGACACATTTCATTGCATGCCATAAGACTGATGATGTTGTGCATGTTGTTGATTTATTCTTTAGGGAAATGGTATTCCTAGGTCTATTGTTTCGGATTGAGATGTTAAATTTTTTAGCCATTTTTGGCGTGTTCTGTGGGGAAAGTTAGGTACTAAATTACTTTATTCTACTACTTGTCATCCACAAATAGATGGACAGACTAAGGTTGTTAATAGAACCTTAGGTACCTTGTTGTGTGTTGTAGTTAGTAAAAATTTGGAAACTTGGGGTGATTGTTTGTTATTTATTAAGTTTTCATATAATAGATATGTGCATTCCACTATAGGTTATTCACCTTTTGAGCTTGTATATGGTTTTAATCCTTTGACTGTCTTGGATTTGGTGCCTTTGTTGTCTTTTTAGCTTTATATGTTGATGACATACTACTCATTAGAAATGATATTCCAACCTTACAGAGTGTCAAGATTTGGTTAAGGAAACGTTTCTCAATGAAAGACTTAGGTGAGGCTGCCTATGTTTTAGGCATTAAGATCTATAGAGATAGATTAAGAAAGCTTATAGGCCTAAGTCTGAGTACATACATAGATAAGATACTGAAAAGGTTCAATATGCAAGATTCCAAGAGAGGATTCTTGCCTATGTCACATG
>JANIJH010000002.1:25863350-25878554 GCA_024520975.1 Erythroxylum areolatum | reverse complement strand
TTATTAGGTATTGAATAAATATATGTAGATATATTTATTGGGCTAGATTGAATTAAGTTGTCAGGCTTTTATTATATGAGATATAATAGGCCGAAACTTATTGGGGCCTCAATGGGATTAGGGTTTCTCTATAAATAGAGAAGCTTAGGTCTCATTAGATGTGAGACACAATTGTCATGAAACCCTAGCCACCATCCGAGAGGAAAATCGTGCGGCGTTCGGAAAGAGTTTCAGGACATGTTAGCACACCACAGCCGCACCCCGGATCGTGCATACTCGTGTGGATACCGGTAGAGGGCATTCGCGTTTGTAATGTCTTGGAATCCGAAAAAGAAGCAACCTATCAACAGCAATAAGGTATTTTCGTACATTCTTGGTATTTTCAATTATACATCATGTTGTTGTATGGTCTTTTTCACAGTGTATTGTGAATACTCGGACCGTACGCGATCCAACAGCCTTTACCCTTGCATGAGTTGTCTAATACAAATGGCAAGAGGAAAGCCGAGATGGTTAGGGAATTGCATGCGAAGGCGAGACAGCACATTGAGCATAGAAACAGGGTGTATACGAAGCAAGCCAACAAGGGGCAAAAGTTGGTGACTTTTAAACCTAGTGATTGGGTTTGGGTGCATCTAAGGAAGGAGAGGTTTACTACCCAGCGGAAATTTAAGATGGATCCTAAGGGTGATGATTCTAGGTGTTAGAGAAGATAAATGACAATGCCTACAAGATTGACCTAACAGGTGAGTATTCTGTTTTTACAACTTTTATTATTACTGATCTTTCTCCTTTTGATATGAATTCAGATTCGATGACGAATCTTCTTGAGGAGAGAGGGACTGATATAAGTAGGAGCAAGAATCACCATGGAGATGGCATGCGTGTAGGGCGAGCTTGTCATTCCAGTTAGACCTATGTCCAAAGCTAGGACCGAGAGACTCAAGGAGACTTTCTATGCGCAAGTGGGCCAATTTGTGGAGAGAATGGAGTGCATCAAACTTAATGGAGAAGAGCTATCTGAATCACAACCCAAATTGATTCATTCATCTCAAATCCTTGGAACGGACTCACTTGGGACTTGAAGACTATTGTGTTAGGCTGCACATCATGATCAGAATTGGAAGCGTGTTAGGTCAGGCCTAGACGTGTTTTTTATTATTCTATTTTGGGCTTGTTTTAAGTTATAATTATATTTTGAGCTTTCATGTATTTTATGCCCAAGTCTTTTAGCATTAAGTGTAGGTATAAATACTTAAGTTTTAGAATTTTTGGGAGATAACTTTGATTATATTTGTTTTCTGTGAGCTGTTAACTATATTGAGATGAGAAAACCCTCTTGTTCTTTTCAATTTAGGAATTAAACTCACTTATCAATTGAATCAGATTGTGGCATGATGTTGATCTTATCAATTTTTTTGGTTTGTTCTTTATCCGTTATCTAGGTTGCTCGAGACAAGTTCTTCGTGAGGTCTAGTAGGTAAATTTGAAACCCTGCATATCAGATTTAGTTTTCATTAATTCGAATCTATCATCTTCTTCCTTCTTTGAATCTGAATTTTTTTACATCTTTCAATTCCGTAGAGCGCGTTACCTTGCTTACCCAATTTGTTGGTAGAAATTTTCCTTTTGGATGCTCTAGTTCTTTATTATCTTCTCCAATTGGTACACTTTCCTCTTTTAAATGCTTTATGTTCTTGACATCTATAAAATCGATTAATAAGTCATAGTGTAGATAATAACCAGCACCTCATTGAAAGGACTAGATACTATAACATGAAAAAAACAAAATCAAGAAAAGCAAATAGGAAGAGAGGTATGTAGGTACCAAGTGAGATATTTTAAAATAAGGAACAATAAGATAATCTTATTTTAAATTATTTTTTACGTAAAACTGAGGGCTGTGAGATTTCTAATAAAGATATTTAACGACATTTAGCTAATTTTTTATGAGTTTTTAAAATGTTTACATGACTTTGGAGCATTTATCCATAAACGTATGAATTAAGTAGATAACATATTCTATCAAAATTTTCAAATAAAAAAAATTGAATCCTGTCAAATATATAAGCTAAAAGCTAAATACTCATCCCAGTAAATGCTTTACTAATTAGTTCGTCAATGTCAAGCTTAAACACAGACAAATTCAAGCTTCTGGACATTTTTTAGAATATAAGAAGAACAAAATGAATAGTAAAGTCTGGAATTCTATGTCGATTTTCTGTAAAGCACCTTTGATTCCCCTTGCCTTTGTACAAAAACTGATGTCACTCGAGTTGAATCTCGGGCGTAATAGTCGTCCCAAACAATTAATAAGGAAAGTAGTATTAGAATTATGTCAGGCGAAGCAGCTAACCGTAATCCTCACGAACATCATCCTGCGGTTTCACCATCTATTAAATATCGAAAGCAGGGCTATGCACTTTTTAAACTAAAGATTTGGTAATATGCATCATATCAAAAAGGAAACCCCAATGCCAGTTAATTAATAGCCTCTTCAAGAAAATTTCAACATCGAGCACCAAATTGATGGACAAATTAAGCTTCAGGGACAACTCATCCTCTGTCCAACAACGTCTTATCCATATTGTATCCTTCATTTAGTTAAAAAGGCACAGAGGAAAGCAAAGAAGTGGAAGCCACTATTTTTGGTATACTGCCACTTTGGTCACATGCACATGATGACTAGCTTTCAGAAAACTTGAGCTAAAAGCATCATAGTGAGTCAGTAGGTTATTTTTCCATTCATGACCTAACTGCCTGAGTGACATGCTGCTTACCCTTTATAATAATGACAATAATAAAACCATCCCTCTAATAAGGGTTCAGAACTTTTGTACTAATTAACCTGTTTTAACTTTATTTTGGGTTGAAAACAGGATTAGAACAGGTTAAGTATAATGTGAGATCTGATGCCGTAAAGCAATCAACCTATGTTTTCTCTATTGGTTAGATAACGGCCTTAACAAGAAAGAATTGAAAACAGGGTGGGTGGTTAACAACCTTTCATCACTTTTTCGCTTTTCAAGGATAGTGATTACCTGTTCATAATTATAATCTTCACATGCTTCGTTCTCTGTGATATTTTAGATCACAGTCTTCTCAGAGAATATTGAAGGGTAGTTTCTTTTATAAGCAACTAATGTCAATTGGTTTATCAGCTAAGAGATATACCACCATTAATGCTATTTGCTGATGCTCCATGAGGCAGCAAAGTTTACCTAGAAATAGGGAGAAAACTGGGGATTTTCAAAAACTCAGAGCCCCCAGGAAAATATATGAGAACCAAGTTCATTCCGCGGCTTTTCACACGTAAAGTCTACTCAAAGGATAATGAATATATGCTGTTAACTTTGTCTCCTTTCTGTTTTTTTTTTTCTTTTTCCTGGTCTTTAATCAGTATGAAAGATGGATAGAGACAAGATGTTTGCAATTTGACTTACAAAACTACTTTAGACGACAAGGCACCTGATTAAGGAAGGAATCCAACTACCTATACTTTAAAATTGTACTGCATCTTGTGTACTCTACATCACAGGATTGTAATATTTACCAGGTTTTGTTTAAAGTTAAAGTTACTCAGAAACCTTTGGTCTAGCTACTCTCATTAGTTAATTTAGGAAAATATCGCAGTTCTCAATTAGGAGAGAACACCCAGAGGAACTAATGGTTGATCCTGAAATAAAGATGTAAATGGAAGTCGGTCCTTTTTCTACCACAAAATGAAAGAAAACAAAGTCAGTGGCTTTGATCAGTTAACAGGAACTTGAAATGATAATGGCTTGTTCAATCTCATGAGGAGAGTTGAAGGAACATTAGCGGGCATGACTAATATGCAAGCATTGAGAGGGAGATTCAATCTGAAAGTTTGGTACAAGACTATGCCGGTTCCTGGCCTTGTTGGCGATGTTGTAACAGACACTACAACAAATGATAGCTATTGCAAATGAAAATTAGCTGCAATATTTTGTTCCTCAGACAATTACAAATCTCCAACCTTTGGTTCTTACTGGCTTATAAATTCAATTCACCATTATCTTCTTCTGACTCAACCAATTCTAGCTTAGCAGCTGCTTAAGCATGCAGAAGTCACATGCAAAATCTGCACTCGAGGTTGCTAATATATTTTGTCTTTATTTTTTTTAATTTCTGGTTGCAATCATTCATTCTTCCCAGCTAATTAATTTTAGTTCCTCAACCCAAACAAGGAGATTGATGCATCCTAAATCATTTTTGTCTGTTTCTTGTGTTATGTTCTGAAAGCTTGTTAAGGATAGCTCGATGTCTGCTGTCTCACGGAGCAACACTGCTGCCAAAGGAATGTTGAAAACTTTATTTCCAAATGTCCCTAGGTAGATAGATCAATAGTGATTGGTCAATATTACCAAGTCAAAAAGGGAGGACACATGTTACAAAATATGTTGTGTATAATTGTCATTAGTTAATTAAAGAAGTGAACGGTTGTGGTCTACTTCACTTTGTCACTTTTCGTTTTGCATAAGAATTATTTTAACTGGATTACCAGAGTTCTACTTACGGAATTGGTAGATTTTACAACGATATGACAAGCCATCTCTCACTCTTCAAGGCTAGCACTAGTAATTCCCAAATCCTCCCTTCAGTTGCTGAAATTGTTGGAAGTTTCTCTCCATAAGCTTTTTCTTGCTGCGAGAATTACCAGCTGAACTATATAAGTCTATATAAGGCGTAAGTTTGCTTTATTTGCATACAGTGTTAGTAGTAGTTATGATGACAGACTTTTCAACAAGTTGCTGCATTATGCCACTATAGAAAATATTTACTTTCAGGTGTTAACTTCTGCTTTAGTTTGCTGCTACACTAATAATGAATTACTTCTCCTTTTCAACTCTGTTATTGGCATATGATTAGACTGGAATCTTAGCTCAAGCTTCAGTCTTTTTCATTGAATTAATATGTAACTTGGTATATGAACAGGTAAAAGATGAACTCAAGGATCGAATCCACGATAAAACCAAGGTAATCAATCTACTAGTTGATTTCAGCCCTCCCATCACCTGACCTCTCTCTTTTTCACATACACATAACTATCACATATTACGTAGGTCACCCCAAGGCCTCATGCGAAGGAAAATACGAAGCCACAAGAATTCAAACTCCACACTGAACAAAGAGCCCTGAAACGAGCCATGTTCAACTATTCCGTGAGTGTGATCAACTACTGAAAATTAAACTTAACGCCGTTTCACTGTTTCAGTTTGTTTGATTTTTAGTTATTCCTACAGATGCTTTCTCTGAACGGTAAACTTGATGTGCATACAGGTAGCAACAAAGCTATTTCTTATGGAGTTGCAGAAAAAGCAAGTGGAGAAGTTGGAGAAGGTTGGCCATGATGATCCAATTTGAGACGAAATTTAAGTTTCTGAAGCTATATAATCCTAACTTTTATATTCACCAGATGATAGAAGAGGAAGAGATTCGAATACTGAGAAAAGAGATGATTCCAAGGGCTCAGTTGATGCCTTTCTTTGACAGGCCATTCTTTCCACAAAGGTTGCTTTAACATATCCTACTCGTACTTTCTTACCCTTTATTTCGTTTGCTGCAGCTATGTTTTTGTTGATGAACACATATATCCAGATCAAACAGACCTTTGACAATCCCCAGAGAACCAAGTTTCATGTTGAATAATCAGTGTGGAGGCTGCATTTCGGAGAACGAATTCTACTACTTTAACCATGCTCATTCATGGAAACCAGTTGAATAAATGGGGCATCGTCGGTTTGTAACACGCGTCTACCCGGTATGGATGGCCTTGTACAACTAAATGATAGTTATTTCTGGCTTTGAAATGTCCTACTTAATCAATGTATTGTACATACTAAGATCTAGTAGATCGCGGGTCACTCCCTTACTTTAGATACTTTTTCCTGTAATTTGTTGTTTTCGTTAGTGAACATCCACAATCAATACCGTCATTCGTAGCAACACGTTATTTTGCAGGTGGTGAAATGCTTAACCATGCCCCTTTTCTCATCACAATTTACTTCTTGATTCGAAAGGCTTGGATTAAATTCCAACCACCGTTTGTAGGGGTATCGAGATTGGTGTTTCATATTGTCCTCGCAGATAAAATATAATTTATTCAAACAAGAAAAGTTAATAAATTAAAATAAATCCAAGGCAATCTTACGGTAGTGACAGGGCCAGGAATTTAAGATAGTAGGATCCAAATAAAATATAGATTTCACAAAAATTTTTATATCAAAATTAAATAAAAAATAAAGTTTTATTAAGAATATAAAATAGTTAAAATTACAATAATCCTCGTCTACTTTTCATAGATTGAAATCTTTTCATAACAAGATCATTGTCAATATTTGCAAGTACATCTCTTTCAATGTAACACACTAAACAATCATTTAATGGTCATCTCTCATTTTATTACGAAGTAAACTCTTAATAATTTTCATTGCAGAGAAAACTCTTTCCACTGTGGCTGTAGCAACTGGTAAAAGTAATGACAATTTGACTAATAAATAAACCAAAGGAATACATGATGCTTTCTTGTAGCCACCATTTTTTTAACAAGGTCTTCAATTCCACTCAATTCAGAGAAATTCTTATCCATACGTATATCAATGATAAAATTCCCAAGTTGATATTCAAGCTCAATTAAAGCAACAGGAGGAAACTCTGATGGATAGAATTTGGCAAGTTCAATCAATTTGTTCATGTCAAATGCAGAAAATGAGTCTTTAGGATCAAGACATGCCATACATAAAAGCAAATTTCTATTGACTTCATCAAATCGATTGTTAAGCTCTTGAAGTTGCATGTCAATCACAGAATAAAAAAGCTCAACACGATAGTGATGAAGATTCATCATATCTTCGCTTCTACGCCTTAATCTCCCTCTAACTATAAACATGTCTTGCATAGCTATCACACTTACATTATTTTTACCACAAAAGTCAACGACTTGTTTCAATAAAGACTCCCAACCATCATCTTTAACTTGTTGCAAATGACATTTTGAGACTTTAACCAAATGCATTGCATTCACTACATTTTGATCTTTTTTCTGTAAAACTTGAGATAATCCATTTGTGATTCCCAAGATCTTTATCATAAGATGCAACACAAAAAGAAATTCAAAGCGAAGCATAATATCAATTAAATCAATAGCTTCAACCCTTTGTGAATCATCATTCCCATTTTCTCTATCAAACTCAAAAACCTCAATGACAGAGGAAAATAAATGTAGCAAATTAATGAGCGTACCAAAATGAGAATCCCAACAAATATCTCCGGGTCTTTTCAGTGTCATTTCTTGATTTAACCATTGCCCAGTTTCTATCACCCCTTGTGAAATTCCTGCCATTACTTTCTCCATTTGTTTTTCTCGAAGCATAACTTTACGCTTACAAAATCCTCTAATAACATTGCACAAACGAGTAATAGTATTGAAAAAGGAACATTAAATTTTCACAAGCAATTCGACATCGATTATGATCAGAGTCATGATTTCCTATATGTTTTCTTAATCTTGTTTTCTTTCACCAAGCACTAAAACCCTCAGATACAAAATTAGTATGTTTGCTTTCACAATCAGCTAAAAAAAGATAACAATATAAGCAGTATGCAGTATCTTTTTCAACACTATATTCCAACCAATCCTTGAAATCATCAAACTATGATACAATAAATCTCCGCTTACGATCTACATCCATGGTTTGAGGAAAGTTACGATTTCAAGGTTGACAAAGACCTTTTAATAAATAAGCTCTATGCACCTGATCTCATTTTTCACGAGGATACTCCATTATATTAGGTCTTAATCCTGAATCAGAAGAAAGATTTTCTAAGTCAATCACAAGTTCTTCAATAATAACCTCCTTCGATGCTGGAGGTGCTTTAATAACATTCTGATTTAAATCACACGATGATGACTGAAAAATTGGTCTTAATTTTTTAAAATATTTTTCCATAACTGCAAAATAAAAAAAAAAGTTAGAATCAATATTTACTAATTCCATAAAAGAGGTAGCAGCTATCAAATATATTAAAAAATAATGGGATCTCCTTTTCTTTTATATATATATTCCCTACTGTTCATAAGCCTAAAAACTTTATTCCCTACCGCAACAACTTAGTTAAATTATTAATCAAACGGTCATACATGCATTCGCTGAAACATCCCTAAATCCTGTTGTGGAATAAATATTATAAAACTTGTCGATATAAAAAGCAAACATGTCGAAAGAACAAAAAGTCAAGAAAAACGGTTAGACATGCCAGTTAGCTATGAACAAGTATTACGCAAGAGTAAATCTAGTTTAGCTCGATCACTTAAGAAAAAGGTAGAAAAACATTGATGATCCAGATTTGAGTTCCGAAACTACCTTGAAAGTTTTATGTTTTTCCTATTGTCAATCTCGTTCAAGATTAGAGCATCAGAAATTTCAATATCTAATTTACGAGCAATCTCAAGAAGCGAAGGAAAAGCAACTTAAAAGTCGATTGGCATGTGCGCAGGATCTTCATCCTCAAGCTTGTGTAAGTTATTCTTGTAAGCTTGTGCCGTGTCAGTTATCAAAGATAAAGGGTTTATATATATATATATATATAAAGTTATTCTTGTAAGCTTGTGTCGTGTCAGTTATCAAATATATATATATATATATAAACCTATTTCTTTGATAACTGACATGGCACATATAAATATTAATTAAAAATAAAAATATTTAATTTTTTAAAATCTTGGGGGGCCAAGTGCACCACTGGGCCCCAAATATCTCCATCCATGCGGTATCGTTTACTGCTTTTTCATCTTTGGATGTAGCCAATTAGCCAAAAGTATGGGACTAATCAAAGATGAAATATGAAATGGGGAAGTGATTGGGTAAAAAACATAATTATATTAATATAGATCTAGATGCCACTTCAGCTCCAGAGCTTTCCAGCTCCCTCTTTCCATTACACTAACAGTTAACGACTAACTAACATCCACGCTACACTTTTCTCTTATTCAATCTCTCTTGATACTGATGCGAAGAACCACCATTTCCACTACTAGTCTCCATTAAAACTACAATGGGTAAAGCATCAAGATGGCTCCACACCATTCCCGGCCTGAAAAAGTCTGACCACCATCATCCAGAGGATAAGCAACACCTGAAGGAGAAGCGTAGATGGAGCTCTGTCAATCCCAGATCATCATCAACACCAACGATACCAGGATGTTGCATCACTTAAAACCACTATTTAATTGGAGGATGGAGAGGACCCACCCCTGCAAGGATGCCGTCGCAGTTACTCACACACAGCAAAATTTCAACTAGATGAAGATACTAACCAAAAGTTTTCTAGAAGATTCCACACTATTTTTCCATGTTCAAGATAAGGTTAGAGATGGATGAAAGACTTTAGAATCTTGTAGATTATTGTAAATAATACTTGAACATATAAGTAGTTGTAGAGAATTCTAAACAGTGATTGTGAGTTCTTGGATCAAATAAATCTTAGTCATCTATTAAGAAGTAGAAGGCTATAAATACCTAAAGGACTTCATTTGTAAGATGCGTAGAAAGTCTTAGCCATTATCTTGTAAAAGCTTTCTTGAGCAATAAAAGCATTCTTTAAGTTTCCTCATTCTTGTTCTTATTTTATCTTATATTTTTACTAACTTGTGCTAGCTTTATTTCTAGCATCCTAGAGAGAGGTTGACTTAATTTTGAGATATACAACTAAGTTTCACATGGTTCGTTGGTAAAAGACTAAGTCCGTGACAGTTAGTATCAGAGTTAAGGTTGTGATCATTGTTGCTTAGTAAAGATGTCGAGAATAAGTGGGACTACCAACGTTGGAGAGGAGAGGAAGATCGGTAGGGAGATATCAAGGTCGAGGCACATCTTGGTGGACATTAATGGAAGGATTACGAAGGTGGAGCTCCCATTGGCCAAAGGGTAAGAGAAGTTCGAGAATGTGGACCAACACATCAAGGAACTTGAGAAGGGGAAAGAAGAGTTCTAAGAGGAGATGTAATGTGCCTTGAAAGTTGTCACTTCCAAATGTTAAGACCAAGTGAAGATCTTGGAAGAGACCTTTCGATCGGAAATTCTTCACCTCAAAGAAGAGCTCACAAAGGTCGTTGATGAGGTACTCCTTTGCAAGAGGGCAATTGCTCAAGGGGGAAGCAATGTCATGGTAGTTACTACTCCTTTGAAGGTGGACATTCCAAAACCAAAGGCGTATGGTGGGTCGAGGAATGTAAAGGAGATTGATAACTTCTTTTGGAGCTTGGAGCAATACTTTAAGGAACTTGGTGTTATGGAAGATGCTACATGAGGTACAAGTGCGACAAGCATAAAGAGGTCGACCATAAGGAGGATAAAGGGCACAAAGCATCAATAAATTGTTTCTTTTGTAAAGGACTGCATAAGGCTAGAGAATGCCCAAAGAAGAGCAAGCTCTCCCCCTTGATCGAAGAAAGAAAGGAGCAACAACAATGTGAAGAAACCAAGATGGGGTCTTTGCAAATCTTAAATGCCATCAAAGCCAAAATTGAGGTGCCTAAGTACGAGAAGAAGAGACGTTTGTTCTTGTAAGTTAAGGTGGGCAATAAAGCTGTAAAAGCTCTAATTGATATCAGAGCTACTCACAATTTCCTTAAAGTAAAGAAGCTAACAAATTAGGCCTCAAATACAAAGAGAAGCAAAGATGGCTTAAAGTGGTAAATTCCGAGCCAACGTCGATTGTTGGATTTGCTCGTTGCGTTAAGGTTTGCTTAGGTGAGTGATCTAACTTTGTTGACTTTTTAATTGTTCCTATAGACGATTACCCAATTGTATTTGGAATGGATTTCATAGATGCTATCAAGGTCTTGCTGATTCCCTTTGCCAACACTCTATACATCCTGAAGGAGGGTCATACGTTCATGGTGCCTTTGTCACAAGATGCAAGTTTATAAGCCAAGCAACTTTCAGTCATGTAACTCGTCAAGGGTGTGTAGAAGGTGCAAACTACATTCTTAGTGGTAATTAAGGAGGAAGAACAAGCTTCATCAAATGGACTACACAAGGAGATTGCCCACGTCCTTAAGGAGTATAAGGATTTGATGCCTGTAGAGTTTCCCAGGAAGCTCCCACCGAAGTGTGAGGTAGATCATAGAATTGAGTTGGTACAAGGTACAAGTCCACCCTCAATGGTACCCTACCGAATGATACCTCTTAAGCTTGAGGAATTGAGGAGGCAACTTAAGGATTTGTTATATGCTGGCTATATTAGAAGGCTTTATATGGTGCGCTCGTACTTTTCCAAAAAAAGCACGATGGGTCACTTCGTTTATGCATCAACTATAGGGAACTCAATAAAATCACCGTGAAGAACCAATATCTCATCCCATTGATTACTGACTTGTTTGGTCAACTTGGAGAGACACGATGATTTTCTAAGCTTGATTTGAGATCAGGATATTATCAAGTAAGAATCGCAGAGGGAGATGTACCAAAAACTACTTGTGTTTTGAGGTAGGATTCCTCTGAATTTTTAGTCATGCCCTTTGGACTCATAAATGCACCTGCCACATTTTGCACCATCATGAATCAAGTGTTGCAACTCTTCTTGGAAAAATTTGTTATGGTGTACTTGGATGATATTGTGGTATATAGCCAAACATCAGAAGGGCATGTTATGCACTTACGACAAGTTTTCCAAGTCTTAAGGGAAAACGAGCCATATGTGAGAGGGAGAAATATGCTTTTGCACAACATGAAGTCATGTTCTTGGGGAACATTGTGGGAGGGGCAAGCTTAGGATGGACAAGTCCAAGGTGCAAGTCATTCACGATCGGGAACCACCAAGGAAGGTGTCTGAGTTACGCTCCTTTCTTAGCCTTGTCAACTACTACCATAAGTTCATTAAAGGTCATTACAAGATATTCCTCCCTTACATCTCCGCTCACCGATCTATTGAAGAATAATAGAGTTTGGGCTTGGGATGCTAAGTGTCAAGGAGCATTTGAAGCCTTGAAGCAAGCAGTGATAGAGGAACCGATGTTAGCCCTTCCCAATCACACCAAAGCATATAAGGTACACACTAATGCTTCCGATTTTACTCTTGGTGGTATTTTGATGCAAAATAGACATCTAATTGCTTACAAGAATCGTAAGCTAAATGATACCAAGTGCCGCTATACCATTCAAGAGAAGGAGATGACCGTATTGGTGCATTGCTTGAGAACTTGGAGACATTACTTGTTGGGGTCCAAGTTCGTTGTGAAGACCGATAATGTTACCACAAGTTACTTCCTCAACCAAAAGAAGTTGACACTGAAGCAAGCTAGGTAGCAAGCTTTCTTAGCAAAGTTTGATTTTGTGATGGAGTACAAGGCCAACATGGTGGCTGATGTGCTTAGTAGGAAGGCCGAGCTAGCCGCTATCATAAGTCTGAGTTTTCCTTTGATGAATCATGTCAAGGAGGGATTGGAGCATGACCCACAAGTCAAGAGTTTGATGGCGTTGGCAAATTGAGGGAAAACATGCCAATTTTGGCTTAAGTATGGGGTGCTCACTACCAAAGGTGATCTTGTGTATGTGCCTAAGTGGCAAAGGTTGAGGAAAGAAAGCATTAAGGAGTGTCATAACTTCAAATGGGCAGGAAATCTTGGTGTACATCGCACGTTGGCACTTTTAAAGCGTGCATATTATTAGCCCCCAATGCGCGATCATATTGATCTGTATGTGAAGACTTGTCTTGTGTGCCAACAAGACAAGGTGGATCAATATAAGCAAGCTAGCTTACTAGAACAATTGCCTATTCTGAAGAAGCCTTGGGAGAGTATTTCTATGGATTTTATCATATGCCTACCAAAGTTCGAAGGATGTAGCAACATCATAATATTGGTAGATCAGTTTAGTAAGTAAAGAGTATCCATCCTCGTGCCTACAAAGTTTATAGCTAAGGATGCGGCACGCCTATTCTTTCATCATGTGGTGAAGTATTGGGCATACCAAAGGTGATATTGAGCAATTGAGATACTTGCTTCACCGGGAGGTTTTGGATGGAGCTATTTAAGTTATTTGGGTCCGAGCTTAATTTCTCTACAAGCTTTCATCCTCAAACTGATGGCCAGACCAAGAAGGTGAATGCATTGTTGGAGTTATTTTTTAGGCATTATGTGAGTGTCAACTAGCATGATTGGGCTAAGTTGCTTGATGTTGCCCATTTCTCTTACAATTTGCAAAAGAGCGAGTCAATGGGAGCTAGTCCATTCGAGATTGCCACTGGACAACAACCAATGACTCCTTACACTTTGGCGATTAGGTACAAAGATCTAAGTCCTGCCGCATTCAAGTTTACCAAAGGAAGGCATGAGAAAACCGACATGGCATGAGCACACTTGGTAAGGGATGCCAAGTGAATGAAGAAATGGGTGGATGTTAAAAGGAGACACTTGGAGTTCAAGGAAGGAGACTTAGTAATGGTGAAGCTCCTTCTCCATCTGAGCCGACGGTTTGCTAAGGTGCACAAAAGGGCTAGTAAGGCGATATGAGGGCCCTTTCCCTATGGAGAAAAGGGTTGGTAAGCTAACCTATCGTTTGATATTGGCCTCACATTTTGAGATGCATCCAGTCTTCCATATGAGCTTACTGAAACTATACCATGCCGATATGGACAAAGACCACTTGGCCCCCCAAGATTTTAAAAAATTAAATATTATATATATATATATATATATATATATATATATATATATCAAAACCCTTTATCTTTGATAACTGATACGGGCATACGGCACAAGCTTACAAGAATAACTTACATAAGCTCGAGGATGAATATCCTGCACACATGCCAATCAACTTTCAAGTTGCTTTTCCTTCGCTTCTTGAGATTGCCCGTAAATTAGATATTGAAATTTCTGATGCTCCAATCTTGAAAGAGATTGACAATAGGAAAAACTTAAAGCTTTCAAGGTAGTTTTGAAACTCAAATCTGGATCATCAATGTTTTCCTGCCTTTTTCCTATGTGATCGAGCTAAACTAGATTTACTCCTACGTAATAATTTTTGATAGCTAACTGGCATATCTGATCGTTTTTCTTGACTTTTTGTTCTTCCACCACTTCAGCTTTTTATATCGACAAGTTTTATAATATTTATTCCACGACAGTATTTAGGGATGTTTTAGCGAATGCATGTATGACCGTTTGATCAATAATTTAACTAAGTTGTTGCGGTAGGGAATGAGTATTTTAGGCTTATGAACAGTAGGGAATATATATATGTATATATAAAAGAAAAGGAGATCCAATTATTTTTTAGTATATTTGACAGTTGCCACCTCTTTTATGGAATTAGTAAATATTGGTTCTAACTAATTTTTTTTATTTTGCAGTTATGAAAAAATACCTTAAAAAATTAAGACCGACTATTCAGTCATCATCGTGTGATTTAAATCAGAATGTTAATAAAGCACCTCCAGCATCGAAGGAGGTTATTATTGAAGAACTTGTGATTGACTCAGAAAATCCTCCTTCCGATCCAGGATTGAGACCTAATATAATGGAATATCCTCCTAAAAAACGAAATCAGGTACGTAGAGCTTATTTATTAAAAGGTCCTTGTCAACCTCGAAATCATAACTTTCCTCAAACCATGGATAGAGATCGTAAGCAGAGATTTATTGTATCATGGTTTGATGATTTCAAGGATTGGATGGAATATAGTGTTGAAAAAGATGCTACATACTGCTTATATTGTTATCTTTTTTCAGCTGATCATGAAAGGAAACATACTAATTTTATATCTGAGTGTTTTAGTGATTGGCGAAAGAAAACAAGATTAAGAGAACATGTAGGAAATCATGACTCTGATCATAATCAATGTCAAATTGTTTGTGAAAATTTAATGAACCAATCCCAATCTATTAAGTCAGCTTTTTCAAGGCAATCAGAGAGATCAAAAATTGAATATTGGTGTAGGCTAAATGCTTCAATAGGGTGTCTTCGTTGTCTCTTGATGCAAGGGCTGCCTTTTCGGGGGAATGATGAGTCTGAGAATTCAACAATCCAATGGAATTTTCTAGAATTACTAAAATTCATAGCTTCTAACAATGAAGAAATTAGGAATGTTATTCTAGGGAATGCTCCTGAAAATCTCAAACTTACATCACCTGATATTCAACGTGATATCATTAATGCAGCTGCATTTGAGACAACAAAGG
>JANIJH010000002.1:25846350-25859578 GCA_024520975.1 Erythroxylum areolatum | reverse complement strand
AATCTTCATCACTATCATGTTGAGCTTTTCTATTCTGTGATTGACATGCAACTTCAAGAGCTTAACAATCGATTTGATGAAGTCAATACAAGTTCGCTTTTATGTATGGCATGTCTTAATCCTAAAGATTCCCTTTTTGCATTTGACATGGACAAATTGATTGAACTTGCCAAATGTTATCCATCAGAGTTTCCTCCTATTGCTTTAATTGAACTTAAATATCAACTTGGAAATTTTATCATTGATGTACGCATGGATAAGAATTTCTCTGAATTGAGTGGAATTGGAGACCTTGCTAAGAGAATGGTGGCTATAAGAAAGCATCAAGTATTCCATTTGGTTTATTTGTTAGTCAAATTGCCATTACTTTTATCAGTTGCTACAGCAATAGTGGAAAGAGCTTTCTCCGTAATGAAAATTATCAAGAGTTCACTTCGTAATAAAATAGGAGATAACCTATTGAATGATTGTTTACTGTGTTACATTGAAAGAGAAATATTAGCAAATATTGACAATGATCTTGTTATGAAAAGATTTCAATCTATGAAAAGTAGCGAGGATCATTGTAATTTTAACTATTTTAATTTTAACTATTTTATATTCTTAATAAAACTTTATTTTTTATTTAATTTTGATATGAAATTTTTTTTGAAATTTTTATTTTATTTGAGCCCTCCTATCTTAAATTCCTGACTCTGTCACTACTTCTCGCGAGGTAAAGGAAATTCTAACGCATTGTTTTATATCGAGAATGGTTTCCCATCCAAGTTACGTGGAGTACTTTATGAAATGAAAGGGAATACCCGATAGTGAGTCGAGTTGGAAGCATGAGCTTACATTATGGGACTATAAGGACATGATCAAGGCATATAAGGAGGGTGCAATGAGGGCATTGCCCGAATGAGAGGGGAGAATGTTACGCACCGCAAAATCCCCACTAGATGGAGAGGCTAAGCCAAAGTTCTCTAGAAGATTTCATACTATTCTTCCATATTCAAGATAAGGCTAGAGATGGGTAGAAGACTCTAGAACCTTGTAAATTATTGTAGATAATACTTAAACATATAGATAGTTGTTGAGAATTCTAGATGGTGATAGTGAGCCTTGGATCAAATAAATCCTAGCCATCTATTGAGGAGGTGAAGACTATAAATACCTAAGGGATTTCATTTGTAAGAAGCATAAAAAGTCTTAGCCAATATCTTGTAAAAGCAGCATTCTTCAAGTTTTCTCATTCTTGTTCTTATTTTATTTTATATTTTTACTAACTTGTGTTAGGTTTGTTTCTAGCATTCGAGGGAGAGACTGACTTAGTTGCGAGACATACAACTAAGTATCGTGTGATTCGTTGGTAAAAGGCCAAGTCCGTGACAAGTTGCGTGCGTCTACGTTAGGGTAGGTTAGGTTACCATATATAAGTTTTCTTTTTCATTTTAGTCATATAGTTTTCAATATTTACAATGTCGCCCAACAAAATTTTTTCTTTTTATGGGAAATGCCCGGTATTAAACAAAATCGGTTGCAAATCAATACCATAAATTAGTTCAATATTTTAAGTTATCATACTAATTTTGGACTAGTACCGTATATATTGATCAGTACATCTGATAATAGTACCGATAAGCTTTATGCAAATTCAAGCTCCTCCATCATATGGACACATTTCACCATTAAGCAATTTTTACTAAAGTAAAATATAAAAAATAAATTATTTTTAAAAATATATAATTCAACGATTTCATTAATTTTAACATAATTAGATTGCATCTATATTTTTCACAATAATTTTTTAAAGATATGAAATTATTTAAAAATTTTAACATAATTCGATTACATCTAGAGTTTTTTTTACTGTATCTATTTGTTATGGAGTTAAATACTTTAATTTATATTTAAAATAATTAGATTAGCAAAAAGTATTTTAATTGATACGTCTCTTAATAAATAAATTTTATATATTCTTTTTTAAATATAAAAAAGAAATTAATTAGTTGATTAATAAAAAAAAATGAAGTACTACAGACCATAATGGGATCCGTTGCGCGGTCGTAAAATTAGACCTTGACAGGAGTTTTCAACAAGGCCAGAACCACTTTAATCCTCAAACTAGGCTCAAACGCACCGTTTACCATTTGGGTAAAAGCCATTCGTCTTTCGTTTCTGCTCCAGCTGATTTCTTTGCGGAATTGGGGATTTCCCCAGAGAGAGCTCCCTCACTCGCCCAGAAGTAGACATCAGCCCCTCCAGGTATGATTCTTCGTAATTAATTAATAGGGTTTAGATCATCGTGAATCCATCCATCTTACTATCTGATGTCACCTTTCTCCCAGATCGGACGATGCGCGATGGTGCCAGTGGATCGATCTCCAGTCTCTATGGGTTCTGTATTAATTTATATATATTCTTAATAATATTAATTTTAAAAGATTTCAGTGTTCTAAGAAATCAAATCTGAAGGCTCATGACTAATTTAGTTATAGTACTCATCATTTCCAAATCAAATTTCACCACGAAAGTGGAATAATTGGATGCAACACTCTAAAGCAGTCCTATGCTTATGCGATCCCTACTGTCTATTAACTTCAATTTATCATCGTTATACGTTTGTAGTATACACGTTATGAGTATATATTTATTAAGAATATTTATACATCCAAAGTTCAATAGATGAACCAAATTTTATAGTGATAATTTTCCAAAGGGCCATTTTCTTAGAAAAATTGTACCAACGGGCAAACAATTTGCGAAACATGAACAAGAAAGACAATAAAATAAGACAAGGCTTAACAGAGAAAATTTTCCGAAGAAATTTGGTCATAAATTTGTTCAACTTATATTATTTGACGTTTGATCTATAAATTTTTTTAACAGGTGCACATATCAATTCTATAATATATATTTGATATGACGCATACTATGAATACTATTATTAGCATTTTTTTCTATTTTTTAACAGGCAAATTATAATAATGATGATTGAACAAAAGCAATAAATTAAAAGAAATAACCACAATTAACTATTCTCGTAGGACTTATGAAATAAGACTTCAATTTAACCTATAGTTCATCACATCATATAAATTCTTCAATTATATTAATATCTTTTTTAAGATTATTAATAACTAATCTTATATTGATTAATTGAAGTCTCTTTCTAATTAAAATCTATAAAATTGTACCAATTGATTTATGAATTCCTCTTTTAGATTTAACCTTAATTCTGAAGATTTATGTCAACCTATTTTTAGGATTGCATGCAACTCTTTGCAAATATGCTACATCAATTTATACAAAAGATTTCTCAATCTCAAATACATGAAATTAAACTTGAATCAGTTATTAGGGTAAATCAATTCAAGAATAATAAAAAAAACTAACCGATTTTCAATAAAATTAAAAAATTAAAAAGAAATGGAATTGTTGTAAAATATATCTCAGGGATTATTATATCAGGTACCATAAAGATTTAGTTCTTAATTATGGAAGACGTAATATTAAAACTAGAGGAAAAACATAAAGCTAAAAAATACATGATGAAATCTATTTTGTTTTTTCATAAAATTTACTTTAAATCGATGGAAATTCACTTTAAATATGTCTCTTTGCTTGCTTTACATTTTTTTGGGTTCTAAGTCGTCTAACTAAACCTCCGAAACCTCTCTTTCTTGTATATCCTGTTGTTTTGCATTTTCAAATTTGATATTTAGATTCAAGGTAGAACTATAGGCAAGTATATGGTCGTGTATTTAAACAGTATGAAATCCCATCTAGAGTGAACACATTCATAAACATGACTCAAAAAGGTGAACACAGGCTAATCAACATATAACAATGGTATATGCCTTTCAAACAAGAGTGTGTAACAAATAGAATCCATCATCATGCCTTAAACTCTTCAAATCCGATAGTGTAATCTAAAATTTAGAAATAACAAAAAACACAGACAATTACACAGATATTTATTAGGTCGTGTTCTTACCCTCCAATTTGATAACATATTTAAAACATCTCAAAGCTACTTTGAACTTATATGAATTCATCCCTTTTGTTTAAATAAGTAAATTACTATCTGAAAACAAAAATGTCAATAAAATAAGTACCATAAATAATTAAAAAAACTCAAAGAAACAAGTAAAATGCACTAAATATAAACCTAAAAATATGAATGATTAAGCATTTATCAAACCTCCTCATATTTAGGCATTTGTTTGTTCTTAAGAAAATAATAATTTAAATTTATCGACTTTTTAAATGTCCAGCTCTCCTCTATTTTATCATATTTATTAACACTTCGAATTGCAATGCCTCAAGGGTTAAACCAGAACACAATTAGAATATAAAAAATCATATAATTAACTCCCATAAGCAAAAACTATATATGATATTTTGAAAATCTTTTTGACTAAAGTGCAATAGGATTTAACACACTCACGTAAAAGATAATTTAATTAGCTCAAAGTATTTAGGGTAAAAGTTATTAGAACTTTCAAATTAATTTATATGAAATCTTAGCCATATGCTTGCTAATGAATCACATCTCCACCATTATAAAATAAACTAGAGGCAAAAATCAAAAAATCTAAATCAAGGTGTAATAAGGCTTAGGTAAAGGTATGGTAAGGGTAAATTTTATGTTAATAAAAATGAAGGGATTTGCATAAATAGGACTATATAAAGATCTTATTTAATCTAGTACAAATCTTTAATAGAATGCAAGTAAGGTGTAAAACAAGTTTTGAATAACATAAGTATCTTCTCTTTCTCCTTTTCATAATCACATTAATTAAAACAAATAAATATTTTTATTATTCTTTTTTTTATTGAGCTCATTTCATGATATATATGAATTGATTACTTATGTGCTTATAAGGAGAATATATGAAAAACTAATAATTAACACATTCAAGATAATCTTACATCTTTCCTTATTCTTAATAATTCTTGTCTAATCAGATTTTTATGCAGTCAAGTAAATACAATCATTCAAGGTGAAAAAGTAAATGTTAGGCTAACAATAACAATGATTTATTGGTTTGTAATGTGGTTTAAATAATTTAAAGAAAGGGCTAATGCTCAAGTTTTGTTATGCCTAAGGGATAAAAACATGGTAATGTAAAATAAAAGAAAAGGCTAAAAAATGAGTTTAATTTAGGTGCTTTTTTTATCTTAATTCCTCCAAATATGTGGTCTTAGTGTGCATAATACAAGCAAGTTCTAGAATCATCCCATTATATATGATCAACACATAACAAAGAAAAATATAGCATTATATAATAATGATAATTGTTCATAGGCTCAAGAGCTCACAATTTAGGCTCTTTGTGTGAATAAAACTTAAGCACTTTCATCCAAATCGACTTTCAAAACAATCATTCATAATGTAGCAAATAAGAATCCATCTAATCATGCCTTTTTCCTCTTGTATTTTTAGCATAAATCAATGATTCATAACAACTGAAGATATTTCAAGATAGGAATTGACATATTTAAAATTTTCATAAAGAAGAATCAACAAATAAGAACTAAAATATGCTTGATATACAATCAAATTCATAGTAAAATCACAATATCTCTTCCACATACTTAAAGATGTACATTGTCCCTAATGTACAAAATAACGCACAGAAAATAACAGAAGACATTTCATATTAGGAAAGGTAAAGTGAATTGGTACTTACCTGATCTCTAAATCAAATTCCTATAATACAAACTTCATCTAATTAGTCATGGTTTAGCATCTACTTTATTCAATAAATATCATAATGCAAAACGGTTAGTGCAAATGATAATATTAGATTACATTAAATAAGATCCCCATTTTATTAAATGTAAAAATCAATGTAGCAATTTTTTTCTATGGTTATGTAATTCTCTTGGGTATCCGTCAAAATCTTGCCAGCATAGTAGATGGACTGAAAATAATTCTCCTTCCTTTGTCTAAAAATTGCATGTACTCCCACTAAATCATCAAAATGATCATCATACACCTTTAAAACATAATAGGTGTGTTGCATAACCTAAAGGGCATCCTTGTATAAACAAATGTACCATATGGACACTTGATTGTTATTTTCTCTGAGTCTTCTACGACTATAGGAATTTGAAAATATCTTGAAAATCATCCATAAACTAATAGTAGATATGGTCAACTAGTTTTTTAAGCTTCTTATTGATAAAGGGAAGAGAAAATGATCTTTTGAGTGGCGTCATTCAACTTGTTCTTCTCATTAAGTACCATAGTTAGCCCTCCTTTCTTTGGAATAACTTATACATGGCTTACTCAAGAACTATCAAAAGTAGGGTAAATAACATATATTTAAGAAGTTTAATTACCTCAACTTTGATAACTTCTTGCATATTTAGATTAAGCCTTCTTATAGGGTTGCATAATAAGCTTCAAATCATCCTTCATTAAAATCTTATGAGTGCAAATAGAGGGGCTAGTTCCTCTAATATTTGAAAATTTCCAAGCTATCACCCTTTTATACTCTTTAAATACTTAACTTTTCTTTTTTGTTTCACCTTCAAATTTGATGTTATAATTACTAGTAGCTTTGAGTCTTTTTCCAAAAATGCATGCCCAAGATGATCTAGTAACTTCTTTAATTCCAAAATAGGTTGCTCTCTAATGGAGGGTTTCAACCTCTTCTCATTACTCCTATTAATCACCTCGAACTCTTTTTTTTCTTACACTATAGTTTCATTAACCTTCAGATAGGTTATTTAATCAACTCTCATGAGGTCAACTTTCTTCTCCTCCTCACCTTGAATAAGGCATAATTCTAGCTGGTTGTTATGGATAATTTTCTAAATAGAATATGAAATTGCATCATCAATATGATCAAGAAAATAACAAGTATCATCCTATTCAAAAGAATATTACATAGTATAAGATATTTTAAATGTTACCTCTGAATCCCTAACCTTAAACACCAATATTCATTAACACCAAGAAAATTTTAAATAGTTCATCCAACCTGCATTGTATATACTGTTGTATGGATTATTATGGGGGATGAGGTGCATTGCCCATATAATCAACATGTTTAATTAGTTGTTACAGTTACAGCCATAACAACTTGACATTCTTAGCCCATATGCCTTTCCCCACACATATCATATTGCATCACTTGAGCTAGTTGTTGTTTAACTAATAGGCCATCAATTTTTTTACTAAGAGCTTTATCTTGAATTTCTAGAGTTGTAGCTACATCAACATTATAAACACTAGCTGACTTAGTAGGCTTTGCTCGAGTGGAATGCGAATGATAGCTAGTAATAGTTATCTCCTTAATTAATTTATGGGTTGCCTCTGGCATCTTGCTATTTAAAGTACCTCTAGTTGTTATGTTTATCATCTTCATGATTGATGAGTCCAATTAATTATAAAATGTATAAGCCTGTAACCATATAAGAAGTTTATGACGTGGACATCTCCTTAATAAGTTAAATGTTTCCCATGTATCATGTAACGTTTTTGACTCAATTTGAGTATAAGAAGAGATATTATACTCAAATTGATAGTTTTGACCGGTGGAAGTACTTCATCAAAACAAATTTAGCCAACTTATCCTATGTAATGATAAATCCCTTAGGAAGAGAATTCAATCTTTTTTAACATGGTTTCTCAATAAAAATGGAAACAATCTCAATTTGATTGCGTCATCAATAGCTTTATTAATCTTAAATGTATCATAGGTCTCTAGAAATTTTGCTATCTAAGCATTCAGGTCCTCATCTTACAACCCATCAAACTAAACAAACTTTGGGCCATTTGAATAAGATTTAGTTTGATCTCAAAATTGTTGGTTACAACAACTTGCTTGACGAAACTAGATTCTATTCCAATTGTTGATGGTATCATATATTCAAATATGGCCCTCCGTGGGTCTAGCATAAATATTGGTTGCTCATTTTCAAACTCTCACTCTAGCTCTTTTTGACTTTGTCTAAGTCATGTTTTAAGATTTTTAAAGAATACTTCTCTAATTTTTAAGATCTTTTTCAACAAACTCAGGTGGATTGTTTTGGGTCATAAATGGGTCGAACCCCTGACATAGCAATAAAATAAAGATAATTTAATAATTAAAATAAAAACAAACGAAAAATAATGGCTAGATTAATAGAAAGTAAGTGTTCATAATATCCTAGTCCTTAATAATAGCGCAAAAAACTTGATGCTTAATTTCCTACCCTATAGATCTTTCTAGAAAATTGCACTTATCACTCCTAAAGTATAAGTTGTGGAGTACCCAATGTCGATCCCACAGAATTATAATAATGGTGATTAATCATAATCAAAATTAAAGCAATAAAATAAAACAAATTAACATAATTGACTAACTAGAATAAAGACTAAATTAAGAAAAGTAGTGGTACCCAAATAGTATGACTCCTTGGGGCTTCTCATATAAATAATACTTCATGAATTAATTTAACCTAAAGTTTATTGAACTATGAAAATTCCTCAATTATGTTAATCTCTTTCTTAAGATTATTAATAACTAATCTTAGGTTAATTAATCGAAATATATTTCTAATTAAAATCCATATAATTGCAGTAACTGATTTATGAATTTCTCTATTAGATTTGACCTTAATATGGAATATTTATTGTATCACATCTATAAGATTACTTACAACTCTTTTCAATTATATTAGACTAATTCATACAAAGGATTTCTCAATGTCAAATGTATGGAATCAAACATGGATTAATATATACAATTCAAGAACAATAAAGAACACATAATCAAATTTCAATAAAGCTAAAGAATAAATTAAATTAAAATGAATTTACTATAAAATTCATTTTGAGATTCATCATATTTAAATTTCATAAAAATTTAGTCTGTAATCATTAAAGAGATAACATCCAAAAGAAGATGGAATCCTTTTAATCTTCATGAAATTCACTTTAGATTAATGAAAATTCACTTTAAATACATCTCTTTGCTTGTTTTACATTTTCTTTACCATTCTAGGTAGTCTAATTGTGCCTTCCACCTCTCTTTCCAATTTGTCTTCTTATTTTGTTTTTCAAAATTTGAAATTCATATTTTGGGTGGAAACACAAGCAATTACATAGTCGTGTACCATGTCGTGTGCTTAAAAGAAACATGAAATCCCATCCAGAGTGAACACATTCGTAAACACAACTTAGAATGTGAACAAGAGTTTGTAACTATACAACATTGGTGTGTATTTCTTGAACATAGACCTGTAATATACTGAATCCATCAACATGCCTCAAATTCTTTAAAAACGTCCTTGTAAATTGGAATTTAGAAATAATAAAGAACAAATGCAAGTACAAGAGTATGTACTACGCCATATTCTTACTCTCCATATTTATAACCTGGTTAAAACACATCTAAATCGCTTTAAACTTGTGTGAATTCATCCCTTTTTATCCAAATAAGTTAATTACAACCTAAAAATGAAATATGAATGAAATAAGTAAAAGAAACAATAAAAAAACTCAACAAAAAACAAGTAAAATTCACTCACAAATCTAAAATGATGAATGATTAAGCAATTATCAATTATAAATTGGAAAATGTAAAAAACTGAAAAATTGAAACAACTTGTTCATTGGAAAGAACAAGTGCTTTGGTTAGTAACGATTTGATTTGATTTTATTTTTGTTATCTTAGCATAGGACTATAAATAAGTAAACCTATTGTCTTATACTAGTTTAGTGATGAGTAAAGGTCAATTTTATAAGGAATAATATACTTATTAATTCTAACTTTACTATTATTATTTAATAATAAGGCAATTTGTTAGATTAAAACTTAAACTAAATTAAACTAACAAGATTGAAATAGTATTATAGACAAATCAAAAAAGCAATTAACAAAAAATTAGATGATGATAGTATTTAGAATATGTTTTCCCCTAGTGTTGTCTTGTATCTTTATTCAATTATTTAGAGATTTTATAATTGACCAACGAAATCTCCCAATGTAATGAAGTGTCACTTTCTAGTATACATCTACATGTCCCTCAAATGATTAATTGATATTAATATTTGATTAGCATATATAAGAACACTTTTATATATGAAATCCCATTAAAAGTCACCTTAATACCAAAAGTATCATGTAAGACTATGTTTAGGACCACTCCATTCAATATTTACTATTGTTCTCTAAGTCAATTTACACATAGGTTCTTCTGACAATATCCATATGTAAATTTAGATCAATTTTAAACTTCCACTCATATCTAACCAACATTAAGAACAATATCCATATTTCTCAATCATAAAATTCTTTATTGTAAAAACCTAAATCAACTTAGATAAAAAAATTGACCAAGGTTCCATATAGCTAGATATAAAATAAACTAGCCATTAGTCATCTTCAAAAACAAATAAAAAATAATTCATTGCAAGATATGCCTAAATGATGATCTCAATCTTTTTATGTGATTTTCTTTTTTAAACAATTCTTGATCTTTGGTCTTATTGAAAACCGCTTCAAGATGTGTATTCTAAGGTTATTTCTCCTTAGAAGTCTCCAATACTAATAAGATTAAAAAAATCAAACCAAACTAAACTCTTCATACATTTTTAGGGTTTTCACATCTTTTTAAAAAGACTTGTTCAATCGTGTCCCAGATTGTTTTCTCCACAATCATTTAAAGAATACGACATGGACTTTGGGTGCCCATATTTAACAGTATTTCTTCTCATTATGTAACACAAAGTCTAACTCAATTATATAAAATGCAATGTCTTGTTAACCACAATTTTAATGCAGAAATACACCGAAAAATGATTATGTTGAACCTTTATCTATTTGTTTTTGTCTAGTGTGGAACACGCTTTAGCATATGTCGTACCTTGTTTAGCCAATATTTGACTTTTTTAATGATTTCTTTATAAACTCCTCAAATATTTAGCTAAACCTCATTCCTCAAGCAAAATTTTCATAATTACCTAAAACAAAAAATAAAACAAAAAATTATTTGAATGAAAATATAATGAAATACGAAATAAAACATATATACATTTTATGCACTATAAATATTCACACATTAAAAAATTTTCTTATTCTCAAACAAATCAATCTCATTATTATCAATCCAAACAAACTTCAATTCCATAAAATTTCAATAACTCAATTAAAATGAATAAGAATGATCATTATTCATTTAATCACCTCATTTATTAATATTTAGGTAATTAAAACATTAGAATGAATTGTAATTCAACTTAATTAACCAAACAATCTTTAGAATGTTAACTGAAATCAAACAATTCAACTGTATATATAAATTGAATATAAAATGAGTAAAAAGCATAAACCAATAAGTACTTAATGATACACAAACAAACATAATTACTTTTTACTTTTATGGAGAATGAGAAGTTTGTTTAAAATATTATCATAACCTTTATGTGTGACAATAAACACCTTACGATGAATACCTCTAGTTACTCAATCAAGTCACACTTTCATATAGCTAATATTAGTACTCATAATTTCAACTCATCTTAGACCAAAATAAACATAATATAATTTATTAATGGTCACATGGACACACACATATTAAATAAATTTATAATCAAAATATAATACTCAACCATTTAGCTAAAATCTAAGCTTACATCATGTTAAAATTTTATACATGATCTCATCATTTAATTGAAGCATCAATTCTTATAATTGTCTATCAAGCTTAAAATTACACTATTTATTAGTGATCATATATGTTACTTTAATATAGTTTAATCACCAAGGAATTTAACTTCTTATGAATCACCTTAATTCCCTCAACTTTTATTCCTTAATTCCCTGGAATTATATATTACTAAAATAATTACAATTGAAACCAATTCACTTGAATCAACTCAGGCATAAAATAACCCCTTACCTAAAGTTAAAACCATATGTTATCCTCAATAGATGAATGATAAGTATAAAAATAAATACTATGTAAAAGTATAAATAGAGGAAGAAATTAAGGATAAGAAAGCTTCTTCGAGCTCTTTATTGATGTTTCTTAACTTACATCAATAAGATATATCAAAAAGTAATAGGTACTTGTATAAAAAATAATGAAATACAAAAGATACCTAAAATAAAAATAAATAGAAGATATTAGATCAAGAGATAATAACATAACTAAAAATTAAAAATATGTTTTGAAGTACAAAGGAAAGAAAGAAATAAAAATAAAATACAATAAATGAAATAAAAAATAAATCAATGCTCCACCATCGGTTGAAATGGTGGAAAAGGCATTAGTGGCATTAAAAATCCAACATGTTGAAAAGAAACAACTAAGCTCTCCTCCAACCTATCCAATTATTTCACATGCATGTTAAAGCTCTCATTAAGTCTCCATAGTATATGATTTTATTGAAATTGTTAGTTTTCCACTCAATTCTTTTCCATATTAAATACTGTGGCATTAGATTAACATCCATAGTTTTCAATGCTCTTATCTCTTGTGGCTTCACAGCTAGTGGTGGCTAGTCTTTTCTCTTATCTACCTTCTCAGATCTTGCCATTGGAACATTACCTCCTAGCTCTCTACATTCATGATCGATTACAACATATACTTCTCCAACCTTATTCACTAATTCCATCTACCTCATTGCTCGTAACTTAAGGAATGGTATTAAACACAATATAGCCATTATAGGGAGGTTAGTGAATACTTATAGGTTATTAGCAAGGTTGAATAAGGTATGAGCCTCTGCATATTGCTCCCTTCTTTCTTATTGCCACATGCTCCAAATATCTTGTAAAACTATATCTAAAGTTACATTAACAATGCTCTACTATGCATCACAAATAAAATAAATCATTAATGTCACCACCTTTGTACTTTCCCATATACTAACAATAGTATAAGCAATAGCCTAGTGCAAGTATGTAAGAAAGACAAAGTGATGTTCATGATTTCTATTATCATCTTCCCTCTGGATTTAATTATTATTTTCTAAATTATTGTATTTTTATACTTCAACATGGACAACACTTTATGTGTAAAATATGCATCATCTATTATTCCAAAACATTTAGTATCATTTTTTTGAACCTTGCCCCCAAACCTATCTCTACTAAAGCATATCTATCCACATTTCTATTTAGTTTAAAAGGTTGGTTTCTAAAGATTCTAGATGAACATTCATTATTGAAACACAAGGTGTTCACCTTGAGATTGTTATAGGGATTGATATTGCAAAACACCCCCTTTCCTTACCATTCCC
>JANIJH010000002.1:25823026-25837150 GCA_024520975.1 Erythroxylum areolatum | reverse complement strand
ATTTTCTCACCAATTTCTTTCTCACTTAAATTCATTTTAATATTTCTAATTTTCATCAAAAGTTCGGGGTCCAACAAGCCAGCTACTTCGAGATTGTTAATTCCTCTATACATAAGCATATAATCTTTGGTCCTTTGAAGGTATCTCATCATTTTTTTGGCAACTTTACCAGGGTGACTCTGACATCTCCCTAATATTTCAACAACAATTATAATGTTAGGTATTATACAAACCTAAGCATACATTAGGCTTCATACTATAGAAGCATATGGAATGTTTTTCATTTGTTTCCTTTCAAGCTCATTTTTCGGGCACTGGTTCAAATTGAACCTGTCACCTTTCACAATAGGTGTTATATTCGATGAACAATCTTTTATCCAAAATCTCTCTAAGACCTTATTAGTATAGGTTTCTTAGGATAAACCCAAAATGTATTGAGTTCTATCCCTATGAGTCTTAATATCAATGACATAAGATACCTCACCCATATCCTTCATATCAAAATTCTTATAAAGAAATTGTTTTACCTCATATAGTAAACCCCTGCCAATGGTGGCAAATGGAATATCATCCATATATAGAACAAGGAAACAAATCTTACTCCCACTAACTTTCTAATATATGCATTGATCCATGATATTCTCTGCAAAACCATATGAAGAGATAATATCATGGAAGTTCAATTACCATTGACGGAAGGCTTGTTTCAATCTCTATATGAATTTCTTAAGCTTACACATTAAAAACTCACCATCACTAGAGGAGAATCCTTCCAGTCGCTTCATATAAACCTCTTCCTCTAGGTCTCCATTTAGGAACGTTAATTTCACATCCATTTGATGTAATTCTAGATCAAAATGGGCAACTAATGTCATAATTACTCGTAAGAAATCCTTCTTAAATATAGGAGAAAAGGTCTATGCATAATCGATTCCTTCTTGTTAAGTAAATCTTTTAGCAACAAGTCTGGCTTTATATCTTTCAATGTTGCCTATTAAGTCCCTTTTTATCCTGAAGACCCATTTACATCTAATGGCCTTTATACCACTAGGCAACTCGTCAAGATCCCAAACTTTGTTAGATGATGTAGAATTTATCTCATCTATCATGACATGGTACCACAATTGAGATTCATTACAACTCATGGCTTATGAAAACATTTTAGGGTCATTTTCGGCTCCAATATTATAATCATCTTCTTGTAAACACACAACATAATCAATAGGTATTGCTGATTTCTTCTCTCTAGTTAATCTTCTTAATGTTGTATTAGCGCCTTACTATGGAGGAGCTTGTATAACTTGTTACTCAATAACCTTAGGTGACTGCTGAACAATCGGATCTACTAAATTGTCATCAACAGCTTATGAAACTTCAATGATTGGTTGTTCAACATGCGTTTGACTTTGAGGGATGCTATGAATGACAATCAATCTATTACTTGAAGTAGGAGTTTGTATTTCACAATGATCCTTCTCAAGAACTAAGAACTAAGTCCTAAGATTGATCACTCCCATTGATGAAGTCATTCTCAAGAAACTTTGCATTTCTTAATTCCATAAACCTAGTACTATGAGATGGACAATAAAATATGTGCCCTTTGACCTTTTCAACATATCCAGTGAAATAGCCACTTATAGTCCTCGGATCTAGTTACTTTTCTTATGGATTATGAACTCTTACTTCAAACAGGCATCCCAAACATGGTCGCAAACTAGGTTTTTAGCCTTTCCATAACTCAAATGATGTTTTTGAAATGGCCTTTGTCTATAAGGATTTAGAAAGTTTAGAGTTGTTAAGTATACTCCGCACCATGACTAATAATGTTTGGTTTCTTTTTTTTGTTACACCATTTTAGCCTGGAGACCTAGGCATGGTGTATTAAGCTACTATCCCATGATCCTAAAAAAGCTTCACAAATGGACTAGGTGTTTGTCCATCCTTAATGTATCTACCATAAAATTCTCAACCTCTATCTAATCTCACGGTCTTTATTTGCCTACTACATTGTCTCTCTACTTCTGTTTTAAATACCTTAAAGGCATGTAATGCTTCGTTCTTGTTAGGAAGCAAGTAGAGGTATATATTTCTAAAATCTTCTGTAAATGAGATGAAGTATTTCTGACCATACGAGTCTATTTTTGGACTACTAATGTTTATATGTATTACCTCTAATGTTTCTAAACTCCTTTTGGCACCTTTATTTTTCGTATTGGTCTGCTTTCCTTCGATGCAGTCCACACAAACATCAAAGTCAGTAAAATCCAAAGTATTAAGTACTCCTTCATTCATTAATCTTTTAATTCTTTCAAAGGAAATATGTCCCAATATTTGGTGCCACAACATAAAGGATTGTTCATTCATAACACATCTTTTAATACTAGCATTATTATGGACATGCATTGTATTGTGAAAAATATTTTCTTGCAAATTAATTTGAAAAAGACTATCAATCATTGTGCCCTTCCCAATAAGATTAGATCCATGCTATAAACCAAATAATGTATTTGAAAAGTTAAAGAAATATCCCAAATGTATAAGTCTTGGAACTGAAATCAAATTTCTAGAGAAAATTGGAATGTAAAATATTCTTTCCAAATACAAAACAAAACCATAATTCAAAACTAATTTACATGTCCCAAAGAATTCCATATGTGAACGCATCTTGTTGTCTGAATAGATGCATTGTTCACTGTCCATTGGTTTCTTGTGGTTTAAAAAACCCTGCAAGGTATTAGAAATATGAATTTTAGAACCAGAATCAATCCACCAAGTGTTATGACAAACATGAACCATATTAGATTCATAACAAACAAATGAGATTAAAATACCTTTCTTTATAAGCCAAGCCTTAAATTTGGCACAATTCTTCTTTATATGCCCTTTCTTTTTGTAGTAGCGACACTTGGGATTGAAATCCTTTTTGATCTCAGTATGGATTGGTATTTTACCCTTTCCTTTTTGTCTGGCTTGCCCTCTATTCCTTCCTTTTGTGGCCATATGTGCACTTTCACCCAAGTCTATTATCAACCTCCCTTCTTCTTGAACACTCATAGTTAGCAGTTCATTGATAGACCATTTATCCTTATGTGTGTTGTAAGAAATTTTTAAAGGGTCCATATGGAGGTGGAAGGAAATTAAGTATGTAATGCATAAGGAAAGACTCGGACATCTTAACCTTAAGAGACTTAGTTGAGTCGCAATGTTCCTCATTCGCATGATTTGTTCACGCATACATCTAACACTTGTGAGCTTCATTGATGATAATTTTGTCATTAAGGTGTTGGTAGGGCCCTATCTGAAGACTCAAACTGTTTATCAATATCCTTTAATAGATTCCTAACATGATTACACTCTCTAATAGAACTATGAATACTAGCGTAGATTTTGGTCTTTATGTACATCATGTTAAGGTAATTAGATCACTCCCAACATTCATAAAGAGCAATTTTAACCTGAGTGTTAGTTTCAGTAGGTGCAAATGGTTCATCTTTCTAGATAGCATAATTAATGTCCATCTATCCTAATTGGAGGAGAATCCTCTCTTTGCATATTTTATAGCTATCATCATTCAATTCAGGAATATCACATTGAATATCAGAAAATTCACAAATTAAATAACTGCAAAAAATTCAAATAAACATGCTCGTGTTATTAAATTTGTTAAAACAAAGAAACATGTATCAGTTTTATCAATGTTAAAACATGAAATCATATTTCAAATGTGACAATTAAAACTGCATGTGGGCTAAGTTTTAATCAAAAGATTCATACATAACCTTTATAATGAAACTATCAAATTATATTCCTTTTCTTAATACCTGTGAATAAATTAATAAAAAAGATAATTTACTATTCTGTCCTAATTAACCATGCGAATATAATAAATCTTCATGTGGGATAAAATTTATTATATTTGAATATGATTAATTACAATTTGTGTCATTTTACTAGATGTGATCCATAGCACTTGATATATATTTTTTCTTAATCAAAGATGTTGTGGCTAATCTTCAATTAATTAAAATTATTTTGATCGCACGATACCTCATTTTATGCAAAATATGAATAATAAAGGTTCTACATAATCTTTTAAAATTTATTAATCATGCATCAATATCATATATTTGCATAAAATAAATATATACATGAATTTAAAATCATACAATGATTTAAATCATACAATTTAATAAAATTGGGCTACTCTATCAAAGCTGAAATGTTTATGGGTTTTTATATGTAAATACAAAATAAATATAGACTATAATGTAAATACAGTATACAGTGGCGGAAGACGTGTATGAACGGAAGCATTTAACACTGCCTTTTGTTCACTTCCATTTGTGGCTGACCAAACAATTTATTATTTCCAATGAGCCCCACAGAATATAACCCTCGATGTTTTAGAATTCATGCAAAGGTTTTAAAGTGGCCCACAAGTACAAGATTCTCCAGAATTCATGTTTGTCCAGAATACATACAACAATTAAAGCAATGGCTGGCCCATGGAAAGTTTTTGAGTTTCAAAAATTATGTTTATGCTTTATAAACTAAAGCTTGCAATAATAGCCCACGAAAACAACGTTTTTACAACATTTATTCAAACTTTCCAAACAATGGCCCCACGTTAGACAAAGTTTTGTTTCTCTGTAGTAAACAATTAAAAGCAACTATCGATTTAAAGCAACAGGTTTGACAAGTCTGTGATGGTGGGTCCATCGGAAATTTATGGAACTGTATTAAACTATTAATAGGAAATGAAAAACGCGTCAATATCGTCTTTCAATGGCTCAAAACTACCAGTATCTGACCCAGTCTATAAATTTGACTATATCTTGACTTTTGAAACTCCGATTTTGATGACTCAAAAGTGATTTTAAATAGAATTGAGTTTTCTTCAAATATGCTTGATCAATTTTACAATATAGTGACCCTAACATCATTAATATGTGCAACAAAAAAGTCACCCATTTATGTATATAATCACATAAATTCAATTATATCAAAGTAATGGTAAATTTTACTCATACCAACTATTAGACATAAAAAGAAGTAATATACATGCCTATTATAATAAAAACAGAAATGTAAAATTTTAGTCACATACTTCATGTTATTGATGTTGAGATTCAAATGGATATGAGGACTCTTCTAAGTTTTTAGTAAATGCAATCAGATGGTCTGTATAAAAAAAAAGCTAAAACTTAGGGACTCGATACTCTTTTACAGATTTTATGCTCTATGTTGTCTTCAATCAAATAAACAAAAGGAGATAGTTATTAGTGGACAGACGTGAGGTTGCAAAAAAGAAAGGCAACAGACAAGAACCGGTAACTAATGGACAACAGAGGAGACATCGGGTCCCAAACTGCATAAGTGGCGTCAACTAGACGTTGAAGAGAATATCCTTACAAGTTCTATTCTTCTGAATCTTCGGGTAACTTACTACAGTCTTGATAGTTTCAGATTAAGGACGTGTGATTTCTATCATTCTTCATTTTCCCAGAAAATGATGTTGTTAAAGGAAGGCCTTTGATTCACTGCGACTGAATATAAGACGACCGAGGAGGCTGGAGAAGGTATTTTTAAGAGACATTTGAAGTTGGAACTTATTCAACCTCACAATGGAACATCTAACCATTGTGAATGCTTGTACAATGCATCCCTGGACCGGTTTCATGTTGGTCTCTCTGGAAAAAGAAGCTTGAGTTCTTGAATTTCAGTCCATCAGGTGTACCGTTTCTTATATGAAGATCATGTTGGGCATGATTAGTTTCAGGTAATAGAAGTCTTTCAGACATTAACCAGAGTTCCTTTGGTGTTAATGCCATAAGAGTAGATAGTCTTTTACATTCCAAGAGATTATAAATTCATGAAGAATCATCCTCTATGTCAAGTTATAATTGATGTTTAAAAAGGGTGATCACTAGATCACATTCTAGAGACTTATCTTATCTTGCTTTTATTTTTCAAATTGAGATTAAGACTACAAAAGAAGTTATAAGTGATGAAAGTTGAGTTGTTGCTATAAATGAAGAATTAAACCAATGTGATAAAAGTAAGATTTGGATTTTAGTACCTAGACTTAGATACTACCATATCATAAATATCAAATAGGTGTTCAGAAACAAATTAGACCAAGCAGGTACTAGTATGAGCAACAAAGTTAGACTGATAGCTAAAAGGTGTGATCATGAGTTTTAAGAAAACTTTTGTTCTAGCAGCTAGATTAAAAGCTATTAAATTGTTACTTGCAATTATACATTACATGAATTTTAAATTATTCAATGGATGCTAAAAGTGTATTTTTAAATAATTTTATTTAAGAAAAAAATTATATTGACCATCCTACCAGTTTTGAAATTTCATTATGCACCTAACCATGTTTATAAACTCTTCAAAGATTTATATGGTTTGAAAGAAAGCTCCTATAACTTGGTACGGTAGGTTTTACTAAAGGCAATGTTGAAATAACTCTTTTCATTAGAAAGCATAGATATGATTATTCATTTTTAAATTTTATGTTGATCATATTATTTCTAGTACAACTAATGAAAGCTTGTGTAAATAATTTTCCAAGTATATGAGAAGAAAATTTGAGATGAGCATGATGGGAGAGCTCTACTTCTTTTTTGAACCCCAAATTATATCATAAATAGTGTACTAGTTTTGGTACCAGTACCAGTCAATACCGAGTATAATTTTAGGTAGTCTTTTTAAAATTACAAAATAGTCCATATTTTTTTATATAATTGCAAAATAGTCTTTCAATAAATTGTGCTATAAAATTTTAATTTTACTTCAACCATGTCTTAAAAAATCATCATAATATAAATTTGATATAATAACTCTCTTCATTTTTGTTACTATTACTTTTCACATATTATATAAACAATATGCATAATTAGTATAAGAAAAAGGTCATTTAATTTTCATAGAGATAAAATAAGAAAAATACAAAGTACTTACAATTGATTACATCAAATCATTATATGGTAAGAATAATATAGATCTATAAGCATTATAACAAGAGTTCATACTGAAGAACCCAGTAAAAATAAAAGTGAGACCTAAAATAAAAATATTTACAATCAAAAGTTATTTCTATTGCATATATGAAATTTAACACATACATCAAATACAAGTTAAATTAAAAGAAAATAGGAAAAAATTAAACTTCTTTCAATGACATATTTACTGAAATCACACTGGTTCATCATTAAGAGAAATCTCATTATCACCATCATCAAAACTAATTAGACCAAATGCATGCCAATACTTTCCTATCCAAGATTATCTTTTAAGTCTATCTTATCTATGAAACTTGGATTGTTAGAAATATAATCCACCAAAAGATCAATATAGTCAAGGAAAGTTAGATATGTATAATTATCTTTTTATTAAGGATCAAAGCAAATAAATAAAATTAAATTATTAAAAAATTACAAAAAATTATATTCAACTTAATAATTGTAATAACGTACTTTTCACGAAGCTTCAAATTGTATCCAACAAAGATCAAATCATTTAATTTTTTGTGTTTTATTGTATTTCTTTTAATAAAATCTAATTCCTTTGACTCTTGGTTGCACTAATACATTGACTCAGAATTCAAATTGTAAACCTTTACAATTCTATAACATCACTTCTAAATTGGTCTCACTAAGAAACTATAAGACAAAAAAAGTAATCTTATAAATAAAATAAATTGATGCTTAATTTTAAACAAGTAATAAAAATGTAGAAATATATACTTGAATTAAGTTTATCTCTTTAACTAATTTTAATAGGCATCCTAAAATCATTGCACACATCCTTATATATCTCCATTTATGATGTAAGAATATCTTCCATCATCTCTTGTGAAACAATTATTTTGATACCTCTATTAACGACGACTTTTTTTGAAAAACATGTTTAGAATAAACACTAACATTCAAAAATGCCCCAACAACAAACAGTAGAGAGTAAAGTTGTCTTTTTTTTAATCTTTTATTGATAATTGCAAGATATAGTATATAAACAAGACCTATTTTTTAGATTGGCCTTAATTGTTTTCTTTACCCTCTCCATGATATCATAAAAGTGACTCATTATTGCCTTTTCATCACCATCAGCCAAATAAAATACTCTCACCAAAGGCTCAAAAATTTGGATGAAAATTTTTTATTGGAACCAAAATTCATGATCTTCAAATATAATTTTGGAAACCTCTATTCTATCATTGGTTCTGGTATGCTAAAATGAAATATGCTTATTATCACTTATAAACATTTGTCTTATCTTTTTCCCCATTTGAATAAAACACTAAAGTAATAAAAAATTAGTTATAAATCTTGTAATGGTAGGACAATACAAATTCTTACCATTAGCAAAATTATTTCTCTTCACATTTAAAACTTATGCATGATTATAGATGAACATAGTCACTATTCTTGCTTTTTGCACAATTTCTTCAATGATAGAAAGAATCTAACATTTATTACATTTTTTAACATCAGTTCAACGTAATATTTCAAAAATAGAGCCACTCAACATATTACCTCTGTAGTTATAAATTGAAGGAGCTTTACATCTTGGATTATAAGAGGTAATAATATCCACAGTATGCTAATAATAATAACACTAAGCAGTCTTGAACGACAATCTGCATCATACCACAATATAGCCATTTTCATGTTGACATTATGAGCTACTTCTTTAGATTGTAATGTACTATGAATTAAAGGTTAATCTCTATGAGTTATTAGTAGAGACAAAAAGTTATATATTTATCTTCTTCTCTTCCTCACATCAGTTATATCAATCCTTTTTTATTGGGCTGAAGGACCATTTCAACATTTCCAGTATTATCTTTATCATTGTAAATAGAACTTCTACTATTAGTTTTCTTGTTCAGTCTTTACCTTCTTCTTTCTCATTTTGATACTCTTTAATCAAAGTTTTTGTTTGCCATTTTAAATCATGACTAACTTTATTATAAGGTCCACGTCACCTTTGATCCTAGTTAATTTTTTTTTTAATTTAGTGATTCCCCCACCTTTCAAATATTTGTTATAATATAAAATATATTATGGCTCTTTATACTAAGAAACAATCTAGCATAAAACCAAGTTGGATCGTCGAATTTTCCAGGAATTATTAAGAGTACTTAAACGTCCCTTTATTTATTTGTAAAGACAAATAAAGAAATATGTCAAAATTAAATCAATAATTTTATAACAAAATGAAGTTATTCTTATAAAAGTAAATTTACTCAAAATATATTGATCATAGTTAATAAATCCAAATCTTCTCATTCACATGTTTGTTAACTTGCAACGAGTCAACTATACCTAATGTAGCAATATTATCTTATTTCGGAACCTTGTGATATATGTTAAGTAATCTATTTATATCTAATTCTTACATAGTAAGTAAAATATACCCATGATCAGATGAATTTATAACATTAAACCTAAGGCACTTTAATCAATTGTTATGAAAGCGGACAATCTTCTTATATATTCATAAACTACAAGAATCTAGAATAGTTGTACACTTCATGTGTGCAAGAAAGGAACCTCTACAAACATTCTCTACCAAAGTTTTAGGCATATATTTATCACCATCACATTTCTTACAACATAACCTTATTGGTTTGGAAGTAAAACATAACATATCTTAACTTGTTTTTGCTTTTGTATGTTCTTGACCTTAACTAATTAAGCATAATATATATGAATGCTTAAAGTCAACAAAGTTCTTTACTTACCTATGACTACTTTCCAAGATTTGGATAATTAGATAAAGTAGGTAAAGTGTTTGATGGATCTGTAAATACGGTTTATATTAGGCTCATTACATGATGCCAGACAATTAGTTTTGCTTGGTGATTAAGCTTTTTCAAATAATAATCAAACAAGAGAATCTAAGAGATGAGAAGCTACAAATAACCTTTCAATCTGTATGGCGTTCCAAACGACCTAAATATTTAAGGCTTTTATAACATGAATTTTAATATGAATTTTAGAGTTTAAAATGCAATTGACAATTTAAATGCAATACAAGGCCAAACCAAGTTTATTTGCAAATAATTAAGACTTAAGACTTTACAAAAAAACCCAAACAAACTCTCATTCACAAATCTTGTAGTCTAATTAAACAGTCATCATTAGACTCGTGCATAAAAGGGGATGCCTCTGCTAATGGAAATGGCAACGGAGTTGGCAATGGAGCTAGTGATAAAGCTAGTGATGGTAACAGAGCTAAAGTAACATGAACTAGCGACAATGATAGAATTGGAGAAGGGCGAGCTGGTGATGATAAACAAATCTTGGCAATAAAGATGATGAGCTGACAAAAATAGGATTAGCAATGATGGTGCCAAGGTTGTGAGAGGAGGACACTAGATTGAGAGTAAAAAAGGACAGTGTTGTGAGTCTTGTGACTTATGACTTGTGTTGTGAGGGTGAGACAATGAGACTGCGAGTGGTAGATGGAAAGGGAGGAAGCTTAACCTTGCGTTTGGTTAGCGTCTGCAGCATGTAAAGACGGGACTAGACGGATACTTATGTAATTGTACGATACTATGTCATTAGGATGTTGGTACTTAAGCATATATTCTTTTATTTTATTGGTTATTCATAGCAAATTATATTGTAGTATTTGGGATAGAAAGAGCATATATAGTACTTAACAATTCGTAGGAAATGCATTACTCTTATACTTTAGTAAGAATTAAAATTCAACTGCCTTATCAACTACAAAATTCTAATATATGGAGAACATTATTTTCTGCACAAATCCTTTAGCTTAGATATTAACTAAGAGAGTATGACATGTATCTTACAAAGATATCTATTAGAAGTCATAATATTATAATCATTTGCCTTATAATGAATCTCATTCAATACTTAAAAACTAAACATATAGAAATTAAATATCATCTAATTAGAGATCATGAGGATATTAAGCTAGAATTTGATACAATATATAAATTACCTGATATATATATACATATATAATGAGTAAGGATATAATTAAGATAAAATTGGGAATGACTGATGGGAATTTTATTTGATAAGGATCCCTATTTGGTGCTTAAATTTGATCTTAATTGTTATTTTTAATTTAACATATGTTTTAGTGTATTTTAATATTAGTTTTGTAGGTTTTTTGATAAATCTTCATAATTCCAGGTCATATTAGTCGATCATTAGTTAAGTAGTGGATGTAGAAAATCTTAAATTTATGAGAATATGAAGCTTATAGACGTTTGGTTGATGTAGGAGTCGAACATTGTATCATATTGGCCAACTAATATAGCCTCTTTCTACAATGACTTTTTTTTTTAATTTTGGATTTGGCCTTGACCACGAGATATTTTAAGAGGGTCCCAACAATTTTATTTCAATGAATTTGTTAAATAATTTGTCACTTATATTAGTCAACCAACACATTGCATTGGTTGACTAATATGTTCAAGTTTTAGAATAAAATTTTCGTCTCGCTCATTTATTTCACTGAGCACTCATGCTTAAGCTTTCTATAAAACACATCTAATCACCACACTAGTTAACCCTAGGGGTGAGCATTATTAGGGCCGGCCCGGCCCGAATTAATTCGGGTAAAGAAATTACCTAATTCGGGTAATTCGGGCCGGCCCGGATATTACCCGAATTATTTTCGGGCCGGGACGGGTAACTCCGAAAAAATTCGGGCCGGCCCGATTACCCGAATTAGGTTTAAAAAAATTATAAAATAGGGTAATTAGGATAATTCGGGTAAATCGGGCCGGGTAAATAAGTAATTCGGGTAAATCGGGCCGGGTAATTTCGGGTAATTAAAAGTTCGAGTTTGGGCCGGGTAAGAGAAAAAAATTTCGGGTAATTCGGGTCGGGCCCGAACAGTGAAAATCCGGCCCGAACTACCCGAATGCTCACCCCTAGTTAACCCCCATTCTTAGGCTTTTCTTTTGCTCACTTTATCCACCTTAATCCAATGCTTCGAATACCATATTAGACTTAGTATCGGATTGAGTTCTGGTACGATACTGTACTGATATCGGTCAATACCGAGTACCATTTTGGGTTATTTTTAAATTTATGAAATAGTCCCTGAATTTTTTTAAAATTACAAAATAGTCAATTGTCATATTATACAGTTGTACTGTATATTGTTAACCCTATCTCCAAAAATCAAACTAATAAATAATAATCACAATTAATATAAAATAATAATAATTTTCAAATATTTCACATATAAATAATATCCATAATTTATATGAAAAAAGATAATCATTATCATACAAATATAAAATCAAGAACAATATAAAATATTTAAAATATTACAATTACAATTTTCATTATATAATAAATAATAATTACATCAAAACATCCAATAAAAAGAATAATAAATATCCTTAACTCTCAAACTATTATAATTTACGATAAGAGTTCGTGATAAGGAAACAACCAAATATAATTGAAACGTGAAACAAAACATTTATTATTTAATTTACCATCAATTAAATATATTATATTTTAATTAATTAAAATTAATTATTACTAAAATTGTAAAAAGTTTAATTTAATTTATACAATTAATTTAATAATTATTAATAAATTTAATTAAATTTAAAAATAATTTAAAAATATATATTTCAAATAAAATTTGATTTAATAATTAAAATACATAAAATAAATATTAGTTTATTTGCAACTTCGTCTCTATATTTTTCAAAATTTCCCGCATTGACTAATATAATGCTGATATTATAAATGTCAGCCGCTACCAGACAAAATAGGTTGATACTAATCGTTATTTACACCTAGTATATAAATACCCCTATTTAGTACCGTTCTCCGGTCGATACGAAACTAATTTCAAAATCATGCCTTAATCACTAACTCTTTAGCTTCTCTACATGACTTAGTGAGCTATCTGGAGGTTTATTAGCAACATCTTCTCCCTCTGTTCACAAGTGGTGCTTCTTATACTTTAGTGAGTTTTAAGTGTCTTAACATAATAGCATGAACCCCTCTACACTTACAAGACCAAGCTCTAATTACATTTTAACATCAATTCATTAAAATTATCTTGGGGTAAACATTAATTATCTTAATTTGGGGTTTTTTAAAAATTCATAATTTTTTAATTATTGATTAATTTCCCTTTAAAAATGTTTTCAAACTTGTTTGTGCATTCAATTTCATATAATACATTCAAATAAATTTAAATTGCAAAGTTAAATGTGATAAGGTTTCAAAATTGGGAAATTTTCAATTCTTTGCATATTACATTATTTCTTCATTTTGATGTTTTGTTAGTTAAATTGACAATTGAATTGAGGCTTTTCTTTTGCTTACTTCACTCCACCATAATCACTCAACTCTTTAGCTCGTCCATATGACTTAGTGCCTATTTGGATGGGCTTATATCAGTAGAGTTTTTATTGCTAGAGTTTTTCTGAGAAGAGTTTTTTTAAGAAGCTAGTTGACTATTTGGTTGTCAATTAAAAAATAGCTTTTTTGAAATAGCATCATACAATAGACTATTTGGTAACATAAAAATAAAAAAGTATTTTTATTAATTTTAACTATATTTTATAGGGAGAGGTGGGAGTTAAATTATAAAAAATTTGAAAAATTTGCAACTTAATCTCTATATTTTTCAAAATTTCCAGCATTGACCAATATATGGCCGGTATTATAAATGTCAACCGCTACCAGATAAAATAGGCTGATACTGATCGATATTTACACCTGGTATATAAATACCCATATTTAATACTGTTTTTCGGTCGATACAAAACGAATTTCAAAATCATGCCTTAATCAGTAACTCTTTAGCTTCTCCACGTGACTTAGTGAGCTCTCATGGAGGTTTATTAGCAACATCTTCTCCCTCTTTTCACCAGTGGTGCTTCTTATGCTTTGGTGAGTTTTAAGTGTCTTAATATAATAGCATGAACCCTTCTACACCTAAAATACCAAGCTATAATTACATTTTAACATCAATTCATTAAAATTATCTTCGGGTAAATATTATGTTGGATCCCGAACTATTCTTGGAGATTTGATTTATTAAACGAAATTAAATAAGGAATTAGTGGTGTTTAATGTTGTATTTGGGTAATGTTAA
>JANIJH010000002.1:25805614-25822926 GCA_024520975.1 Erythroxylum areolatum | reverse complement strand
TTGATATTATGGATTTTAAAATTTAGTGATTTCTGATATTGTGGTTTTATTTATTGCGATGCCATGTGGATTTTAGTAGGTTTGTTCGGTAGTGCATCTTCATCGTGGGTTACGTGTCGGAGCGACCGGCAGGGGTCCCGATGTGTACCCTACGGTGAGGGGGCGCTACAGAGGTGGTGTTTTTGAGAGCTTAAACTCTATTTCTTATACAGAAGTCAGAAATTTGTGCCATAGGAACTCTACTATGTCCCCTGCCATGGCAGAAGCTGTCTTCAACTCCTCTGCTTGAGTCAACTATGGTAGTTTGATATCCTCTCCTTGAATTATTTATGTTCTCATGGTACTGTTGTAAATCAACTATGATCATATCACAAGCACAACAGAAAATAAAATTTTACAATTTTTTACCGGATCTCAATAATTAAATAACTCGAATAATAAAACACGAATTGTAAAATAAGAAATTATACCTATTTCATTTTCCCCATTGAAATATTTTAAAAGCTTTTTGTTAAGTCAACCACAAGTTGTTATGGTATCCACATAGCAACTTCTTAACTCTTGAGAGGAATTAAGCAGAAGTACTAGCTCCTTGATGCTTACTCCTATTTATAGAAAAAGCATTAAGGTTTTAAAAAGTTTTTATGAAAATTAAATTCCTTAATTATAATTAAAGTCATACTTTAATTATAATTAATTTAATTTTAATAAAATCAAATATCTCATATTTAATTCATAAAGTTTCTCAAACTTTATAACTAAGTCCAACTGAATTAAAATTGATTTTTTTCACAAGCTACTCTTTAATGTGTGACTCATTAGGTTCCTAATATATTGGGAATGATTATAAATTATAATTACAATTCATAATTATAATCAAATAAATTAAAACTCCTTTTAATTTATTTTCAACTCTCTAATTAAACAATTTATAATCATAAATCACAATTGACGTCTAGCAACATATCATGACCACCCAAATATCAGGAATGTCAAAGTGGTTTGACTTAACCTATCCATACATGGTTATGATGTATAATTTAATCCTTTTGTCATCCAATATTCTAATAAGATAGAGTATGTATAATCTTTTCGTCCAATTATGTTCATTCTTGCTAATTAGTAATTGATATTTTGAAAATTCCTTTTTAAATGTCAATTCACTTTGGCCGGAGAATTTCACAAATTAATATTGATCAAGAACAATAGAAAATTCTCTCAAATTACTTTAGAGTGACAAATCCTTTATTGACTTACTCAACTATCTCCATATGATTCGTACTGCATCTAAGTACTATCGACTGAACTATCCTAGTACGATTTATAAGTAGCATCAAAATATAATAATTCCCACACGAGATACCTTGGTAATCTCAAGTCTAAGGATCAATTATACAACCATCGTTATAAGGAAATCCATAGACACATAAGTAATATTCCATTTCGGATTCTCATAATCGGGTTAGTTCAGTAACTTATTCTCTCATAAGCACCCACACATTAGTTTAAGTATCTCCATACTTTAATTTATGAGATCAATTAACTTCTTTGTAAGAAAGAAACATAATGTATGTTAGTTTTTGCCATTTCAACAATATCCCATCTTGATGAAATTACAACTAGGAATATTTAGGAATAATACGTAAATATAATTGAATCTTATAATTATGATCTCATCATAATTTCAATTACACAATAATAATTTTAGGGATTTTACCTTAGTATTAAAACATCAAATGTAATTAACTTAATACACAAAGATTAAGAATGCTTTTTCATTATTTAAATAATAATATCATATATCATATTGCAACCAACCGATTAGCTGCAAGGGCATAAACTAACAATCTGTAACTTGTACGAAAGTCAATCATTTAAATATCTCATACCATATTACTATATGATGATTATGCTAATGTTGGGATAATGGCTTAATGAGAGAATTCTACAATATTCTCTATAGTGAGTTTGCTTAACTCTTACAATTTTCATCTTAATTATCTTCATAGTTAAGAAAATTTTGCCTAAATACATCTTTGGATCTTTGATGAGACCGTAGCTCCTTTTACATGCTCAATGACTCTAATGTTCTAAAGTACATTACTATCTTGAACAATGTAATAAACTATACTAAGTTCACTAAAGAACTTATTGATCCAATTAAATCATTTACATTAAATGAAAATTTTATTATGGTTTAATTAGCAACCATTGCTACATTGGAACCTTTCCAATCTAAAATGATATTGTTCTAAGTAAAATAAACATTAATTAGGATGTACTTCTAAAGTCAATACCCTTATCTCCTTGAACTTAAATATCCACTCATACATATAATAACGGATATCTTTAATACTTCACAAGGATCTGATATTTCAAATACTAAACATCTTTATTACATTATTTATGTACTTAAACTTAAAATAGGTGAACAACTTCCAATTTATTTCTATATATCTAATTCCTAAAATTAAGTTGTTACCTTTTCATATCCATCAAGAGTTGTTCTTAGACAATTATGTTTTCAACTATTGAAAATTAAAATTATTATTCTCTATGAGCAACATGTCTCTACATACTCTCATTAAAGAGAACAATTATACTCCCACCAACTTTTTGTAGACATGATAAATTCATAACCAACTTCAAAAAAAATTCTTTTAATTCATAATGAATCTTTCAATTTCTCATAGCCTTTCAACTATACATCAAATATATCAATAAAGGACCTAGTTCCAATTTGATATACTGTCATGAGATTTGAACTTTTCAAATTTCATCTTACTCTCACTATTTATCTTGAGAATAATTCTCCTGTAAGTATTCATTTAAACAAATAATTTGTTTAATATGTCTGTAAGATATATCTAACCGTTTGGATACCTCATAGCCTTTTATTACCCATTTTAATTCTAAACTTAATGGATAATGCATGCTTAAACTAAGCATCACATCTTTCAATCATTAACTTTGACTCTTTCAAAGACTTAGTGTTTTATATATAATATCAAATCTTGTTAATTGATTTAATTAGAAATAATGAGGGTAAGTCATTATACTAGACATAACTATAAGAAACATAATATTGCATCATATAATATCTCATATTGTATTTTCCTCCTTACATAAATCCATACGCTTATGAATTTAATTGTGAAAGTATTCACTAGAGAATCTTACTCCCTAAAGATAACTGAAAATTTAAAACTCATTACAACGATCTCATCGAAGTGCTGCAACATTCTCAATACTTAATTTCTACCTAGATTTAAACAATTTGAATTCTTCAAAATTTTAAATCATCATCTCATTTAATACATGTAACTATATCATATAAAGTTATTAGTAATCTAACAAAATATAAATATTATCCTTTTATGAATTGTTATTCCATCCAATACATCAAATGTATAAGATTTAACAATTCAATACAATCATCATCCTTTTCCCAAATGTTGATTTGGTTATTCTTAAACTTGATAAGTTTATACAATTCATAATTAAAAGGATACATATATCATTGTATGTAACTTTATGATTCTAGTTATGTTGATTTAACCAATATGGCATGAAAAGATAGTCTCGGTTATCTAACTTTATTCTTGCCTTCTATGTTAAGTATAAGTCTTCTTTGATCCAGCACATACAACCTATTTGCATAAACTTGGATCAACTACTTTTACTCAACAATTTATTTCTTATCATGCTTTGAACATTATAATAATGTTAAAGCTAAATTCAGTATCAAATACTCATAAGCATGAACTAAAAATATATATATATATGATATCTATCACATCTCGTATAGGCAAGAAAAGTCATGCAATCATTTCCTTTTATGATAAATATTATCATACTATAACATAGCCTTTAATTGATGTCCATATTTATGCTTTTAGTAGGCTAAATTAAGTGAAACAATTTCATCAAGGTACTATACCTTTTAGCTCTACTCTCTACAACCTCTTGCATCTTACTATCATGATGTTGACACACATCTTACATATTATTGTCGAAATTTTTGAGACATTAGTCAACTCAAATGTTAATGCATGTTTGTCATTTATACAATTTTGATATATCTTTAAAACTTTGTCACCAAATCCTCAACAGGGATTATAGCAAAAATTGTATGATGGGAATTCAATCTTTCTTTTCTAACTTTGAGAACTCTTCTCAAACATAATGCTATGTCCAAGAAATTTGGTTCACTAACTCTTAGTATCAATTATACTAATCAAGATAAATTCCATTTAGAACAAAATATAAACATAAGAAAAGTAAGTAATTAATTATAAGTCATGAGCACCAAATGAGATTAAGACTTTAATAATGTATTTGGTTACTCCCACTATTTTATTTAAAATAATAGCCCTCATTACTATTCGGAAAGATTACGCTAATCGTTCTTGTAGCTAGGATCTCATTCAAATTTAATTGATCTTCATTTAGCTCAACAAACTAACTAAACTTAAATTAGGTGGATAACAACTTTATCAATCATATTTCATATAACTCTTAGATTCGTTAGGTGACAATTCTTTTCAAAGCACATCTTATATGTTGCTCCTAACCTTGACTTTAAATTCATATGATCATGATTTTGCTCATTCAAATCACACAAGTAGGATCCACCATTATAAGACTAAACATGTTCGAGTTGAAGAGATCTTGAATTTGCTCAACAAGTCTATAATAAATAGAACTCTTATAACAATGAAAAGCAACAATCACGTTCTTAACATATACTTAATAATTTAACAAGAGATTTTAATTTTTTTCATCTTATCAATCATAAAATTGTATGTAAAACATCGTACATATAAAACATACAATTTTATTAACCCTTTGCCATCCACAGGTCTCCACTGTCACCTCCCCATAGCGTCGTCTGGTGCGTTATCCATGGGTGTTAACCCCTTTTCCTCCACCAGTGGCGATTCACCACTGGTTTCACGCCTCCACCAGTGGCGCACTAGTTTCGTCGCTAGTGAGCTTCCAAAACTCACTTGATTCAACACACAGACACAGACGCAATTCCATAAACTAAAACAAGACCGCACAGCACAAGATGAGCAGACGCAATTTAAATCAAACGCAGGTAGTGCGTAAACGCAGAAATAAGTTTCAGAAAACAAATATATCATGATTATAAAGCAGACACGTATTCTGATTTTTGTACAAGGAATAAGTTTTACAGAGCCAAATAATTGGAATCACAACACAGAAGGCCGCGGCATAAGGTTTTTCAAAATCAGACAAATAGTCAGAGACAGACGCCCTGATTCATGCATCAGACTTATTTCCAGATTCAAGGATTTTATTGTTCAGAACAATAATCGATGCATAAACAGAATACAACCCAGAAGCAAAAACAAGAACAGTCGCAAAATAAAATCAGTTCTGAGTTTTAATTCAGTTATAAAACTTTAATATTTTATCAAATCAATAACAATAAAGCCTGAAATTTAAGTTAAACAATTGAGTGAAGCTCTGATATTATTGTTGAAAACTAACTGTGATCATATTATTCGTACATTGGAAAATAAAATTTTTACAGTTTATTATCAAAATTTGATAATTAAATAGCTCGAATAATAAAACAGGAACTGTAAAATAAGAGATTATATCTAATTCATTTTTTCCTTTGAAATCTTTTAAAAGCTTTTTGTTGTATCAACTACAAGTTGTTCACTTTGTCTATTCTCTAATGGTATCTGCAAAGCAGCTTCTCAACTCTTGAAAGAAATTAAATAGGGGTGTTAGCTTCCCAATGCTTACTCCTATTTATAGAAAAAAAAAACATTAGGGTTTTAAATTTTGAATTTAATTATAATTAGGGAATTTAATTTTAATAAAATCAAATATCTTATATTTAATTCCTAAAGTTTTTCAAACTTTATAATTAACTCAAACTTAATTAAAATTGATTTTTCCTTCACAAACTGTTCTTTAATCTGTGACTCATTAGGTTCCTAATATATTAGCAATGAATATAAATTATAATTACAATTCATAATTAGAATTAGATAAACTAAAATTTCTTTTAATTTATCTTTAATTTTTGAATTAAACAATTTAGAATTATAGATTACGATTGACGTCTAAGAACATGTCATGACCACCCAAATATCAAAAATGTCAAAGTGGTTTAACTTAACTTATCCTTGCAAGATTATGATGTATAATTTAATCATTTCGTCAATCAATGTTCTAATTGGACAAAGTATGGATATAATGTCTATTCTTTTAATCCAATCATGTACATTTTTTAATCAAGAATAGTAGAACATTATCTCTAATTACTTTAGAATGATGAATCATTTTTTGACTTACTCAACTATATCCATATGATTCATACTACATTCAAGTACTACCGACTGAACTACTCTAGAAAGGTTCTTAAGTAGCATCAAAACATAGTAATTCTTACTTGAGACACTTTGGTAATCTTAAGTCCAATGATCAATTACACAACCATCATTATGAGGAAATCTACATAAACATAAGTAATATTTTATTTGAGATTCTCATAGTCAAGTCAATTTAGTGACTTATTCTCTAATAAGCACCCACACATTACTATAAGTATTTCTATATTTTAATTTATGAGATCAATTACTTTCTTCGTAAGAAAAAAGCATAATGTCTAGTAGTTTTTACTGTTTCAATAATATCCATCTTGATAAAACTACAACTAGAAATATTTAAGAATAATACTTAAATGTAATTGAATATCACAATTATAATCTAACCATAATTTCAATAACATAGTAATTATTCTATGGATTTTATCTTTAGTATTAAACCATCAAATGTAATTAATTTAATATACAAAGATAAAGAATATCTTTTCATTAATTAAATAATAATGTCATATATCAAATTACAATCAACAGATTGGCTACAAGGGCATAATCTAAAGATTTGAGTTTTGTACCATACTGGTTGGTATAGACCGAAAGGTACCGTACTGGTTAGAAAATGATACAACACTTGCTTCATTGGTATTGGTTGTCGGCACCGGTTGATACCAACAATTTCAGGTGGTACCGATCGATATTTAAAATATGGATAAATACTATAAACTTAAAAATTGAAGGACCTTTTTGCAAAAAACAAATCCCTAACCATCTCTCTCCCTCTCCTCTTTGCCCATCCAAATTCATCTCCACCCTCTTCTCATTGCCACCCACACTAGTTACTCATGCAACACCGAAAGAACAGATTGCAGAGGAAGACAAAAAGAAAAGATTGCAAATCAATACCCAAAATCCTCTCCACTCTTCAAATGAACAACAGCCAAAGGAAGTGTTTACTTCTAAAACAACAAACAAAATAAACAGCCTGTCACATTAAAAATGCACAACAAAAGTAAAAACTAAGAAAGAAGAAGCAGAACGTAAAAACTGAAATGATGCAGAGTGGAGGTGAGTTTTAGTTTTTTAGAAAAGAGAAACGGTCGAGTTTTAAAGAATTGAGAATTGAGCAGTCTTGAAAAATGAGAAATATTGGGAATTGAGCAATTTGACATAGAAATGATGTGATTGCATAGTACATAAAAAGAAGCATACAATAAGAACAGTCAATTTTTTCAAAACAAAAAAGAAAAGAGTTAAGATAGTCACAAATAAGTAATTGATATTTCTTCTTTTATTTTTCAAATAAGTAATTATCGTGTATTATTTTTATTATGTTTGTTAGTGTTATTTAATATATCTAAGAGGGAGTTTAGTATTTAATTTTATATAAATTATGTTAATTTATGACTTGGGATTATATTTTTGAGTTATTATAAATTAATTATAATATATAATTTTCGAAAGCATGATTGATCTAAAATTTTAAATTATATATTACAATATATTGACAGACTATTTTATAATTTTAAAAAATTTAAAAACTATTTTATAAATTTTAAAAATTATATGATTAATGTACTAGAATTAAATACCATATCAATACAATAAGAGGTGCAGCGTGTTTTAATAGTTGCCGTATTTGTTTAAGAAAGTGAAGCGTAAAAGGGCTCCAAACATACGGAATTTGTTTTGTCCTTTACTTGCCAAAGGATCTAGTCATTAGGCATTTCTTTCTTACGGCCAGTTCGGTTAACAGATCGGATAGATGAAAAATAGAATAATTTATTTAAAAATAAAAAAAATAAGAAATAGAATAGAATAAGTGTTGCTTTCGTTAGATTATTGTTAAAGAATTTCTACATCAATATTTGATTTAAAAATATAAGCTTGAAACAAGAAAAGAATAAGTAACAAAAAGATTAAAATATTCTTATTTTTATAATTTTATTTATTTATTTATTATTATTATTATTTTTATTTACTATTATTCTTATTAAAATTAATTTTATTAATTATTATTATTAAATTTCTTCTTATTATTAATTATATTTATTTTATTATTATTAAATTCTTTATTATTATTATTAATTTTCTTCTTATTATTATTAATTTTATTATTCTTACTATTATCAATTACTTATTATTATTATTATTAATTTTCTATTTATTGTTAAAAATTATTATTACTATTATTTTTAATATTTAATTTTTATTAATTATATTATTATTATTATTATTATTATTATTAAATTCTTTATTATTATTAATTTTCTTCTTATTGTTATTATTAATTATTATTATTATTATGAATTTTCTATTTACCGTTATTCTTATTAATATTAATTTTATTAATTTTTAATTATTAAATTCTTTATTATCATTAATTTTCTTCTTATTATTATTAATAATTTTATTTATTATTATTATTAAATTCTTTATTATTATTAATTTTCTTTTTATTATTATTATTATTATTAGAAGAAGAAGGATAAAAAAAACCTTCAATAAATATCTATATTCTTAGAATAGCCAATAGTTATTCTTAAAAATTGAGAAATAGCTAATCTCAGTTATTCTAACATTTTTATCTAACCAAACGAAGGAATAGAAGAATTCTTGTGAACCAAACATTCGTTTTAGTGTTTGGCAGTGGGTGTCTGAACTCTGAAGCTTCACAAGTGAAACAACATGGCAATTCATAGAAAAGCAGAGAGATCTGTGGCAGCTTTGCGCAAACGATTGCGTCAGGCAATGAATCTTACTGTCAATAAAGAAGATCCAATTGCTTCAAGCTTCCTCACCATTGAGGCCAAGCTTGAGGATTTGAAGTTGAACATAATTAGGTTTGAGCGCTGGGAAGACGATCTCTCCGTAAAGTTCAGTTCTTTGGAGCAAAATGTCCACAAATTTTTCTTCCAAGCTAAACAAGGACAAGCCGTCGATTTGTTACGCCCTCACTTGCTGTCTCTTGGCCAAAACATCGATGAGCTGAATAACGCCCTCCAAGGATCTGCTCCTAAAGAAACCTTTTGGAAGTTGAGAGACAAGATCTCTCGACATGATGAGGAGACTTCGGGTCTCAAACTGCATGAGTGGCGTCAACTGGACGTGGAAGAGCATATCCTTACAAGTCCTGTTCTTCTGAATCTTTGGACAAGTTACTCCAGTCTTGATAGTTTCAGATCAAGGATGTGTTTTCTGTCATTCTCAATTTTCCCAGAAAATGTGGTTATTAAAAGAAGGCCTTTGATTCATTGGTGGATTGGTGAGGGATTTATCACTGCGAATGAATCTAAGACGGCCGAGGAGGCTGGAGAAGGAATTTTTAAGAGACTTTTGGAGTTGGAACTTATTCAACCTCACCATGGCACATCTAGCAAGCCACTTCCCCTTCCAGTTGTGAATGCTTGTACAGTGCATCCCTGGACCCGTTTCATGTTGGTTTCTCTGGCAAAAAAAGCTGAGTTCTTGAACTTCAGTCCATCAGGGGTACCGTTTCTTATATCAAGATCATGGCGGGCATGCTTAGTTTCAGGTAATCGAAGTCTTTCAGACGTTAATCAGAGTTCCTTTGGTGTTAATGCCGTAAGAGTAGATAAACTGTTAACTGTATTCAATTTGAATGAGAAATATCTTAATCTTGAGTCTGAATTCTTTAGAAAGTTGGAAAAGGTGGAGGTTATTCAGCTGGGAAGATGGGGATATTCACCCAAGTATCACATTGAAGTGGTAAATGAAGATTTCTTAAATGCTTTGGGAGCTCAAAGGCACCTGAAGTATCTTAGCCTCCGAGGAATATCTAGAATAACAGTACTTCCAAAGTTTGTCATTAAGCTCATGAGTCTTGAAATTCTTGATCTTAAAGCATGTCACAATTTAGAGGAAATGCCTTCTGATATTGGGTCGATGAGAAAACTCACACATCTTAATGTATCCGACTGTCCATTGCTCGAAAGCATGCCAAAGGGGATTGAAAAGCTCACAGCTTTACAAGTGCTAAAGGGTTTCATTATTGGAAATTCAAAGAGGACTCTATTCACGGTATCTGACCTTGTGAAGATGAAAAAGTTGAGGCGCCTTAGTATATATGTAGGGAATGAAGCAGAGGTCAAAAAGGAGGACTTCAAGAAGTTGGGGGAGATTCAATCTCTTCGATGTCTAACTGTGACATGGGGGATGAAGTCTACGGACTCAAAACAACTATCTGTCATGACACAGCTGTCATTTCCACCTAGCTTAGAAAAACTGGCTCTGAGAGGTATCCGTTTGCAAAGTCCACCACAGGAACTAAAGCCCAGCAAGCTGCTCATGTTGAAAAGGCTCTATATTTCGGGAGGAAAACTTGATAGGTTGAATTTTGAAGAGACCACTAAATGGAGAGTAGAAGTTTTGCGGCTGAAATACCTTAAAGACTTCAAGATAGATAGGAAGAAATTGCTTTCAAATTTTCCTAACCTGATTTACTTGGAAGTCAAGTGTGACGAGATAACAGCAGAAAATCAGAATCAGAAAGATAAATCCAGTTATGAGGTGAAATATAAGGAGGATTTTGTGTTCTCAAAAAGAGAGATTGAGAAAGACAATGGATAAAAATGGAGGAGTTAAGATCATTCGACGCTTTTAAGTTTCAACAATCCCTCCTGTTTGCGAGTATTAATAGCATGGGGATGCCCGCCTCTATGTCTGTTCAGGTTCAATCATTTTGTTGACTGCGGCTTATTTTCATTGCTCTCTGGAACAAATCTTAATTTCATTGCTCTCTGGAACATACTGTCAAATCTGTTGTTGTGACATATCCTTGTACATTAAAGCAATAATCTTTTCTCCTTGGAAGCTATTCAATATCTGGTGAAAGCTGTGTAAGCATAGCGATATGCCCTGTATATGGAACAGTTACTTCTTCATACGGATAGGTGTGGTGGAAATACAAATTTTTATGCAAAGAAATAGCAGTTTAAATCTGCTTAGAATAACTTTGAGCCTTGGTTCATATGTTTTCCTTTTATGAGAGTCTGAATCCATTTTCTCGTTAATTTTTCAGGATTTGTAATCAGGAAAGAAGTAGAATGAACTCAGTAAAGAGCTTTTTTCTTTCTAGAAAAACTGCAAGGTAGTTCGTTGTGTAATCCTTGTATTCTACCTATTTGTGATATGTTTTTAGATTCAATGCTCATAGCTGTATGACAAAAGCTTCTTTGCACATGAATGGAAATAAATCTTACCTTTAACACATTTTTGGAAATCACATTGCGTCCTGATCATCTCCATTGTCTCTTCCAAGTGGCAAAGCTTGTTTACTTTCCATAATGATTTGTTTTAAGTTTAATATCTGTTCTTTTCTAGACAGGATAGTGCCAGCCCAAAAAGAAACGAAAAAATATATAGAAAACAAAATTTGAATATACGATCAAGATGGTTACATAAGCGTTATACGATCAACATTTATATTAAATACATCAACAGATCATATACGCCATCTGCCAAACCACCTGAAAGATCCAGCTCTTTAACCAGTCCAACTGATGGAACATCAGGTGCCTCAATATTCCAGTGAATTAAATCCTTTTGCGTCAGCAAATACTCAAAAACGTGTCCCCCTGTACGTTTTCCTTGAAGCACTATTTTGATCCTTTCTGTTCCGCTGTTAAGAGACTCTCATAACATATTTCTATTCATTTCTTCCCAGCTTTATTGCTTTACTGCTGAATAAACCGACATGAACACCGAGGACCTAAAGGTATACTGATTATCTCTGCCATCTTCTCTTCGGATATCAGAATCATATATTTACAGTTACGATGCAGCCTGACACTGAAATTCGTAACATCACGGGATATGTGTATGATATCTTCAACATTTTCTTCCCCATACCAATTTAACAGCCTTAAAGGCCTTAACTTTCACATATTAATCTTCCTAGGACATAAGCCTGTCGGATAATTCATCATATGCAAGTAACCTATATAATAAAGAAAATGCATGATTGGAGACATTTTTCTGTTAGTAATGTACATTGTTATTTACAGATCATGATAGGACAAGAAGTATGTACCATGGCGCAAAAGCCATTCTAGTAACAAGAGAAAATTTTACTTTATATACTGATATCCTCCTGATATAGAACTCTGAATAACTGCTGCACGTTAGCATCTACCAGCAAGCACTCTAGATCTTGAAATGCTAGCATTATTGCCTCTTGATAACTGGAAAAGGCTGTTGATATTATCTCGTGGAGATAAACGTGATCAGCTGATGTCGTGTGATCTGGATAATTATGATTGGATGATTGACTTAGCTCATGCCAGGAAAAGAGTTGGCTGCGGGATTCAAATGGTTCAAATGATGCATCAAAGATGTTGATGCTGCTCTCAGATTCTCCCTGGCCTTGAACATCAAAGACTGTTAGAAAGTGCCTAACTCATCTCCAAAAGCTAGCTCAAGAGGAGGAGGTTTGCACATTATTATAAATTCTTGAATACTCTTATAACTGTCCGATGTGGGATTCCTGACATACCCCCCTCAGTCTAGAGCAGGACTGGATATCTGATGGACATATTGGGCAAAGGGACATAACCGGGCACCGCCCCAAATTATCGAGACAGACTGGCTCTGATACCATGTTAGAAAGTGCTTAACTCATCCCCAAAAACTAGCTCAAGAGGAGGAGGTTTGCACATTATTATAAATTCTTGATTACTCTTATAACTGTCCGATATGGGATTCCTGATAAAGACAGTGACTTTCTCCGGAGGTACTGGTTTCTTGAACAAGCTTCTTGAAGTTTGAGCTGTCAGTAATATAAACCTTGGGCTGTGAAACCTTTATCAAGCTGCTGAGCTGTTTCTTGTCAGTCTTGTATATTTTCAATGATGCTCGACTTAGTTTCCTCCCCATTTTCTCAGTGCTCTTTAGTTGGAATCGTGGAATAAGCAGAGAACCTTATGAGCTATAAATAAGAACACTAAACACTCCTGTGCTTAGGATGGTAGAAGCACAAGAAGTCATACTTCTTCAATCCAAGATGCTGAAAATGATGGCTTGATGCTTTAACATTATAATTTTCCAATAGGAATTCATGATCCTTTCACCAACCAACATATTATTATTCCCTCTCTCTTTCTCCATGGTCAATAAGATGCTAAGGTTTGTACTTTTGTGGAAGGCACGTTGGTCAAGGAATGAGTTTCTATCTTAAGGAAAGAGTTTCTATCTTAGGATAGACAAATATGACTGACATAATATCCGTATATGAGCAAGGTAGAAGAGTTGAGATCCTCTGTCTAGCGTTACTCTATCTAACTCTATCCAACTAAAATATGTTGTTGTTTCTTCTTAAATTTTACAAAGTCTGTTATTTTTCCAAAATTCGTGGCTTATGAGCCAAGTCGACCCCAGCTGATGTCCTCCTCCTCTTCATCTTCATTCTCACAAAACTAAAAATTTTCGCACATTCTCCTTCTTTTCGACACTAAAGAAGGAACCCCTCACACCAGTCGACATCATCTCCTCTTCATCTTCGTTCTCACAAAACCAAAAATTTTCGCACATTCTCCTTCTTTTCAACACTAAAGAAAGAACCCCTCTCACCGTATCATCTCTCTTCGTCAACTTCCTACACCTTGTAATTCTCAGATTCCCGAATCTCAACCACATCAAATTATGCGACTTTTACAGACAATTACATTATTGAGCTAAACAAACTGAGTGATGAATACATTCTGTGATATTGCCTTTTGTCATTCTATCACAGAATTAGGGATCATAGAATGACAGAGAAAATACAGGGATGACTGGAGATAAAGAATATCGATTTAAATTTGAAATTCCTAAATTAGAGGTATTAAAAGAATGGGGACCAGGAATGGTAGTGATTTAAAAAAATGCCCTATTATCTCCAAGACTTCTCTAAGAAAATTAGTCCTTAGATTTTCTTTGTATAATAACCTAAGTAAAATTATTCTAGCGACATGGATGTTTACCTTGCCAAGATAATTGTAATCTCTTGATTTCATAATATAGTGTAGCTTTTTTACTTCTACTTTTCAATATCATCTGTTGTCTCCACAAACTTGCTTTATATAAACATGTATCAAATTTCATGAACAATTGTAATTCTTCTTCATTCTTCCTGATTTTGTTTGATTTTGAGAACGTGCAAGTTAAGTCACGGTTGTGATTTACTTACACAGTCGTGGCTTGCTTGCACGAACGTGCAATCAAGTCACAACCGTGATTTAACTCAAGCAAGTCACAACTGAGACTTGTCTTCTAAACATTCCCCAGCTCTAAGGAATATTCTGAAATTAATATGCTGGAGGAGAAGAACAAGATTAACGAGCCTCAATGTATGACCCAAGTAAAGTAGGATATGACAAATTGAAAGGGTTAAACAGACATATGAGGGATGTATATCTTTTATATGGCCATCTCCTTAATCTTCCAAAGATGGTGTGATACAATTTTGCCTTCATTTAATCACATTGTAGTTGTAGATTTAGAAATGTTAATGGGTTAAAAGTGTGGTCTTATCTCTTTTGTAGGTTCACTCTATGATTGAAGGAAATTGTAGCGGTTCAGTTCAACAAAAAAAGTGAATGTTCTATACTCTCATTTTTCCAAGCAAATAAAGGCATATATATTTTTGCAATTTTCCCTTTGTAGAATTTGATATTTGCTTTAATTAATGATTTTTTAATTAGCTTAGAAATATTCTTTTCTCCATATCCTAATTTCAACAGCCATCCATCCTCCTTTTGCTGCATTAAGAAATCAATAAGCACTTAGTAATATCTGCATCTTATATACAAGCACCTAGTAATGCAAATAATTTTTCAATGTGTTTAGTGAATAAGGATGATTTTTGTTTTTTTGTATTTGGAAGACTGAAAAAAGTTGAAAAGTGGAGTGCCCTCTTTGTCTTCATTGTATCTTATGCTCCCTCTTTTGATATTTTAACACTCATTATTATTGTCAAGTTCACTAGAAGCTTGTCTTTCTCTTTTCCCTTTTCCATTGTTTTCTTTTTTTTCTTCTTTATAAATTTCCCAATCTTTTCTTATGCTTTATTATTGTCAAAGATGCAAGGGGGGATCACAAAACTGGTGGCTCAGAAAAGATATGGCTTTGTTTCTTTCTACAATTAACAGGTTGTTACACTTCACAAGGTTGATATAAGAGATTTTAGTTACGGATCATATTTTGTTCTCGCTATGATGGACCGACATTACCATAATGGCATGTCACTCTCGAAGAAGCTATTGATTTGGCATAATGGAGATTTGATTTAGACTAGTCATTGTACCACTAAACTTTTTGATCAAGATAGTTGATAAAGATAGAGCAAAGAAATATGCATGGCATGAATCTGTCAAGGAAGTTGCTACTGCCTAGGGGTTGTTTTGTTATATGTCCTTTTTCGTAGATGTTTAATTTACAAAAGGTTTATGAATGAATACTAATTTACCATTTGGATACTGATTGGATTTGTTATGTAGAAACAAAAAACTATCATTTATTATAATCACCTGAAGCAACTCACTAACCTATATTTTTCCTCTTATACTGATACAAAACATGTCACCAAGGCATAGAGGAATAACCACACTTCTTGTTGCAAATACAAACTCCCAAATTGTCAAAATAAACGATTGTTGTGCCTATCAATCAAAAAGGCATTTTTAATTAATTAATACAATTATTAGTATAATTTAACGTTAACATCAAATGCAATAATTGAAATTAAGAAATAAATTTTAAAAGTGGATATTAGCGGTAAAACTTTGTTTATTTATTTTTGCACGAACAATTTAAAATGAAAATTCAAAATATTATTGTATTAATAGCAAATTACAAAAATACAATATATTCATTACAAATACTACAAAGTATTATAATGATGATGATTGTAAACGATAATTGTGTTATTCATAGAAACACCTGCTGGGTGTCATTTCCAAAGCAATCTCTAACTAAGATTTCCCACCCATCTAACTTGTTTTTACACTTCTTTGTTGTCCGATTTTTATATATTTCAAAGCTTTTTTCCCTTTTCACAAAGCAAATTAACTGTGTTCTCACATTTGGTAGAGTAAAGAAGTAGTAGATGAGTAACAAGATGATTTGAAACATTTCCAAAAAATAGGATTGTGAAGAATCTAGTGTCGCTCTAAGAAACACACCACAGGGGAAGAAAGATAAGATTTTGACAAATTTCAAGTATCTTCTCATGTCAGTTTCGTTTTTTTTTTCATTTGTAGATTTTATTACTTGTGTTTTATTTTCATTCCCTCTTTATATCTCTATCTCTAAATAATTCTTAAGGGAATGGCTCACCAAACCCAAAACTAACTTTTTGTGAATGGCCCCTTTGATGTCTGTCTCTTTTGAAGTCTCTATAATATGTCTATGTTGCTGATCTATTTACGTTTTGGAAGACATCATTTTGTTAATTTACTTTTATTATTAATTTAATGTGGAGAGATAGAAGCTACTTTAGTGCTTGCCTCTGGTGGGTCTTAAACTCAAGATAGTCTTTATGTTTTCCTTGACGTTGCGTATGGTTACTGTCTCACATATGCAGAAACGGAACGAAACAAAAATTTGAAAACAAAACAGAACAAAAATTGGAGACAGTAAAGTGTTTAGTTGTGATGGATAAAATAGATAAAACTATATTTGTCTCAAGGACAAAAATGTGTTTAGTTGCAGTTGACAAAACATAAAAAACAGTGTCAATAACTAAAGTACTCCTACAGTATAATATGATTGGAAATACGTAATTCATTGATTATTTTAAAACGAATGATTTTTATTAGTAAAAAAGTTAACAAATAATAATAATAATAATAACAATAACAATAAGAAATTAATTTCGAATAATAATAATAATAATAATAGAAGAAGAGGAAGAAAATTAATAATAATAAGGAATTTAATAATCACAATAATAAT
>JANIJH010000002.1:25491649-25515737 GCA_024520975.1 Erythroxylum areolatum | reverse complement strand
TTTTTATTCTTCGTCATTTTATCCCTTTCTTAAAGTCATTAATCAAGCTCACCGTTAGTCTTTAGAAAGGCTAGAGCCGTATGTCACTGCGAAATGAGAAATTGTATGGTATAATAATAATTAAAATCAATCACATTTTTTTATTCTTCGTCATTTTATCCCTTTCTTAAAGTCATTAATCAAGCTCACCGTTAGTCTTTAGAAAGGCTAGAGCTGTATGTCACTGCGAAATGAGAAGTTGTATGGTATGACGACACAGCGCATCACGAAGTTCATGGTTCCCAACGACTATTCACTATCATACCTTAAACTTCACAACACAAATGAGACAAATTTCCTCTTTCCACAGGGACCAAGCTCAGAAATGAGAAATGAAAAACAAGTCACTACGCCACATGTATCTTTGAAAAATTAATAGAATGTATGTCCATGTTTCTGTCAAAAAAGTTTCAGAAATGACATAGGTCTATTAACACGAAGCATAAGATACGTTTTTAAGAATACTAAACCATAGGAGATTTTTTTAAGAATTGAGTCAAACCACAGGAAAAAAGTGTCTTTTATCCTTTCAAATATATATTAGTGCTATAGTCACAGCAAGGTGAGCACTGAGCATAATAAGTTACAGATTTAGAGGTGACAATGTTCACATGCATAAAGATTTACAGGATCCAAGTACATGCCAAATTTGTCCTAAATAGAAATAGCCTCCACTAAGAACAATCAGAATGCTAACAACCAGATGAAGCCGGGCAGCTAATTTATAAAATAACTCTGGTATCAGCAAGGTATTGTTGAGTACTCCATAACAAATGCTCTCCAATGTAAGTTTCTCCTTTTATCCGGTGTATAGAAGTTGAAAACAAATCCTCACATAGACAACAGTTTGAAAATCACTAGTTTACAACATCTGTAAGGGCAACTACGACTTCAGGGATACATTAGTATTATTCTCTGTCAAAGAGGAGCCTAGCTGATGCATGAGCGGATAAACAGGACTAAATTCCTTGTCTCTTCTTGATCTAACCTTCGCAGCATAATCATCTAAGGTTGCTTTAATACCTTTCCATATTTGATCCTCCCCTTGAGAATCTAACCACAATGAATACTGCAGAGGTGTAAGTTTGTTCCTTTGCATTGGCGACTGCAAGGCATCAGGGCCTCGGGAGTAGAGGTGGTGAAGTATGACACTAGGTGGCAAATCTTGAAGAAGAGGGGATGATTCCAACTGAGCTGTCTCTAAGAAAATTAGAGGTCGAAATGCCCGAAGAGCCCGATATGGTGGACCAAGCTGTTCCACCGGGAACAAATTCTGGCCCACAGTTAACTCTAATTCAGCCATGTCCCTCGCCATCCTCAGTTTCCCTGATTCTGAAAGAGGTCTTACAAGAGAAGCATGTCGGATAAAGAAAGTCAAAACACGTGAAGCCATAGTTCTAACAAGTTGGGTGCATATAGATTCTGCCCCCGCAGTTGCACTATTTGCTGACGAAGGCAACAGTCTGGACAAGAACTCAGTACGGAAGTGAAGAATGCACTTCTGCAGCTCCTCCATGTAAGGCGAAGCATTGTTGTCCATTGCAGCATCCATGCCAAGAACACCAAAATTCTGATCATGAATTTCCAAGATACAAGACTCAAGGCGGTCAATCATTGCTTTGAACAAAGGTGTCACTGCATCACGAGCAACCCCATATATCAGACCTAGTGATGCAGATAAGACATCGGCAGCTATTGCAGGCAGTCCACTGATCATAGATGAAACACGTGTGTGGATCTCTTGCAAGTGTTGACATAAAGCAAAGTTCTTAACTTGTGCTGTGGTAGCAGGGCCTGTAATTTGACGGGCCTCAGGGCCTGCAGATATCTGTCAAACAAAATCAATTTTTAGTTTTCCAATTTCCAGCAGAAAAATCACAAGAAGCTACATATTAAGATGTTAGTGGCACCTACAATTTATTGCAATTGAAGTTTAAACATAAGAAGCTAACAGGAGATGCGTACATAAATTAAAGGACATTTATGAAGCCTGAACAAACAGAGATAGAACAATCTGCCCGACATATTTTAACAATTACCATAGACAAGTTCTAGAAATCAATGAGCAATAAGCATTATTAGATACTTGGAATTTGGCCACCAACCAAACTCCATTGGTCCCAAATATCTGCCAGTTAAAAGCATCAGAATCAACAGACCACTTGTAGACAAAATAGTTAAATCAGTTTACACCTGAGAACATAGGACAGCAGCAGCAACGTGATACAATTCCACTAGCCACTATATCTGAATCAGTGTTTGTCAAAGAAGAAAAAAAAATGATTTTCAATGTAATCTAGAGTGAAAAATAGAAAACTTAAAGTCATGGGAATGAGGTACCACAAGAAATGGACATACAATTTTTATTTTCAAGCACCAAGCGACAAACACATTGAACCAGATCAAACAAGAACAGAGGAATTTAGTTCAAAGAAACAATGGCAAACCTATTTTGGTTAATTACCTGGTACTCTGCCCTTTCTGCAAGAAGAATTAAAACCTTGCCAATTCCCCGCAAAACAAGAATTGTTAATCGTGCATCCAACTGAACAGCTTCAACCTCTTCCTGTATACGTGCTAGTATTCTTGAGATTTGTTCTTTGGAGGGAACACTTCCACGGCTAGATACTGGAAAATTAGTATTTACAAGATCAGAAAGGCGGCTTAAACTTAGAGACAAGAAGGCTGTCTGGAATATTTCAACAGCTGCAACCATCTGATCTTTTCCTTCCAAACTGATAGCTGGCAGAACCCCTTTAACATCTGTATCCCGTGAAATTCTTTCAAGAAGATTTTCAATCATGGAGAAGAGCTTCGGGTACCCCATCGTAAATATCTCCTTGACAAAACTTGAAGCAGTGAAAGTAGATTTCATTTGGTTGGCAAAAGCTTTCACAAGTCCCTCCCAAACCCTATCCGTCAACATGGGATCTCCCTCCTAACAAAGTAACATCATATATAAGCACCAAACAATATGAAGGGGCAGAAAAGTCACCAATACCCACAACGTCAGCTTAGTTACTCAACTACACGACAGTTTCATTTTCAACAGTTCAAATAAGAAGGATATCAATCCCAATAAGACCTAAAGCAAACAGCATGACAAATACAAACTGAGCATGCACTCATGAACTCGCTCATCCATTCCTATGCTCCCTATCTCCTCAGTTCCGCAGTTTCTAATCTTAGTTTGTACCGAGACTTTCTATGCACCAAATAATCATAACCTAAACATTATTTCAGAAATGGAAAAACTTATAAATGAATCACGAACTTATCTCACCTTAATAACCTCATCAAGCAACAAGACGTGAGTAAATGGATCCCTCTTCTTAGACAAGACTCTTTGCAAATGCCAAACAGCCAAAACAATTGAATGCAACTGTTCCATACAACTCCCCATCCTCTGCCAAAGAGTTTCTCTGGCCTTGGCACCTCCTCCGATCTGCGGCGTCCCTGTCCCTCGGATTCCACCCGGCCCACCACCACCACCACCACTTGCCGCCGATATCGCTTTCATATCCAAGGCGGCACTGATGCTTTTGACTCCTATACCTTTGTACTTATTCACCAACTGCTCCACCGTCATCTTCAGCTCTCCCAAATTGTAAAACACTTGCAATCCAGTCCCTACCTCTGCCTGATTCAGCCCTTCCATTCCTCTCTCTAGCACTTTCATTGCTTCACTGCGCAACCTGTCGCCAATTTCTCTCACGTATCTGAGCTCTTCCTCCACAACATCGATTCCAATCAAGTCGTACTCATCGCACATGCTCAAGATCTCGCAATGTAGTTGAGCAGCCTTGGCGAGATCCAGCTTCTCAGGCTCGTTCTCCGATGCCGAGACCAGGTCTCGAAGCTTCTTGGAAAGTCTAAGAATGCGAATGGTGTGCTGCAAGAGCTCGGTGGTGTGGTGGAGGTTTGATAGCTGAACAGTTTTAGAATGGATAGAGTTGTAAGGATCGGAAAGCTCGGATCGGACGCGGCGGATGGAGGATTGGAGAGAGGAGACGGCGGATCGGACGGTGGAGAGGGCATGTTCGGCATGTTTGATGGAGGATAACTGATTGAGGAGATCGGAGTGGCGGGAAAGGACTTCGGAGCGGAGCTGGGACTCGAGGAGACGGATGGCGTTGTGTAGGCGCTCGGCAGTGGAGGCGGGGGAGCCGGAGGAGAGAGCGGCGGAGGAGAATGAGGTTGAGGAGAAGGAAGGGGAGAGGAACGGGGAGAGGATAGGGTCCGAGGCGAAGGAGTCTAAGGGGGAGGCGGAAGGCGGTGGAGGAGTGGCGGTGATGGGGGATTTGAAGGTGGAAAGGCGTTGGAGTGGGGAGGAGGACGGCGGAGGTAGCTGTGATCTTTGGATCGCCGCCGGCGAAGCCATCGATTCGACTTCTGATTACAAACTCTTAAGCGTCTCCGCACTCCGGTTTGCTTATTTGGATTTGTAAATGGTAACGTCCAATCCATTCACATATATCATTTCTTGTCTTCTTTTATTCTAATAATTTTGTTAGCTTCTTTTTTTTTTTTTCTTATCAAAATATTCGATCTAATAATATTTATTTAATATTCAAAAAGGAAACATAATCTCGGATTGGACCTCTCGCTCTCAAGCAAATACGTTGATTAATTATTAAAATAAAATTTTAACATATTATTTAATTGAAATGAAAATGACATTAAAAGATCTAAAATATTTTTATCTTCAATTAATTATCTTTTTTTCAAATCAATTTCTACGGACTTCACTTAGGCCTTAAATCTCTTTAACATAAATAGAATTACAAAATATTTGCAGAGTTATGCATTAATACATTTGATGTGGTATGGCTTAGTAATGGAATTGATGGACCATTATCCTTGAAAAATCTTCTTCCTCCATTTTTTATAAGATTAAGATAAAATCATATCAATATGATTGATGAATATTAAATGACAATGCTCTTTAGTAGTTAGTTGTCACTTGTCAGTACAACTTTATGTGATAGGAGGCACTCTCCAAGCAACACAATTTTAAAGACGCACCTTAAATTTATAATATAACATTCTTATAGGTAAAGATAGAAGACTTATACCTGGAACGTCTTCCCCTTTCTACTATAACTATATATGTATCTATAAGATCGCAGGAAAAGCCCCATAGTTTGCTCGAGGATTGCAAAATTTGATATGCATAATCTTGATTATGCCATCTATCTTCCAAATTACACTCGAAACAACAAAGAATATGAACATTCATTGAGATGCATAAAATTCCAACGAAAAGAAAAAACAGATTACATTTGATTTGGTCCACAGAATTACAGAACAACCCTCAACTTTTCTAAATCAGCTACATGTCATGTATGTATATGAAACCTTTTACTCCCAAAACTATATCTTCAATTATATATTGATTTTAAACGCCAAAATTACAAAGGAAAATGTAGGAAGAAGAAATAAACGAATTAATGAATTGAAGTGGTGAAAAAGAAAAGAGAAGAGAGACCTTGAATCAGAAGTGGCAGCCACAACAAAGATAAAAGAGGCAGAGAGTAGAGACAAGAACAATAGCTTCGACAACGTAGAGAACCCTGAAAACCAAGCTGTCCACTATCTTCAGTTTGATGGAAGATATAGATTTCCACGCCCATAACCTTTCCTTCTTCAACGACCAATATCCATTCTTCTTCCCCATCTCTCTCTGCTTTCAGTGTTTGATTGGTTTTCCTTCTGATGTACACATTTATATACAATATGCTTTGTTTCTAATCATATTGCTTTGATATAATTGAACATTAGTGCAAAGTTGATACCTCTAACGGTAATGACTCAAAGTTTCTTATATATACATTCTGTGGTTTATTTGATCGTCCGTTAGTGATCAAAGGTACCAACGGCTAGCACTCAAAAAAGCTAGTAAAATAGAAATGTGTCATCTTTTGAAAGGAACTTGTTAATGAAAAGCCGGTTCCAGCTCATTACCTTATTACTAAGTTGTATCTATGTCCGCCTTTTGGTATCGTAAAACTTATTGTTATCATTTACTTGATAAAGAATGATATCATAACCAAACAACTAATGGTAACTTTTGATTTGAATGATATATTTGAATCAATTAATTTAAAAAATTGAGATTTATTGTGACTATCCTAATAAACATCAAACTAACTGCTTGAATTATGAAATTTTATTCTTTTTAAAACTAATAATAAAAGTTATAATTAGATAAGATCTTTTCTTTATATTGGAGTCAAGTAAAATTAAATTTTTTATTCTTATATTCAGTTGATTTATTTTAATTCCTAGCTAATTTTAGTTCATTCATTAATTAATCATAAATCTCTCCTTTTTTTATCAACTAAAATTAAGAAACTAGTTTTTAGTATACAATATAGTTTCATGACTAGTGCAAGAGTTGAGTGAATCAGAATTTATTTTGAAGAATTTGATAACATATTCATAATTTTGGTTCGAAATTACTTTAGTTTATTAGTTTCTTTATTTTACAATTTACTACTAATTTCTTGTTTTGTATGGACTCTCAAGATTCTTATATCACGAATCTCCCAATGGTAATCCCAATTTTATAATTTTGAAATCTGAATTTCATCAAACACTTAGCTTGCATTATGCCATTAGTAGAAATCGCAATCACATATTACCTAAATCACCAAACTGCAAATAATTAGTCATACAATATTGTTTGGAACTGGGAAGCTTCGATTTAAAGCTGCTCAGGCTTGATTCCTCCACCGAGACCCGGTCGACAGGGAAGGGCAAATTTTGCAACTCCTAATCGCCATTTAATTCAAAGAATATATCTTTCTTTTACTCTATGATTTCTCATAGGCGGGTAGGTAAAGTGTACTTAAAGGTCAGATTTTGGTCCGTTAATTAGCAAATTGTAATTTTAATATTACAATTAATCTAAACATGGATTAATGAAAAATAAATGTGAATAAATGTTTAAAATTTTAGGTCATAACTCCTACTTTCTCTCATGACAATTAAGTTTGACAATTGAATTTAGGAATGATAAAACGATATTTTTTTGAATTTTTAAAAGATAATAAATTCAATTAGGCCAAGCTCGAGTTAAGTAAGATAATGTTAGCAGAATTTATTATTTAATTTAAAAAATAATAAACAATATTACATCATATTGATATAATATTTAATTGACGAAAAATTAAATTTGTCAAATCTTATATCTATTAATTTTTTTTAATATTTTGAAAATATTAAAAATTACTTTAATCACTCGAAAATATTAGATTTTAAGTTATAATTTATTATAAATATTAAAGTTAAAATTTATTTTTGGCCTTTTTCAAAATAGACTGGTAGTATTCAATAAGATAATTATTTGTCCTATTTAAGCAACAAAGCGGATATATCCCAGCCTCAGTCACAATCCCAAACGGCAAGTCGTGCTACAAGAAAAGTGTTGCCTGTTTAGGGGTTGCCACTTCCCACCTGTTCTTCCTCTGCCTATTCAAAACTCTTTTTGCGGCTCCCTCTAACATCAGCGGGTCCAACAAATTGCTCATCTTTCGGGTTAGCCTATTTTCGCTTCATTTACTCAATCTTTTTTTTTCTGTTTAATAAAAAGAAAAAAAATGGAACTTGAACATCATGTTTTGTTTCATTTCTTAATTTCTTGCTTTTCACTGGAATGATTTTAGGAGCTTCTGATGCGACGGTGGCTAGCTGTTCTGACACCAACCCACTTCACGCATTGGCCTATCTCTTTTAAACCCTCCTTGAACCCTGTTCTTCGATTCCCACTTACATCCGTCAGCTCTTCACTTTCTTCTTATTCCACAAGCCCTCCTTATTTGCATCAGTTTTCTCCGTTTCCTTGCTCTCATTCTAATCCCACCTCTTTAACTTCCTACGAGCAACGTAGGATCGTTGTTGGGTTGTCCCAGTTGATCAAACGGCAGCAAGGTTGTGCCTTAAAGCGCTTTGCTGTGAAATTTTGTCCCTTTTTGATTGTGAAGATTATGACACTGTTGATATATCGTGAAACTTCTTTTGCATTCTTCAAGCTGGCCTTTCAGTTTGATTCTGATTCTGCTATTCAATATGGGTCAATTGTTGCACATTTGTTGGCTGCACGGAATGTTCGGTTTCTTGCTCAGGATGTGGTTTCCTGGGTTATTGGGAGCGTTGAGCCTAGTAGGAGCAGAGATTTGGTCGATTTTATGTGGGAGAATCATTATAAATACGAGTCAGATTTCTCTGTCCTTGATACCCTGATGCGAAGTTTCTTGAATGTGGATATGTGTTATGAGGCATTAAATATTTTAAGTAGGATAAGGGAGATGGGATTGGTGCCTAGTCCATCTGCAATGTCTATTCTTTTTAAGTCGTTGCTCAGAGTTGGTGACTATGGTAGTATTTGGAAGTTGCTAAGGGGTATGATTTGTGGAGGACCTCACCCGTCTACTAAAAATTTTAACGTATTGATTCTTGGTTTTTGCAGAAAAGGATATGCCCAAGTTGGAGAGAGTTTGTTCCATGTGATGGGGAAGTATAAATGTGAGCCGGACGTATATTCCTATAATTTTTTGGTTCATGCATATTGCACGATGGGTCAAACTCCAGCTGCACTCAATTACGTGCATTTGATGATTCAAAATGGTTTTCATCCAATTGAATCTACGTTTGGTGCAGTTGTAAATGCGTATTGTGATAAGGGAAACGTCGTGGAAGCTAGGAACGTATTTGATGGAATCCAACAGGCAGGTTTTTCCCCAAATGTTGCCATGTATAACACTTTAATGGATGGTTATGTTAAGGCAAGAGACATTAGTCAAGCTAATATGCTTTATGAGGAAATGAGGAATAGGGGTATAGCACCTGATGGCACAACATTTAATATTTTGGTTGCAGGGCATTACAGATATGGAAAGGAAGAGGATGGTGATAGGTTGTTGAGGGATTTGTCAGCGTCGAATATACTTCCAGGTTGTTCATGGCACGACATTTCTGTTGCTGGTTTGTGTTGGGCAGGTAGGTTGGATGAAGCTACTAAATTGTTGGAAGATATGCTTGAGAAAGGAACACCCCCGAGTGTAATTGCATTTAATTCCATAATTGTAGCTTATGGTCGGGTAGGACTGGAAGAGAATGCTAATAAAGTGTACAATATAATGGTTAAATTTGGATTAATCCCCTCATCTACAACTTTCACCTCTCTACTTATAGGCTTGTCCAAGAAAGGGAGACTGCAAGATGCGAGGGAACTTCTAAATAGGATGATGGAGAATGTCTTTCCCATCAATAAAGCAGCATTTACTGTACTATTGGACCAGTATTTTAGGATTGGGGACACAAATGGGGCTTGTAATCTGTGGAATGAGATGAAAGAAAGGAGAATAAGTCCTGATAGTGTTGCCTTCTCAGCCTTTATCAATGGCCTCTGTAAAGCAGGTCTGGTGGAGGACGCATATGATGTATTCTTAGAAATGTCAAGAAAAGGCTATATACCCAACAATTTTGTCTACAATTCTTTGATTAATGGATTTTGCAAATGTGGGAATCTTTGTGAAGCACTGAAATTGGAGAAGCAGATGAGGCAAAAGGGGCTTCTTCCCGATATTTTTACTATGAATATAATCATTGCTGGACTTTGTAAAGAGGGAAGAATGAAGGCTGCGGTTAATGCACTAACAGATATGTATACCATCGGTTTGACTCCAGATATTGTCACTTACAATACTTTGATTGGTGGATATTGTAAATCATTTGACATGGCTAGTGCAGATGAGTTGATGAATGTTATATATTTTAGTGGATGGGACCCTGATTTGACCACCTATAACACTCGAATTCATGGATTCTGTCGCAGTAGAAAAATAAGTCGAGCTGTCTTTGTGCTGGATGAGCTGATTGCAGCGGGTCTTGTTCCAAACACAGTAACATACAACACCGTGCTGAATGCTGTTTGTACAGATATTCTGGACCGTGCTATGATCTTAACTGCAAAATTGATGAAGATGGCTTTTGTTCCAAACGTTGTCACGACTAACATCTTATTGTCTCACTTTGCCAAGCAAGGGATGCCTAAGAGGACGCTCATATGGGGCCAGAAGTTGACAAAAATTTCCTTTGACTTCAATGATGTCTCATATAAGATAATGGATAGAGCCTACCGCCTTGTTATGCAAAATAACACGAAGCCCTCAAGACCAACTTCTGAAAAAGGCGTGTTTCTGGACTTCCTCATGTATATTACCTACAACTACCTAAGTAGCAGTAGATCTTGTGGCAAGATAAATCAAGATTCACTTGAGCTGACTGAAACTGGTTGATGAGGCAATCAAGGTAGAATCATCTTCTTTGTCTTTCACTTTTTCTTAACATTTGTGATATTACAATTTAATTTATTTTCTTTATCATTCACCTTCTCGTAGTTTTGCTGTTCTCATTTGTTGATTCTTAAGTGGTGCTGAGGCGATATGATCCTTATCTGAATGAGAAGCCCTTTTTTCTCTTTTCCTTGCAGTCCAAGTTGAAATCTTATTCCATTTTTATGTAGGAAAATATTGATTTGTACAAATGTCCCTCTGTTCAACTCACTGCCGCTCGCAGCGTCCTTCGTCGCTTGCTTCCCTCTCATTCTACAGCATTCGACTTTTGAATTGTCTCTAAAATCCCATTTCTCTGCTATGCTGCCATGGCTCTAGTAAGACTTGCAATCTTATGAATGGTTGGTTTATTTTTTTTGCAATTGGTTTTGTTCTACTTGTTACAATTAACTATTGCAGTTTTTTTTTTAAACGGTAGATTGATGCATATAGCCGAATGCTCGATGATTTGGTGATTTTAAAAACTCTTCAGATTTGTATCTTCTTGATAATTTTTCTTTTTGTTAAAGTTCTAATTTTTGCTCCCTTGGTTAAGTTGTTGTGGGTTTTTTCTTATACACAGTTTTACTTATTTACTCTTTAACGGGTATCACTCTTTTATTATAATATCAGCATATGGGTCTATCAGAAACAGACTCTCTATTATGTAAGAGTAAGACTACATACTATCAGACCTCCTCAGATCTTGCTTTATTGCTGGATTTCGGACTAGGTATGATGATGATGATGATATGATAGAAACTTTCTCCAATTTCCGAAGTCGGAAGCTTTTGGAACTTTAGCTGATTGCGAACAGCACTGAATAGGCTACACGGAGAGAGGGGCAACGATTTGTTAGATTATCGTTTCCACAAATGGCTTATAAGTACTCAGCAGCGGAATAGGATGACTCTTTTAGAGCAGGTTAGTATAGTTGCGCATTTGAACGTGTCTACTTAACTTGAAGGTTTATATAGTAGAATCCTGATGGCTCTTTTAGAGCAGGTTAGTATAGTTGCGCATTTGAACGTGTCTACTTAACTTGAAGGTTTATATAGTAGAATCCTTGCAGGCGACAGAATTGTCACCCGTGAAAAGTTGAGCTGCCTAGGGTTGGTGATCCTGAACGAAAGACCCTTACTTCTAGTTGAAGCTAAATCTCTTTATGTTTGTCATGTCATGTAGCTAACTTATAAGCATATACATACTCCTACTTCATTGTGTAATATTTTGCCATCTAGTCAAGTAACTAAGTTTTTGCTTAACCCAATACTTAGGCATTTATGCGAAGGGTACTCTTGTGTTGAGGACTTCAGGCAATGTTTTTGTTTGCAGGCTGCAAATGAATGGTGAAGGGAAATTATTGAAGAGTCTGAATTGGAGCACGGAGCTCCAAGGCCTGCAGCACTTGTACAGCTAAGAGAGTTGAAGATTTTGCACCTGATGGCCCTATTTCCAAGATTTCAAGTGAAGTTTCGACTTGAATTTGTGGGTATAAGTTAACACTGTTATCACCGACGTAATGATATAAAAATAATTCTGTAGCATTTTGTATGAAAAGATTGTTATCAAAATAAATATCGATCATCATTCCCACATCTAGGAACTGATTTTCCTGAAATAGAGACGTGGAAACATACTATCCAAAATCTGGGGTGAATGTTGAACTCGGACCAAACCTGTTCAAATCTATAATGACCAAAATGTAAGATGAAACTAGCACAGTATGCGCAATGTTAAAACACAACAAATAAACAAAAAACACCGAAAACAAAACAAAAGAGAAGCAGATAGACTAAACATTAAGTTAAGCAGCAGTAACGTATGGATGTACAGATTAATTCATTCATATGTGGGGCAATGATGATCCAAATATTCGAAGAAGCAGTGGTTTGTGTTTGCTGCCTCCGTAACTTGAGCGACGTACTCCGAGTTTAAGAGCTTCCCGTCCTTCCTTGGCAGATCTTTTCCTTGCGGCCGTTAAACGAGCAGCGCCCGTTTCAGTCTCTTTCCAACCATTTTCAGATATGTCATTCATCTTATTTTCAGTTTGATGTTTGTCGTCTTGATGGCTAGTTTCATCTGCATCACCAGAAGTGGCAGTGGTGTCCCACCATCTGTTTGAAGCAACTGATAAGCCGTTTTGCGGAAACCCATACTTAAACTCATCCATTCCCTTGATGATCGTTAAACTTGGAGTCACACCTTGCTGCTGCTGCTGCTGTACTTTCTGAGGAGACATAGTGTCACCTTGTCTTCGAATAACAAAAGAACCCTAATTAAGGATCTTACAAGAAAAGAATAGATGTGGGTTAGGAACAAAGTTAAAACCATACCCAAGTGCAGAAGTAGCATCTAGTGATTTAAGGATGTCTTCAATGCTTTTCCCAGCTAAAACCTGCACTTTGAGATATCCCTAAATAAGCAAATCACCAAATCCAAAACGTAGTAATAAATAAATTTGATGAATATGTTATACCTTCCTATAAGGCCACCTCTCTAGCCCATTTTCCCTGCAGATTTTCTTAAGCACGCTTACACATACACCTGAATAAAGAGTCAGAAAACGAATACAGATTCTTTTTTTTATCCGAAAAAAAAAACACATACAGATTCTTAGCTTTAGTATTAAAAGGGAAAAGATGTAGAAGAAAGAAAGATTAAATTAGACCTAGATAGTTAGCGGCATCGGAGAGGGGAAGGGAGAAATACTCGGAGATGACGTCGAGCGTTAGTGTTTGAGCACCACCACCACCACCACCACCACCACCCGCCTCTGCTGCCGTTATGCTCTGCTGCCGCCAACTCATTCTTCCTTTAGCCTTTTATCATACAGTATTTACTATTTATTTATTTATTCCTAAAAAGAAAGGAGGTTGTAACTCTAGTCTCGTCGTGCAAACAAGGAGAGCATGCGCAATGCAGACAAGAGACGACGATGGATTCTAAGGGCGAAGTGAAATAAAATAATTTTATTCTAACCTTACTTCATAAACACACTTATTTAGTATTGTTGGCTTTTTAATTTAAAGTAAATTAAACATATCATTCATAAATATATTTGTTTTAAGTTATCTTTGCATTCATTTCAAAATACTAATGTTCTAAAAATAAAAAATTAAACTGATAAAATAAAAAATTTAGAATATTATAAAATTGATTAAAAATTAAATAAAAATTTAAAATTTAAAATATAATTGAAAATTTTAAAATTTAATTAAAAAGTCAAAAAAACAATTAATTAATTTATTTTAATTTATAAAAACTTATTAATTTATAAAAAATTAAATAATAATTAATTGATTGGTTGATTTATAAAAATTTTAACCAATTTTTAGCGTTAACTGAAAAGATTAAAAATTTAAAATTTTTACATATACACGTGTTGAGTTTTTTAATTATTACAAAATACGCCCAATTTTTTCCTTATTTTACAACAAAAAATGGGCCTTTTTCAAATAAAAATAATACTTTTTATTTGTTTTAATACAAGATATTTGTGCTCAAATTACAAACTATAACATTTTGTACTGTTTGAGGTACTATAACTCCACACAATTATACAAATGAAAACATACACACATATACATATAATCTCATATTTTACATGTGCATATGAAAACACATGAATATGTATTGCTTCTTCATTAACCCTTCTTCAATTCTCTTTGCATCCTCTCTTTCCCATTACACATCCAGAATTTCTACAATTTATGCAGAAGAAACACAGGTCAGCTGATTGTTAGACAACATCAAAATAGTAGTATTGCTGGGAGTAAAAAGAAAGCAATTTCAGCATCAATCTTGATTTTGTGAAAAGGAAAAGCTATCGTATTGCTTGTAAACATGTATGAACATCAGTTAGATCAGTAAACAAAAATTGTAGAGCCACCATACTTTATAACCAAAGATGCCATAAATGACAATTTATTAGGCCATACAATCCACAAGCTCCATATTAGAAAGACCAAACTTCATGCAATACCATGTTAGGTAGTTATTTTATGAGCAGCAGTCAAACATACAAGTATTAGAAACAAAACCATCCTTAATAAACTTAAAGCTCGGATCAAAGATGAGAAAATAATGGCTGAACTAGATGTATCCACCATCTCTGCGTATCAAAAGCCTGAAGCACTTTACACAATCTGGACAGATAGAAGCAAACTTAAGGCGAATCTGAGAAGAACATAAGGCTTCCAGTCACTGGACATCAAACCAAACCAGCATACGACAAAGGGCTATGGGAAGAGGAAACAAAAGCATTGTCCCTGAACAATTCAATCTGGAAGCCTCTGAATCTGCCCCAAATTAACGACAACTTGAACCAACAGAAACTTACGTTCCCCAACCAATTTTTAACCAAACCTTAGAAGGCAATACAAGATAAGAAAAACTATAAAACAAGATTCACTGGCAAGAAACAGACAAACGCCACAAATTAAGACACGATTACTATCAAACAAGATGAGTGCAACAACGACAAATGCAACCACATGATTTCTTATGACATGTCAATATCATATGAGTTGCTTAACCTAATAGCAAACAATCTTTTGAAATTCTGCAAATGCATCTTCATCTGTAAATTTAGTGGAGATGATATCAAGGGGGAAAAATACGTATTAGGAATATGCAATTGCAACTGTTCATTCAGTCCTTTTATTTATCAAGCATTTTTCATAGTGCATCAAATAGGTGACCGGAAAATCTTCAGCCATAACTAGCAAACATAAGCAGATCGAATATCGCACCCAGACCAAAATTATTGTTATCTGAAGACTATAACTAGCCTTTAAAAATAGATAACTAAGTGAAGCTACCCACATGGAAATAATAGTTCAAAAATATTGTTTCTGGTAGCTTAAGAAACTTATAGACTAAAGAAACAAAATTTTCAGATTAATGAAAGCCATAAGAATCAATTACAGCATCTACCTTGCCTACTCTTCGAAGATTCCTGCATCCTTATTGGTTTTGTTTAACATGTGATCCAACAAATACCAATGATCTACTGTGGACGACTACAACAAGACCTCTGGCCTGACTTTATTCAGTCCCTTCCATAAAAACAGACTATCAACATAAGTATCCAAGAAAAATGAGTAGGGATCACCACAAATATCTAACGGACTAATCCTGTTACTCTCAGGGTCATACGAAACCAGCAACCCATGGCTCATCACCAGTAGAATTTCACCATTTCCCCTAAGGCCTAATGCCTTAGAGACTCCACACGTTAAATGAATTTTGTATTGTTTAAGCCAAGACTCTGAAACACCGTAATCTTTCATCACCCAAATATAACAAATTGAGGAGTGCTGCTCCGGCCACACATTCTTGTACCAAATCAAAGAAAGTGATCCCCCAAGTACAGAAAGGCTCATTTTGTTTCTGTAGCCTAAGTTGGCCGTCTCTTCCGGTATCTCCAGTTGTCCAAATACTTCATTGGACACATCAAATGTAGCCACAACCAGTTTTTGTTGACCGCCCAACTCCTTATTTGGCAAAGTATAACCGACCCAATGGATAGCTTCATTCAGAAATGCCTGCTGTGAGCTTCTGTCTATCACAAAATCAGGATAAGGGGCCACCGTGGCTTTACTATTCCTCCAAGCACCCAAACGCAGGTCAAAGATCTCAACCTCTCTCCAAACCACTTGAGACGGATAATCAGCAACAAAATATACAACTTTCACAACCTTGTAATTAATACTTTTCGAATCAAATCCAAACCCAAGAACCGCATCGAAACAGCGAGAATCAATGTTGTGTTTAAGCGGAACATTCGCAAACTTTCTCACCAAAGGATTCCATAGAATTATGGATTGGGGACAACCCCTTTGTTTCGAGTGATAATCAGTCAAGCAAAGCAACCCGTTACAGGAACCGACAATCTGAAAATAATCCAGACTGCTCTTAAAAGGCCAATTAAGCTGGTGAGTTGCTACCAGTGAGCCATCATCATCAAAGTTCAAGGTGAAAGTCTCTTTCCCTTGAACTTTAGAGTAGCGCCTGATAATAAATCGATTGGCTTTCTTGTGGTTGTTGGTGGCAGCGAATTGGGTATATAGAGAAACGAAAGTAGGATCAGTTATAAGACAGTGCCATGACTTGCAGACACATATGAAGCGAAGAAGTGAATCAACAGGAAGCCTTAAAAAGATCTCAACCAACACTTCTGGAGGTAAGTAATCTGACATCAATAACAGCAACGAAGTTTTGGACCTTCGGTAGGAGGAAGAAGAAGGAAGGGAATCGAAGCGTTATGGTTGTTCCCTTTAGTAATCAGTAAAAATTGAAATCTTGGTAGGCGTTTTAGTTCAGAATATCTGAAAGGAGAGGAGAATTGTGAAAATTATCGAGACCAGAGCACAACCCCAGAACAGTCCGAGGATGTCGGAATGACGGATCTTCGGTTGGGTAGGTAAGAAAGGACTACAAAAGCAACAAAACAAAGAGGGCTCGTGGCTTTCACTCTTTTATGCGGTTTGACAACGACGTTGCTCTTTGATTGCCTTGAAAAAGTTGGCCTTATTAATCTCCACTCACACACTTAAAAGGATGTATAATCCAGGATAACCACAATCTTGGTCGTAAACATTTATCAATTATCAATAGTTGAACCTTAGTACCTATCAAACTGTTTAAAAATGAAACAAGTCGGTAGTAAATGATCAGAACCGTCAAACCTAAACCATGTAGCTAACCACAGATCCTAATAACTTCAATGTGCAGGTATGTGACAATCATTTGGATTGTTTTTGGTGACTTGGAATGAATATGATGAACCACAGCATATAAACAGTAAAAATTGAAACCATTGCGTATTGATCTTTTTTGTGAACAAAAGAAAGCTCTCCAAGTTTCAGGTCACTTGGTCTTATCATTTGTTACCTGATACAGACAGGAAAGAATTAGACACGGATATCTCCAGTACCCATGAAAACTATTTACAAGCTCAACGCCAAACTACGCATCCACAACAGTCAGTAAGCAATTCAATTGTTGGCAGTTATGGCGAGCCACCAGCTTTCTGGGATCACAATCCAGCTTCCACCTGTTCCAAACACCACAACCTAAACGTCCACCAAGTTTGCTTTTCTCTTTAATCTGTACAGCAGTAGAAATATTTGTTCTTTGTGCCAATGCTCCTCATATTGGACTTGCTTTCAACACCTGCAAATTGAACCAAAAGGATTATTATGTTGGATCCAATGTCATTTAACTGCAGAACTGTAGAGACAGTAAAATATCATTTCTGCATCCAAAATGCCTTCGGGGACCAACTGGCATGAAAATTATATTGACCAATCAAAGAATAAAACTGTATTAAGAGAGAAAACACAGTTAGCATCCTTAATATGGCTATTAGAAGGTTCCCAACTTGGGACAACTCAAATCCTGCAAAAGTCTCATCTTAAGGTCTTTTAATTACCCACTAACTAGACTGAGGAATAGAACAATCATGCTAATTGGAAACTGATACCAAAAGAGTCAATCAGTATACTTTAATGGCTCAATTTAGGTCAAATACTTGATTATACAGCTGGAAATAGTTGAAACAAATATAAGGGATCAAAGATTTCGAATTGGTACCATGTCACCTGTATTTCAAATTCTCATGCACAATACATGTCTGGAGAGAGATCCATGGAGATGTTACATAAGGGTGACAGTTAGGAGTAAAGCACATGGAGGAGGAGATTGGATAGTCTATACACGGAAAAACAAAGATAGAGACAGATTGTAGTGGTAGAGTTATAGTTACATATGGATTGTAGTAGTTAGATGGCAATAAACCTTATCAGGTAGTTAGCGGTAGATAGATCAAGAGTTAGATACATGTTAGAAGTATTAGAATAAGGAGATATGAAAGTATAGTTTAAGAGGGAAGAAGGAAGAGCAGTTAGGCAATTATTCTCGGAAGTATTCCTGAGATTGTAAGGGATTGTCCCTTGTCAAGAAAGGTTTTCCTTCTTGTTTCCTGAAAAATATTGAGCGATCATTCTTTATCTGCTGTGTTCTAAACGTATCAGCCCTTTAAGTTAATCAGTACCTAACAAATTTGGTCCGACCTGCCAGATCTCCATGGAGGTGCGTGTAGGAAAGATGGAAGACTTTGTTGCCAGAATCGAAAGATCCATGGGGGAGCAAGTCGCAGACTTGACGGAAGTCAAGAATGGCATGGGCCGTTTGGAAGCCCTCTTGACTCACTTGATGCAACGACAAGGGTCAAGCAACAAAGCATCTTCGGAGGCCAATGAAGAGGATGTTGAAGGTGAGAAGGGCCACGAGAGTCGACCTTGGGTCAAGAAAGTCGAACTCCCTATCTTCGACGGAACAGATCCGTTGGGTTGGGTGGATCGAGCAGAGAAGTTCTTTGAGGTCCACCGCGTCAAGGAGGACGAAAAGATGCGACTAACCTTCATCAGCATGGAAGGGGCGGCGGTGCACTAGTTCCGCTTCCTTCGCAAGAAGAGTCCGACATTGACGTGGAACACGCTCATTCCCACTCTGCTACAGCGTTTCGGAGAGGGCAATCAGGGAAACGTGTATGAAAGACTAACGTCCATGCAGTAAGGAGGGTCGGTGAAGGAATATTTGTGGGCATTCGAGATGTTGGTGGCACAAATACCTGAGGCTTCGGAGGAGCAGCTATTGGGATATTTTTTGGGTGGCCCTAAACCGGAAGTGAGGTGTCGGGTCCGATCAATGCGGCTTACTACAGTCTTACGTGCAATGGAAATCGCTTGCGATATTGAGGATGAACTGCAGGTGTTGTATGGAGGGAATTCTCCCACGATTGGACATTTTGCGAATCGCATACAGGCATGCGGTAGCATAGTCCCCAAAGTTCAAGAAATAACGACCATTGGAGGGTCGGGTTGTGGCGCAATGAGTAATGACCCAGGAAAGATCACGGGAGGAATGGAGCGGAGACCCTACAACCCAAACCGTAGCAGGTCATCGGTGGGGTCTAATTCCCATAATGGGATTTACGGGAACACAAGGTCACGCAACAACCGCGGGACTAGGCAACTTCCATATCCGGAATTTTTAAAGAGGAAGGAGGAAGGGAGGTGTTTTCATTGTGAATTGCCTTTTGGTCCGGGACATAAATGTCCAGAGAAAAGTTTAAGAGTGACCATTCTAGGAGAAGATGAAGAGGTGGTTTTAGAGGTAGAAGAAGGTTTGGACTCCAACGACACGTCAAGGGAGGTGGCTGAGGAAGTTCAGTGCAACTGGATGGAACTCTCACAAGTGTCATCCGATGGATGGACTCAACCCAAAACCATGAAGCTTTGGGGGAAGATCGATGGAACACCTGTGGTGGTGTTGATTGACAGTGGCGCTAGTCACAACTTCGTATCCAAAGAGGTGACTTTGAAACAAGGCTGGAAAGTGCAGACCACTGCAAGTTTTGGAGTAAGGATGGGAAACGGTCTGAAACAAGAGTCTCAAGGTTGCTGCCAAGGTTTAATTTTGGAAATACAAGGTTATGTTTATTCAGGAGACTTCTTTCTCTTTGAGTTAGGAGGCGTGGACATTACTTTGGAGATAACTTGGTTGGTTTCGTTAGGGGCATGGTTTTGAAACGTGGATCGGACCGCCCGGTTCGATAAGCCTACCGGTCACCGGTGACCCCTAAAAATCAGTCCCCAATTGAACCAGTGCGAACCGGTGAGAACCGGTCAATTGACCGGTTAAACCGGGACTGGTCAAACCGGTTGGCCACTGGTTCAATGATTTTTTTTTGCTTTTTTTCTTTCTAAAATGCTGATGCGTTTTTTGATTTTTTCCAAAAGTAAAACCCACCTTTTCTCCAAAAATCTAACAGAAGTACAAAACCCAAAGGACCCAACCGGTTATTTATATTTATTTATATTATTTGGTATATTTTTCTATTGTTTTTTAATAATACTAATATTATATATAATTAAATATAATTATTGTGTAATTATGACGTACACCGGTCGAACCGGTGACCAGTAAGGCTTCCGGTTTGACGTCCGGTCTAGGTTTCAAAACCTTGGTTAGGGGAGGTGCAGCATAATTGGAAAGATCTTTCCATGAGTTTTTCACATGGGATCAATAGTCACGGTGAAACGGGATCTTAATCTTTCTAGATCTTTAACTTCCACCAAGGCATTAAGGAATATAGCTGAAACTGAGGCAGCGGTTTTGGTATTCTTTGGCTCAAAGAAACACGAGAAGGATGAACGTGGATTCAACAACATAGGAGAAACGCTCGACTACCATCAGCAGCAGCAATTAAAGCAGGTATTGGCCGAATTTCAGTCAGTCTTTTCACATCGATAGGCCTTCCTCCCAGCCGACCAGTTGATCATAAAATCCCAATTAAGGCCAGGGTGGATCCAATTAATGTGAGACCTTATCGTTACCGTCATTTACAAAAAAATGAGATCGAGAAATAGGTTTCGGAAATGCTAGCCTCTGGGGTTATCAGGCCTAGCAACATCCCATATTCAAGTCTGGTGATTCTCATGAAGGACGGTAGTTGGTAGTTTTGTGTTGATTATCGGGCTTTGAATAAAGCCACAATACCGGATAAATTTCCCATACCAATAATTGAAGAACTCTTGGATGAATTGTTCGGAGCCAAATATCTCTCAAAAATCGACTTACGAACAGGGTACCATCAAATACGCATGAATGAATATGACATTCCCAAGACGGCTTTTCGGACACACCATGGCCACTACGAATCACTCGTCATGCCATTTGGTCTCACCAACGCACCAGCCACGTTCCAATGTGCCATGAATTCGGTCTTACAACCCTACCTCCGAAAGTTTGTGTTAGTTTTTTTTTTGACATTTTGGTGTATAGCGTCGATTGGGACAGCCACATTACTCACTTAAGGAAGGTATTGCATACGTTACAGCATCATCAATTTTATGCGAATACAAAAAAATGCACCTTTGGGAAATTAAGAATTGACTACTTGGGACACATCATTTCCAAAGAAGGCGTCGCTATGGATCCTAAGAAGGTTGAAGTAGTTTTACAATGGCCTATTTCGACATCTCTCAAAGCTTTGAGAGGGTTCTTGGGCTTGACTGGATATTACCAAAGGTTTGTGAAGGATTACAGGAAAATAGCACAACCTCTTACTTATCTATTGAAAAAAGGAAATTTTTAATGGGATACTCCAGCGGAAACCACATTTAGGCGACTGTAGAACGCTCTGACTAGTGCTCCCGTTTTGACGTTATCAAATTTCAATAACCCTTTTTCGGTAGAGTGTGATGCTTCCGGTAAAGGCATTGGGGCAGTATTGATGCAAGAAAGGAAACCAGTGGCGTTTTTCAGCAAAGCGTTAGCTGAATCATCACTAAATAAATCCATATACGAAAAGGAACTCATGGCCCTAGTGTTGGCCATTCAACATTGGAGACCATATTTAGTGGGGAGAAGATTTAGAATCTATACCGATCAAAAAAGCCTTAGACAGTTGCTGGAGCAGAGAATTACCACTCAAAATCAACAGAATTGGTTGGCTAAATTGTTGGGATATGATTTTGATATTGTGTACAAGGCAGGGATTTCCACCAGGGCAGCAGATGCACTGTCCAGAGTATGTGAGGACAAGGAGTTGCAGGATATCTCTAGACCATTTTGGCAAGATCTGGAACAAATTGATAAGGAGGTAAAAGAAGATCCACAATTGAGCAGAATTATTGAAGAAATTCAGAAGGAACCCAATTCTTACCCTTCTTACACTTTGGAAAATGGGACACTATATTATAAAGGAAGGTTAGTGGTATCAGCCACTTCTGAATGGATTCCCAAGCTTTTACAAGAGTTTCACACAACTCCTACAGGGGGACACTCAGGAATTTACAAGACTTATAAAAGGATAGCTCAATCTATCTTTTGGAATGGTATGAAAAGGGTTTTAACTGAATTTGTAGCAGCTTGTCACACTTGTCAGCGAAACAAGTATCAAGCCACGTCCCCAACAAGGTTACTCCAACCGTTACCTATTCCTAACACCATTTGGGAAGAGTTGAGCATGGATTTCATTGTGGGACTACCCAAATCGAAAGCCTATGATACCTTATTGGTCATAGTGGATAGGCTGAGCAAATATGGGCAGTTTATTCCTGTCAAACATCCTTACTCAGCCCGTGCTATTGCTGAAATCTTCACTAAGGAGGTTGTCCGACTACATGGCATTCTGCTTTCCATTGTTAGTGATCGAGATCCTACGTTCTTAAGTAATTTTTGGCAAAAATTGTTTACACTCCAGGGAACTCAATTAAAATTCAGTACCGCCTATCACCCAGAATCGGATGGTCAAACTGAGGTAGTTAACCGCACCATTGAGACATATTTACGCTGTTTTAGCTCGGAACAACCCAAGGTGTGGTTAGATTATTTACCTTGGGCGGAATACTAGAATAATACCAGCTGTCATTCAGCAGCTAAATGTTCCCCTTTTGAGGTAGTTTATGGAAGACCTCCCGCAATCACACGTTTTATTTCCGGAGAAACATTGGTGGAGGCGGTAGTGTAGGATTTAATGAGTCGTGATGAGGCTCTATCACAGTTAAAACATCATCTGGAACGCGCTCTCGCTCACATGATCCGTTTTGCGGATGCTCGTAGGCGTCCTCATGATATTCAGGTGGGAGATTGGGTGTATTTGATGATTCATCCACATCGGCAAGGGTCCATGCCCAAGCGGTTGCATCCGAAATTGTCAACACAATATTATGGACCATATTTGGTGGACAAACAGGTGGGCGCCGTCGCATTTCAACTGCAACTTCCTCCTCAGGCACGTATATATCCAGTGTTTCACGTGTCCCAGTTGAAAAAGGCTATCGGGCACCACCATGTTCAGGAAGAGCTACCTCCAGAGTTAGACTATACTCATGATTTGTGTACACCTGCCGCGATCTTGGGAAGCAGGACGCTTCATAATCGAGTAGCTGTACATGACCAATGGTTGATTCATTGGCAAGGCAAACCGGTGGAGGAAGCTACATGGGAGGACCAAGAGCTTATCCGAGGCCAATTCCCAAAGCTTAACCTTGGGGACAAGGTTATTTCTTCAGCGGGGGGTACTGTTAGGAGTAAAGCACACAGAGGAGGAGATTGGAAAGTCTATACACGGAAAAACAAAGATAGAGACAGATTGTAGTGGTAGAGTTATAGTTACATATGGATAGTAGTAGTTAGATAGCAATAAACCTTATCAGGTAGCTAGCGGTAGATAGATCAAGAGTTAGATACATGTTAGAAGTAGTAGAATAAGGATATAAAAGTATAGTTTACGAGGGAAGAAGGGACAGCAGTTAGGCAATTATTCTCGGAAGTATTCCTAAGATTGTAAGGGATTGTCCCTTGTCAAGAAGGTTTTCCTTCTTGTTTCCTGAATAATATTGAGCGATCATTCTTTATCTATTGTGTTCTAGACGTATCAGCCCTTTAAGTTAATCGGTACCTAACAGTGACATACAGATATGTGTTTCTGTGTAGGATCTAGTTACAGGACAACTCGCAAGAAAATGTTCTTTTTCCTTACTGAAATTCTTCTCCTTCCTAGGCCCTACTGTTGCTGCTTAAAAAACATGCTTTTAACAAGTTTTCTGTCAACTGTTATTTTAGAAAAATTCAAACTGCCTTTGTTAGGATCTTCAGGAGAGAGAGAGAGAGAGAAGATTATTCTAGAAGGAATT
>JANIJH010000002.1:25477579-25491549 GCA_024520975.1 Erythroxylum areolatum | reverse complement strand
CTGGTTAGTAAGGAGCATCAGCTCTGGTTAGGATATACTACTATTCGGTAGTGTTGAACACTGTACCGATATATATATAGCAATAATATAGTTAAATCCTAGTGTTCTAAAGGCAGAGTTCTAACAGCCTTCATATTCATTCTAATGCTCTTTTAATAGACTGAATACATAGTGTTTAAGAAATAAAATAGAATAGGAATCTACTAACTTATTTTTATACTAAAGACTTTTGAAAATAATATTCTTAAATAAGATAACTACTACCTAAATAAGATAATTACTACAGAAACACAAGATAACTACTCTAAAAACATAGGATAACTTTCTAATTTCTCTCCTTGTATAGTTCTTCCCTAAGAATACATTTTGCAAATCATTACCCCCCTTCTGAACAAAGAGCTTGTCCTCAAGCTCGAACTCAGGATAGGTCTTCTCAAAATCTTCACAAAACTCCCAAGGAGCCTCCGCCCTCATCCTCTTCTTCAGATTCTACCTCCAAAACAACTTCTTGCATCTGTCCACGAAATAATGCTTCATCACAATTGAAGAAAAGCCCATTTTCTCTTCGTTCCTCCATCTTTGTCTTGGTTAACTTCTTAAAAAAATGTGAACTTATGCTCCCAATGATAGATGCTGCCCAGGTGTTGTCACTATGATTTCTCCCTAAGACAACCTAGTTGCTTCTCTACTTCTTTTCATAAGTTTGTGCCAAATTCAAAGCAGCTTCTAAGCTGCTCAATTGTTGCAATTCTCAGGTCAATCGCAGCCCTTCCACAAGACTAGTAGTGAATAAGTCGATCTGCTGCTTTATAGTGAACCCTATGGTTCAGGCTAGCAAAGATTGGAACTCCTAATAATCTTCCAATATTCCTATCTGCTTTAAGTTGGCGAATTTGTCTAGGGGGTTGAGGCTCATGGGAAGACCGAACCTCAGATGGCATTGATCCATGAATGTCCCCCAATCCATACTCTCTCCTCTAACTTCACCTTGTAAAACCACAGTTGTGCCTCCCTATTAAGATGGAATGTTGCCAGTCTCACCTTCTCTTCTTCAGTTGATTTTTAAAGAACTGCTCACACTTGTAGATCCAAATCAACAGATCATCATTACCATTATATGAAGAAAATTTTAATTTAGAATACCTAAAAACAATAATCACTCTTAATTGCCCAACACTTCTTTCCTCCTTTTGGTCCCTATAGGTGCAACTGTTACTCCCAACTTATTCCTACGACGCCCCTTCAACTCTTAAGGAATCTCCTCTAGCTATGAGTTAAAGAACTTTTTGCTAGACAACTGGCAGTCTCCACCATGTACGGACTCTGCTCGATATTTCTTAAAAGCACATCCATTTGTCTTGACAAGTCTACAAAGTCATCCATGAAGTCTCGCTCTAATACCAAATTCATCAGTGCTTTTGCATAGGATCTAATCACGAAACAACTCAAAGGAAAATCCTCTTTTTCCTTGTATGAGTTCTTCCCCTTCCTAGTCCCCATGGTTGGAGCTTAGAAAACTCACACATAATAAAACTTTTTGTCAATTATTTTTTCGCAAAAATTTTGACTGGCCTCTTATTGATCATAATGCCCTTTAAATAGACTTAGGATTGAATATATAGTTTCTAGGAACTAAAATAAAATAAGAACCTGCTAACCTATTCTTCCACTAAAAATGAACTTTTAAAAATAACATACTTCTTAAATAAGATAATTACTACGTAAATATAAGATAACTAATGCTCTCCTTATATATTTCTCCCCTAAGAATGCATTTTGCACATCACACATACGAGTAATAATGTGTAGTTAATAGGCCAGTTACATTTTGAGATGCTTCAAGTGGGATGAGATGATCATCACAATGGTTACTGCATAGAATAATCCATATAGCATATCCACTGAACTAGGGGCTTAATCCTGGCATTATGAGTCAAAATTCTAGTTACCATCACTGGAAATTGTCAATGACACTAGTTTTCAGGTCCAATTTTGGTAACAACTTAGAAATCTTAATACAAACGTAAAAACACTATTTCAAAGTCAATCTTTGAAAGAGATCAAATGATAGTATCCTACACCATGCCAATTCTTAAATGTGAAAACCTGATTCTTTGAACTTGTTGAAGTAACCCAGTGTCCAGAATGTTGTTGCGTTCCTTCACCCACGTGACTGATGAAAGTTGTTTCATGTGACTGAACACTTCGACAAAGTGCCATTTGGGCAGGCAATTCTCGCATGATCCACAACACAAAAGCTGAGGGCACTGATGAACCTGAGAAACATGTTAACGTGGAAATGACATATATCATGTTCGATTAAAATATCAGTCCTTACCAGGAATATAAATATTTGCTAGCTGGAGACAAAATCCTATGTTATTCTAAATTTTCTTCCATTAAAGTAAAGAATCTTTGTTGAAAAAGTTTAAGATCTCAAGGACGCCTTCCAATTCAGGAACATATTCTGTGCTAGTTTAAACACTGTATCAACTGCTAGGAAACTCACAGCACAAAGACCTATATATTCAACAGCTTGTTCAGCATGGGCCAGTCCACCAAGTTGATTGCTGACAATCTCAGTCCACCAACTTTCAGTGGAAATGATAGCTCCACTGCCAAGTTCATGATTTCCCTTTTAAGTGTCAACCATTTACGTCAACAATTCCCCCCTTGAAGACAAGGGAGAAACATAGAGCAATACATTCTCAAAACAAAAGTTGATGAGCAGTTGCTGCCATTAGTAAACTCCAGTCACCAACACGCTGGCAATGGCCTACCAGCAATTGCTAATCTATCCATCCCAAATATTCCAATCAACAAGAAGTGCAGCGGACCACTTATTCCAAATAAAATTCAAATATAATAATCACTTTCATTACCATATTACAGAATTTCCATGGAAATATTTATCCAAAGAAAAATACTCCCAGAAGCAGCTATTGCCTCATTGAAAAAGGTAAAATAAATTGCTCAAAGCTAAAACTAACTTCAAATTTCCTTCCTGGGATCTTACTTTCACAAGATTATCATTTCTTTCTTTATCTATTGCCCATCCATTGAAAACCTGATGCCCAGAAGGCTTAAAACATTCATTGCAAGAAGCATTGCTGCCTTTAACCCCCTTTCATGTTTGGTCTCTTTGCCAAATCTAAAAATATGCATCACATTAGCAATTACATCCAAATTTTTAGGCAAATGGTAGCCCTCAATTTCCTTCAAACCACCACTTAGAAAACTCTGACGAGACAACTGCATCAGCAAATTATGATAAAAGATTTTCTTATTCTGTACGATGACTTTGTATACCATTATCTTTATATCACATGAACTCTGAATGTGCCATTTTAAGAATGGAGCTTCAATGATGGAAGTGGTATGTATACCTGAGTAGATCATATTATAAAATTCATATGGATATGAAAAGAAAGAGGCCCTACAGAAGAAGTTCACAAAGTTTTCATTCGCTTTTTTTTTAATAATGAAAAAAGATAAATGGGACCTATGAAGAAAAAATTGAACTCAATTGTTAAAGTCATTGTTGAGGTTCCACAACAAGTTGATCTATTAACATGTGCACTGGAAAGTAGCCTGCTGTGCTTAAATAAGAACATAACACGCACCCAACTATACCTTACACTGAAACTTGATTTCAGTTACAATACAGTAACTAGCTTAAGTTGAACTTAGGAAATTTTGGTCATAAAGGCAATGAAACCATGTTAAGAGACCACTGCACTTAAACGCTGAAGTAGTTGGATTATGCCCATCAACTAAATTGTACATATTTCTGAGCGAAACAAAAACCAGGTACCAACACCTAATTTTCAAAAAGTTATAGCATTGTAATCAATGGTGTTTTCATTTCAATTCCTTGAATCCTGGCAATAAGTTAATAGGCTGAAGATAATAGTAATAATCCTCTAGGGTGAGCAGAAGAAAGGCTCAAGTTTCCAATGCAGAAAGTATGCTTTCAAGTAGATATCATGAACATCGCAATTGTCAGCAGTTTGTTATCAAAAATGGCTAATCAACATAGCTTACGTTAAAGTTAGAGAAAGTACCTAAAAAGTAGTATACAACTAGAAGAAACGTTGTCTTCGTTTCCTGTAATTTCTTCAGATTCCAACAATAAAATAACTGTGCCAAAAAATGGGTTATAAGAGAACTTTACAGAATTCTAACACTAATAATAGCCATTGACTACTTACAGGAACCTCAGTAAGAAGAGCTAACAACGAACTTGAGGTGAAACATATGACAGATATGACTGCAAGACCAGCAATCTGCATATCATAATAAGTGTTATAGATTCTCAGTGCTCAATAAATTAAATTAGCATTTTAATTAACACAGGAACAAGTTACACTATGTTTCCATAAATGATAGGAGTTGCAGTAGTAGAAATGAAATTTATTACTGGGTAGTATTCTGTGAAGATACAAAGCAAACACCAAAGCGAAAATCATGAAAGAAACAAATAATTACATAAAAAGATTACCAGATTAATTACCTTCCACATCTCAGATGAAGCATTTTCATAAGTCACTCCCCTCAATTTAAGAAATAGAAGAAGACCTGAAAAATAAAAATTACATCATCATCCAAATAAGAAACATTTGAAAATATAAAACCCACTCTTTTTAGATAAATAAACACCCATTAGAGTTGAAAAATCACATGCAAAAAATAAATGCAAACTCATGCAAATTACACAATCACTTTTGGCTTCTAGCAGAATTTAGGCCTCATGAAAAAAAAAGCAATATCAGTCTTTCCTGAAGCATATATATCAAAATTACACCCACAATTTTTAGTTCACATCTCAGTTGTGGATAAACCAATCATATTCTTTATCCTAATATTCATGTACATGGAAAACTCAAAATAGGTATTTAAAGTTTCCTAGAAAAGAAACCCACTTTGTAAGTACATCTGAATATGTAGTGACAACAAAAATGGTTTCTTAATAATTGAAGTAAGAAACGATGAATTGGGATGCCTTCAATAAACCTCATTTCTTTGTTAATTTTTGAAGGTTTGATCTTAACCTTGAGATCAGTCTGGGTTTTCAACTAGCTTTCATTGCATTACCATGTGTGTTAAATCATCTGTGTATACATATTGGACGATCTTCCGTCATGAAACATAAGTTCCTCTTCAAAATAAATGTTTTCACCTCTCTTTTCCAGTTAAAACATGGCATCAAAGCCAGAAATTTTAGGAAACAAAACAACAAGATGACAAGAAAAAGAAGTGCATTGTTGTGCATGTGAACAAAACACATTTGTACTATTCATAGAGTGATACTATCATAGCAAACAGTATCATGGTGAAGAATACCAACATGGTATTGTAGACAATCCTTTTTTTTCCCCGGTCCAAAGATTTCTCATCTCATGATAATTTTTTGTTTGTTTTTTCTTGAAGATTTTGTTCCATTTTTTCTTAAGAATTTTGTTTATATTCACCTTTGAAGATTTTTCCTTTATGAGTTGGAGTGATGGTGCTGATTTAGAGATCAACTTCAATTGTAGATATTAGAGAGTTCAACTACAGTAGCATAACTTGATGTAACCCAAGTGAGAAAAGTCTTATGAGGTGGTTGTTTTTTATGTAGTGGAGTCAAACCTAGAACCAACTTCAAAAGTAGGGGCATGTGTTTCAATCAAATTCTTCTAAGAGGGAAGAGTCTCATGATGATAAGTTCCAACTATAAATAGATCGAAAAGAATTAAAGGGGTTTAGGCTATCTAAATAGACCTTCCAGTAATAACTTGGAGCATACATAAGATCTATGCTCCAACTCGAGGGGAGGTATGAGAAAGTGAAGAAAGTTTGACCCTGAGATCAAGCCTTAGAGCAATCTAGGTTGTTAACCTCAACTTTAAATAGCTTTCATTGTATAACCATACATGAATCATCGGTGCAGATATAGGACCATCAACTGCACATAACACATAAGTTCTGTTCTAAAGAATCACTTTTCACCTTTCTTTTACTAGTTCCAACAATTTCTAAATGAAAACACGTGCTTAAGAATCAGTTCTCTCAATTATTTATTAACGGCCTCAACAAGCATTCTTAAGTCTGCTAGTCTTATACCCCATAAAATAAGCTTGGAAAAGAAGGAATAAATCTTCAACCCAATTGTTTCTTTGAGAGAAACAGGGAAATATCAAGGCAAAAGTGGGAAAGGAAATGCTAACATATTCTTAATGTGTTAGATCTAATATAATTCAATAGACAATTGGACAAGTAATGAACTCAAAGAAATGTTGGATTTAAGAGGGGTATAATGTTATAACTTCAAAAGATGTACCATGCAACATTTGGATAAAAAATTGTCAAGCAGTACTGTCAAAAAGTTGATGTAATGTTATTCACATCACAATGCAGTACTTGGTTAAACACGGGCACTAGATTCAACAGAAATTCATAGTGAGTGAAGAGAAAAATTAAACAGTTACTCATAGTGAGTGAAGAGAAAAATTAAATAGTTACTCACCATAACTACCTAAAGCTAATCCCAACAAAAGGATGGCAGCGGCAAAAAGTTTTACATAGACCTGCACGATAGATGAGATTAGAATACTGGTGTGAAGACAGAAGTGTATTTTCTTTTCTTTAATATTTTGGGGAAGAAAAACTTTTTGAAGCCATGAAAACAGGATAATGCACTAACATCTTGCACAGAAAATTGCACAACACAAGTGGCAGCTAAGCATCTAATGAGTTACAATCGGGCAAGCATTTGAAGCAGAGATGTAGATTATTTTTACCTGGGCAACTATGGAAGAATCAATAGGATTCTTCCCTGCACCAATCCAGATCAAAACAGCAAATAGGGCCATTAAGATAAAAGCCATCACAACAACCTGGCACATGGAAACCAGTTTACGAATCCCAGTCAGATATATCAACATAAGAAAGGGAAAGAGATGGAGAGAAGGAGGGAGACAGAGAAGAGGAAATAGTCAACTACAGTGTTTAACTGCCTGTTTTTCGTACCACAATCACAAACTTTTGTCGGCTACCAATGTGGATGCCACAAAATGAGCAGCATCTCCATCGATAATCCACATGGGATAAATTAGGTTTACCCTTAGAACTTTCTAACAAAGGCTGTTGACTGCAATTTTCTTCATCTTCGTCTTCATCTTCTTCATCATTTGCCTGATGGCAAAGGTCGACCCTATAAATCATTTCCATGAATGCATACATGTATCTCATAAATTATGTTGCACCACTCTAAATAATATTTCTATCGCATTACAAACTCTACATGATATGCCATAAAATATCATCTCCATCATCCGTCTCTGTCAATAAACAAGAAAATCACAAATTATACCTTAACTTCATGTTTCTTCAACAATATTATCAAGACAGAAAACTCGGAAAATTATCATAATTGAAATCAAATCCTTCTAACAACCTTTTAAGGTACATTTCAGAAAGTAATTATTCAAAATGTGATATATTTTAGTGTCCTACTAGTGCATAATACTTAGTTTTGGAACTAAGCACTTAAAGGAAAGAAAGTTGAGGAAACAGGGTAAATGTAAGTTAACAGAAATAAAACCATCATTGGTAGTTTTGATTGAATTGAGTGAAAATGGATATGACAAAAAAGGAAGGAAACACTGTTTTGAGAAGAAAATTTACAAACCATTCACTTTTGAAGGACGACATTAACTTTTACGAGAATAAATTATATCATTAATACAAATGAGCTTGTTCAATTAATTTTATTTTCACTTTTTTCCAAATTTAGGAAGGGTATTGTTATCAAGTTTCAAGGAAAAATCGCTCCCAGTTTTCATCAGTCTCTATTCTTATGCATACCAAACAAGTAAAGATAGAATCTTAAAACATTTTTTTTCTCCCCTATTTCTCTTATGTCAAGTACCATATAAGGTTTTAACTGCAACCCAATAATCTACTCGGATATTTCTACTCGTATCTATCCTAGAAAGATGGCTAAACCTAAACCTAATGGTCTAGGAAGTGTTGAATAAGGACACCATTTTAGTTCACATATTTCTAAACAGTAAACTTTATAAACATTATTAAACCATAAATTGACAAGGCATTGAAAAGTAAAAACTAATCCATGTCAGGCAACTTGGAAATTATTTGCTAAAACATGGCCAGAAAATTCAAGTTAGTTGATAAACAGGTCAATGCATAGTTATACTCTCTTTTATGCCTAAGCTGCACGTTATTTGTGGAGGACAACTAAGGATGGCAAATTAGTCTAAGCCTGGCCTTACCCAGCTTGAAGCCAACAAATCAAACCCAGTTTGACTGAGCTCAAGCTCCACAAATAGGGATGGCAAATTAGCCTAAGCCTGGCCTTACCCAGTTTGACTGAGCTCGAGCTCAAGCTCGAGCTTAGACTCGGGCTCTGGCTCAGGTTCATGAATTCAGGCATGATTGGGCTTGGGCTCGGGCTCGGGTTCATGTATTCAAGCTTGACCAATCATGATGGTATTGGTCATGCCCTAAATCTCTTAACAAATTGCAATAAATGGTATCGGAAATGATGAAACACGGCAAAACTTGCGAAAGGAAAATTAAATTGTATAATCAGGTATATTGTCCCAAAACATTACACTTACCAGAAAGACAGAAGAAGAAGAAATGCAGCAAGAAACAGAATTTCAGGAAAGGCTGCAAGTATAATTTCATAATTTTAGAATTTTAGGACCAGTAAAGAATATTAAAGGAGTTGTCGTACAACAAATCAATGACAACATACCCATGAAGAAGAAACCACATGCATTGGACCACCAAAGCCATCCATTACAGGTAGCAATAGGTGTAAGTATAAAATAAAGGAAGTACCCTGCAAAAACAAGAAACTAAATGATATCTAATATATTTACAAATGGCTCCATGGAATCTTGTAAATTATGAACTCAAAAACCAAAGAAACGGATCAGCTGTCGCCTTCCTGGTGATGGATTCAGAGACGACTAGAATCTCCCACAGAAAAGCTTTGGATTTTAAATTAGTTACTTTCGGCAGCTTGTTTGTACTTTATAATTATATTGGTGATGGATCCAGAGACTGAACTCATTGAAATATCAATATCAATTTCGATTCCAAGAAGAGCCATATACTTTGAATTTTTCTCATATCAAACTTGGTCCCGAAAAGGTTTTGAGTTAGTAACTAAAGAGATAATGGAACTGGACCAATATAATTATAAAGTACAAACAACAATTTATTCCAAAAAGATGTTTAAAAAGTTTGCTCATTTCGAAATAGTATGCACATCTTAGAGCCATGGTATCAAGAAACCATGGATACAAGAAAACAAAATGTTCAGAGACAACTATTCAAAATGTCAATTATTTCAAACATTTCCAATATATCGTAATTATTCAAATATCACACATTAATACATATACACAATGAATAAGACTTCAAAAAAGGTCAGTAACTCCATGTCTTCAGCAGTGTCTCCAAGTGAAAATAGATTCCCCTTTTAATCATCCACTTACTTGCAGCCCAACACGAATTCATATTTATTATTAATACCAACCATAAGTAAATTGAGAGTGACGTTTATTCATGATAAGAATCCTAACATCTAAGCCTTACCCAAGTTTGAAGAGCCAATCATGAGATGGAGTACCTGCAATTCAAATTTGCTCCAGCTAATAAGTATCTTTGAGGAATTCTAACTACAAAGCATTAAGTACCATAGAGAAATATTTCAACTTAGGCAGAAAACTCTTTGCAGGATGCATAGCATGGAGGCAATGATGCAGGTATCAAGAGGAAGAACTAATCAAATAGGAAAAATAAAACAATGTCTTGCTTGTGGGATGTATTGTTTAGCTCATATCAGGAACATTGTTTTATAGGTTTTAATAAACAAAATCATGAGATAAAGAATCCCCATTTGAGTACAAGCATTTCATTTCACATTTTGTCATTATTTTGCAGACCAACTTTGAATTTTAAAAACCAGAAAATCTCAAACTTTCACTTCTTTTTTCCTTTTTTCTTTATTTTTTATTAACCCAGTAATGAGTTTAAGACACGGAATCTCCACAGTGACAGTCCAAATGATGGAACTGACTGGAATATTTCTACATGAATGTCAGATAGTGCTACAATGGAAGACAATGGGATGCTCTTGAAGTTGTTCAAATCTGAGAAGCTTTCCATAGCACTCTGTTCAGTTTTTTTAGAAATTGTTTCCTAATCATTATCTCATTTTTCATTAGATATCTGAATTCATCATATCCAGTACTCTATCCTGAAACATAAGAAACATACCATATCTATTACATGACCAGTTGCTGCTTCAAAAACATTAAAAGGTTTGTTAAAACAAGTGCATATATTCTAATCATCTCAAGCCTCTGAGAAGAATGATGGTAAATTCAATAGCTTGAAGCATCTGATTTTATTATTAAAAGGATTTAAGGTATTGAATTATTTCTGATAGATGCAAGCAATATAGTTTTAAATTGTAAGAGAACTAAAGAAAATATAGGCCCACACCCACCTCTGTCAATTCCACAATCCCCTAATATAAAAGGAAAATAGAACAGTTCAACAATGATTGATATTCATGATAAACAAAACTAGGTTTTAGCAAACCCCTAAGAGAACCATTTGAAAGACTCCAAAAGCCCAACAAAACCAAAAGTCTACCAACTAAAAGTTTTGCAGTAAAAATTAACCCACAGCTTATGTATGCAAAATGCCACCAGAGGGAAAGGCTACTACTTATGAAAATGGATATACTAAAGATAGGTTTTATCAGTTATATTAATCCAACAAAATGGATTTGCATGCAGTGGCCACAGCTATTGCTTACTTTTTGACGAGTCCATCCAACTTGCCAAGTCCGAAATTGAATCCTTGTCAGCTGGGAAAACAGAGCCACACTATGTCAGAACCAGTGTCCCAAATCACCGACATAAATTAATAGCAGAATGATCAACCATCCTGATAATGAGGTAGTGAACAAAATCATGATGCAAAACATCTCAAACAGCTTTTATCATGGGCCATAAGGCCTCTAAAATAACTAAAACAACTCTGTGATAAATTTCACTACATTTTCAACCTTGCAATGGAAGACAACTAGGGAAAGGATGTGTAAGTTACTAGAAGATACAATGTAATGGTGGATAAAAACTACAACATAGAGAAGGCCTTTCACTGCTCCCTTAGCATGCAACGGTCCTCATCCCAAACTAAAAGTATGGAACAATCTTCCATAGTTTAACTAAATGTTTATCTATATAAGGTTCTTCGACATGTACTCAATGGTTGAATAGTAAGTTAAAGATTTGCTCAACTAAATAGATTGACAGAAGCGATCGAATTCCTAATCAAAAGTTTGTCAATAGGTCCCTTAATACTTTGTTCACATAATGAGCCAGTCTCGATTAAATCGACAAATATTTAGCCGATAGAGTCAATATGTAGTTTCTGTAATTAAACTTTCTGCAACTTCAATAAATTTTCTTGCGTTCAGAAGTACCAAGATACAAATAACTCTAACCAATCGACCACAATGCAAAAAAATCATTTAACAACTATATTTCCTTCTCGCACATTTTACCACATAATTGTGTTCGTAAAACCCTTCCACTGAAAAATTGTAAGGACGCAAAAGGAAAAGAAACAACTGAGAAGCCCCAGTAAACAAACCCTTCAACATTTTCTTTTCCAAGAAATCCGATTGCCAAACGATAGAACACACACAAAAGAAAATAGTAAAAATAACGACACTTTCAGCCTCAATTCTGGTCAACGTGAAGGGAACTCCTCGAAAGACACCTGATATACATTGAAGAACAAAAGGCAAACGCAATTCTGTGTGCATGCAATCAGGTATAACCAGAAGGTAGCCAACATCAGAATCCGAGATTGGAGACGAAGAAGGACAAGTGAAAGGTTACACAGAGAGAATGCAGTAAAAGATAATACCTGAAAAAAAGCAATGAATGCAAGAGCAGCATCGACGCAAGCCAGAGCTACAGTAACAATCAGAAACTCGAAAAGATAGAAACTTGAACCGAGATTCAACATTTTGATTTCCAAACAAATTCAGCAGCTTGAACAGGGAAGAGAGAAAAAGGGTAACAAAGAGAATTGGAAGAAGAGGAGCGAAGGTTGTGACGGTCCGAATGGTTTAGACTTTAGAGTCGTAAAAGAAAAAAAAGAATGATAACAAAAAAAAGGTGTTTTCGTGATTGATGTGAGTGTCAGTAGGGGCAGAAAGAGACGGAAGACATGCGTGTTATATGTTGTTTTCTGAATCTCACTCTCAACTTGGCCTGCCTTTGTTACTTCATATTTGCTCCATTCACTTCGATTTCATTCTGATTCACTTTAGGGTTGGATTTAAATGGCTTGAGGTTTGACTATTTCTAATATTCATTCCTAACCAATTCAGCATTGGATTAAATAAGGCAATGTAAAAGAAGGAATCTTCGTCCTGCATCTCTTTTCGTATCATACAGTCTAATGTTGAGTGATTACTAAGAAATACCCAAAATCCTCATTATTAGGAATTTAATATAGCTTTGAAGTAGATCATGGTTCATAATTGATGTCAACCATTAATACAAAAGAAATTAGATATACAGTCTTAATTAAAGAAAAAACTCATTAAGCTACTTCCTATGAAGTGACTTGGAATACAAGTTTTGTGTTGATAATAATTCAGCTTTTACCTCAACTCAACCAACACCTGAGGGGATGCGGCGTCCCTGCCCTTGCCCTTGCCCTGAGGATGGATTTTGGTATCTAATTAGATTATGACCTCCAGCTAAATTGGGTCCGTTCCTCTTTTTAGATTTTCTGTTGGGCTTGCTTTTCTTGCAACTTTCGGACCGCAAACAAACGCCATACGTGTACTTTTCCAAATTGGTACGTAAAGTCAATTTTAATAACAATTTGGTGCGTGTCTCTTAATAGAATATGTTCATAACCTCTAATGTAATGCCCATTCAATACCAACAACATACGTGTTCACGACAACGAGAGATGCATCAATTAGTCCAGATTCTTCACTTAAGGCTCTCTTCTTTAAAGAAGTCTTGAGTTTGAGTCATGCCAAAGGAGAAAAAATAGCCATATTTTCTATTAATAATCCTCTAGCCTCTTGGGTAAAGCTCCTTGATCGGATCAATTACGGACGCTTCGCTTCCAGCAGCAGTGTAAGAGTTGGAGCTGCTAGGAAACTTGGGGGCTGATGGGAACCTGATGCTGAGCAGAGGGGAGCCAGTGATCAATCATCAGCTGAACAATCTAGAATGTGTAAAGACTCCTTATGCGCAGAAGTATACAAGCTACGTATAAACCTGAGGGATCTTGGATTCCAGATTTACATCCTCTAAATTCTTGGGATGGGGTCGTAGGGGCTTAGGATTAGTCTGGCTAAACTAGAATATCTAATATAATCAAAAGAAAAAAAACATACGTGTTCACTCCTCACTGGTACCTTTTCCTTTTATATGGAACTTGGAGGTGTTGTTTAGTGATAGATATTCCACCGTTAATATCGTAACCAAGGATTGAGTCTTTTAAACGCTTTCTAAATCACACTGGCAGAACTTCAATTAAAGATAACATAAGCACTGAAAATATTTAACATGAGATAAATAATGTGAGCATCTAAAATTATGGTTTCAATTGAAAGTCCATTTAAAACCGGTGACATTTCATAATAAAAAGAAATCACTTTTCAAAACGTGAAAACGTAGACAATTCTTATAAAAGTTAGGAGGTAATTTTATCACGATGTTACATAATATCATTTGAAATATGAGATATAATAGATTATATCTCAAATTATTTAATTTTATTTAAGCTTTAATTAATCTTATGACAATATAATATCATTTGAACCTTTCAAATATTTGTTTAAAACAGTAGTTTCCATGACTTGTAATGCGGAGAAAAACATCTCTTTTAAGGTCTAACTATAT
>JANIJH010000002.1:25437855-25456613 GCA_024520975.1 Erythroxylum areolatum | reverse complement strand
GCATGTTAGGGACACTATTTTAAATTGATTCAATTTGAAGGCTAATTTATGAAGTTAAAACTATTGAAAATATTATTATAAGCTAAATGAAATGCCAATTAAGAAAAAGTAGAAAATTTGAGAAATCTGAAAATTAATGGAATTAGGGTTTACCCTAAATAGGATTAGCTGACTTGGTGATTAACATCGATGAAGTTAGGTTTTTTAGGTGTAGAAGAGCTCATATGAAGTTAGGTTTTTTAGATGTAGAAGAGCTCATTAGAGTTGAGGCAGTCACCTAAAGCTTACCGAAGAAGAATGAGGTACATCACAGAATGATGGAACATGTGAAAGGACTAAGCAATAAACCTTCATCAGAAAGATTCACGTTAATTAAGAGTGAGGAAGCGGAGTGTTATGAGGGGGAATCTCGATTGTTGGTTACTAAAGTATGATAAAGAGCCTTAGATGTTGGTTTTGATTCAAAAAGGAGAGGAGAAACATGAGGAGGCACGTGAAAAAAGAAGGAAGGAATATGTTGATGCTTTAAAGTTGAGATATTAGTCAATTAGTTCTTAGAGGTTAACTAATATTATCAACCAAACCTATTGTAAATACATTGGAAGATTTAATTTTTGGGGACTAACTCTATTAGTCAACCACTAAAGATTGGTCGACCAAATTAAGCAATCACTCTTTTGATAGACTCACTAAAAAAACAACATTCGCATACTAGGGTCATTAGTTAACCACATAAAGACATTGGGAGACTAATATGACCATGTGGTCAATCCAACAAGTAACTAAACATCTAACAAACTCACTAAAAAGAAAAAGGATATTTTTTAGGACACTGGTTGACTATATAGAGGTATTGGTTGACCATTATCTCCTAATAACTTGAAAAATAACCTTAAAACTCATATTAAAACATTAAACTAGATAATAAATTATGGAAATATCAATAAAGAGCTATCATAATCATTAAAAGAGTCATCTATTAGTTTCTATCAATCATCCTTATTTCTATTCTAATTATACAAATTCTATCATCATAAGATTAGTAAAAATGTTACTAATTAATGAGGTGTATCCATGAACTCCAAATTAATATCTCCATTTTGTACGTAATCTCTAATAAAATGATATTTAATTTATATGTGCTTGATTCTAGATTGTTGAATATGGTTTTTTTATAAGACAAATGGCACTAGTATTATCACCCTTAATACGTATCTTAGTAAGGTCCATTTTGTAGTCTTTATATTGTTATGTAGGCCATAAGATTTATGCACAAGACTTACTTAGCTACCACGTATTCGGCTTTTGTAGCTAATAAGTGCTAGATGCAGTCTTTCTAATCAAAAAACTACTGCTATAATCTATGTCCAGATAGCAAAAAAAAAATAAAGAAAGTATGCTTATGATACCAAAGTCCTAACAAAATGATATAAAACAAATATATGATAATGTATTTAATGGCTAAAAGATGGGATAAGAATTGATTGGAATCTAACATACAAGCATACACTAAACATTATATCGAGCCTACTTGTAGTAATATAAAGCAAACCACCAATCATACCTTGGTAGAACATTATCAATCGACTTGCCCTCTTAATCTTTGTTCAATTTTATTATAATGCTCATAAGTGACCATAATGATTTTACTTGATCTATTATGAAGCTTTTAGTAGTTATGTAACGTACTTTTCTTGATTATAATTTGGAATTCAAGAAAGAAGTTAAGCTCTTCCATTATGATCATCTCATATTCCCTACTTATACACTTGAAACATTTTTTACACGTACTCTCATTAGTGGTATAAAAACTAATATCATCAACATAAATTTAAAAAATTATAATATGTTGCTTGTGAATTTTAGTAAAGAGTGCAGTTCAACATTGCCTTTAGAGAAACTATTTTCTAAAATAAATACATTTAGCCTATCATACCAAGCTTTAAGAGCTTATTGCAAACTATGTAAAACCTTTGAAAGTTATGGTTAGGTGAATCATATTTTTCAAAACTTGGATGTTGATCAATGTAAATTTCTTCTTTGATAAAATCATTTTAAAAAGCACGTTAAACATCCATTTGAAATAATTTAAATTCATGTAAGATGCTAGTATAAGTAAGAAGCTTATAGCTTCTAATCTAGGCACTAGAGCAAAAGTTTCTTCAAAGTCTATGTCCTTCTCTTGATTATATCCTTTTGCCATCAATCTAGCTTTATTTCTAACAATGGTACCTATTTCATTTAATTTATTCTTAAAAACCCACTTGGTACTTATGATTTGATGATCTCTAGATCTACTAAAGTCTATGCCTTACTACTCTTAAATTGCTTCAACTCCTCATTCATAGGAAGAACCCAACTTTAATCACTTAGAGCTTCTTCTGTTATCTTAGGCTCAATTTGAGAAATATAAATAAGATGAGATAAGCCTCTAAGATGAAATCTAGTAATTAGCCCTTATTAAACATCACCTAGAATTTGATCAAGAGGATGGTTCTTGTTGAATTTCTAATCTCTTGGGAACTCTTTATCTTTCTTGTCTCCCTTACTTTATTTATCAATGTGATCATACGAGATGTGTTGGTAATCTCTTTTGTTTTCTTCAAGGGCTAATTTCTCTAGTTCTTTAAGTATACCTACATCATCATCTTTAAGAACTTTTCTAGATACCATAGGGTTAAATTCATCAAAGAAAATATTTATAGACTCTTCAATTATCAAGACTCTTCCTATTAAACACCGTATATACTTTGTTGGTTAAGGAATAACTAAGAAAAATTCCTTCATCTACTTTTAAATCAATTTTTAAAGTTATCTTTAGTATTCAAAATTAAGCATTTATTCCTAAAAAGTTTGAAGTAACTAATTTGTGGTTTCTTCCTATGCAAAAGCTCATGAGGAGTTTTATTTAAAGTCGATCTTATGTAGACTTTATCTGAAATATAACATGGTGTAGCCATAATTTCTCCCTAAAAATATTTAGGAAGATCATAATATTGCAAATTCCTATTTTTCTCTCAATAACTCGATTTTGTTAAGGTGTATTTAGAGTATAAAAGTTATGAAAGGCATTGTTTTTATGAGAGGTTTCAAACCTTTTATTCTAAACTCCCTATTATGGTTACTCCTAATAGATGTAATAGAGAACTCCTTTTCATTTTGAACCCTTTTTTACATATTTGACAAATTCCCGAAAGCATTCAAACTTTGTTAAATCTACTAAAATTATCAACTATGACAAAAGCATAAAATTTACTCCCTAGACTAACAGCTATAGTCAGTCTAAATAAATTCATGTGATGTAATTACAAATCTCTAATAGAAGTTTTCGTGTTTTGCTTTTGAATGAGCTCTTGGTTTGTTTTCCCATTTGACAAGCTCCATAAATCTTGTCTTTCTTAAATTTGAGTCCATTGTCAAATTGCTTAAAGTTAAGGTTGGAAATGAGTTCTATGCTTACATGTTAAGCCTCTTGCGCCAAATATGTACACCTTTACTAATAGACATTAGGCACTTCACATTTTGGTTAGAAAAATCATCAAAATCAATTCACACACACACACACACACACACACACAGATATATATATCCTTCTCTTTTCCTAAAAAATATAATGTTATTATTAACCATTATAGATATAATGCATAATCTCCCCTCAAAGCCTACTTTATAGCCTTTGTCATATTGTTGGCTCACACTTAATAAATTGTGCTTCAATCCATCAACTAAATGTATATTATCAATAATAATATGATCTTCCTGACCAACTTTGCCAGTGCCAAGTATTTTACCCTTGACATTATTTTCAAATATGACGAATCCTCTATCTTTGCCATTAAGAGTTGAAAATTAAGATGCATCACAGGTCATATGTCTTGAGCATCCACTGTGCATGTACTATTTATTCCTCCTTTTCTTAGAAACCTACAAAATAGCCTAATTAATGTGATTTAGGTACCCAAATGGGCTTGGTTCAATATTTTTTAGTATCCTTCTTCTTTTCAACCCACTTCTCTAAGTTTTACTAATTAACCTTTGTTTTGTGAAAAAAAATTGTCAGCATTTTCATATCTATAACAAAAGTAATATAACATGTTATATGAGTAATGAGTTGGTGATATGATCATGAACTTTATAGCTTTGGTGCAGAAGTACATTCTTTGATCTTTTACGGGTATATATGAGTGGTAAGGGCTTCTATTTTGAATATATTGATGGAATGTTCTTTTTGGGAAATGAAAAGAACTAATATAATTGTATGCATTAGGCATATTTCTTTCATAGTATTGAAGCTTATGAAGAGTGTAGGCATATGTCATGATATTATGCTCAATATAAAGGTTAAATTATAGGTAAGATTGCATGCTCTATATAATTTTGTATAGAAATTGTGCCTATTCTTTTCTTTAGAGTGTTGAGTTTTATTCATAGATTGTGAGGCATACATGAAAGCATGAGATTTCCTCTTAGAGTGAGCCCTAGTGGATGTATCATATGCATGTGCTTTATATGTATGTTTAGATGTGGATGTTCCATACTCATTTTTCATTAAAAGCAATGGTCCTTCAATATGTTAATGCTTTCCTTTGACGGAAGTAGTTTCGATGTTGGAGACACTCCCATAGTTATATCAAATTTCATGCCTATTATTTGAAATCTTTTGATCTCCTAATATGTTTTCAAGTTTCTCGCTTCCTTTGTAAACTTGTACAATAATTCCTTAAAGGTATCAACCTCCTTTTTTAATGCTTCGCTCTCATATTTTAATGCATCTAAGTCATGATTATCAATAATGACTGTACTTTTAGATGCATTGATACTATGTCACTATTTATCTTTTCATTCTTATTCGTGTATGTATCTAGACTCTTTTAAGCCTTTTTAAGTTTGAAGGATAGCTTTTCCTTTTTCATGCTCTTTATTTTAAGGCTCTCAACTATTTCATTATATGTTAAATCAATATCACTATCAATATTACAAGATTTAAAGTTGGATAATATCTTATTATCATATTTGGCCATTGAGCACATGTCCTTCTAAATGCTCACTTTTGAAATCACTTGTGCATCCCAATTAGATGCTTTAAGTTCCTTCTTTGTATCCTTATCCCTCTTCTCCTTCTAGTGATATCTCTCATATTTGTCATTTCTTTGAGGAGAGGATATTGAAACTTTTTGTATCTGGGTTTCTTACACTTAAAGGAAGTAATATTATTTGATTTACATTTTGAATTTATCTTATCATCTTTGAACTCCATTCTTTTCAGTGAGTTCTTTTTCAAGAATTTCTTAAATTTTCTAGCCATTAAAATAATATCTTCTTCATCGCTTTTACTAGTTGATATCCCTTTTGTTTGACTCGAGCTTTGAACGTTAAATTCTTTTCCTTTAGATGCATCATTTTTTGTTTACTCTCTTAGTGTAACACCCCATTCTCATCTGACACATGCACGTGTGTCCATTAGATATACGTGTACATGCCTGATAGAAATGACATGTTAACTATCTCACTTTCACTGTACATAACATGGCATCATAAACTAAACGTAAAATCCAAAATGTTATCATATTACATCCAAAAACCATAATTCACATTCATTAATATAATACAATATCATCCATATTTATACAACATTGTCCTATGAACATAAACAACTCAGTACATATTGAATACTATAACTCAAAAGAAACAACTATGTTCTCAATCCTAGCTGACCAACCTTCGAGCCAAATCTGACTATAACAGATGTACAAAATATGTTTCTATGATGTCTTAGAAGCTAGGTCGTCTCACTCTTGAACCTAAAAAGTAACGGTGCAATTTTGATGAGTTTTGCAAACTCAGTAGAGTAACCATCTTAGATGGTTCACTCATGCCATAAAACAAGATCAATTATAGTATGTCATCATACAGTTCAAATCCACTTGACAAGTATCAAATACTATCACAGATAAATCATTTCTCAGTTAAACAGTTCAAACATATAACGACATTCACACAACTTTGCAAATCATTCAATGAATTCAAATTATATGTGGATGCGATATGTATGAGACTCACATTCATTTTTATATTGTTGTGACTGTGTGTTTTTACAGTATATCAAATTATCGGGCTTAGTTAGTCAGTCTATGACTCATTGCTCACAGTGAGCCATAGGCTCGAACCATATAGGTGGGAGCTTAAAGCTCTTATCAGTAACAGTATTAGTAGCAACATTAGTCACAACTCCTTTATATTACACGCATTGGAATGAAGTGCATGCCACAATTACGTGATCAAATTCAATCACTTTCATTTGCATATAATATAACAGTATATCAGTCACAACATCAATTATAGTAACAGTTACAGTAACAGTAGTCATCGAACTAGGTTCGGCATTCAATTTTTTAGTTATGAATCAAAAAATCATTTAGGTAGATATATTCACATTCAATCAGCACTTCCAATATTATTCTCATGCATCAAAATGTCTCAGACAAATATTGTCTAAAATTCAGTACACAATCAACACAATTTAGTAAAGTTCAATAAGATTGCAATACAGTTCAATAATGTATGAAAAATAAGGTGAGACAATCTTATGTTACTCACAATATGCTCCAAACAACTATTGTCATAAAGTCCCGGCAATGGCTAGATGCTGTCGTTCAATACACTCCTCTATACAGACAATACATTCACATATCACAATATTGCACAATTATGTATTCATTAATGCACATTCACGTATACTGAATATATACAATGCATGTTCATGACAATTCCGGGTTTCTTATCATTAATCTTGCCACAATAATCATTTGGATATCCAAATTCAGTTGATTAACTCAGATTTGTTTAAAGGTACAATTTCGGGTCCATTTTGCACAATTAATTTCATCATGAAAGTGAAGGAATTTGGTAACACTTCCTTCTAACAAATTATTCTCCTATCTCTTAAGTCTTTATTGATACTAAGATCATTCAATTTGGTTCATTATTCTATGAGTTATATCATTCAATTTGGTTCATTATTCTATGAGTTATATCATTCAATTTGGTTCATTATTCTATGAGTTATGCTCAAAATACCACAGAATGTGTACATTTGACATTTTGGTTAATGTATGATCATGCATTCAAGTTATACAACCCATATCCCTTAATTCCAATTTCCAAAAATTACAAACTTTATACCAATTTAAAGATAAGATAATATGTTACAATTTGATGTAGAAACCTTAGTCTAATTAGGTCTACATCAATACAGTTTATTTAACAACAACAGGAAATGATTTCTATCTCTGATAGTGCTACAACCTAGGCCAGGACTCAATTTCATGCCAATTTTGACAGTTTTAGAGACAGAATTAAAATTCTACTTCTTCAAGAAAGTTGTAGAAATATGTCTGTAGTTTAATATAAATTAAGAATCAACTCATTTAGAAATCTACAGATCAAGTTATAATCAGAATATCGAAATATATTCATGAAAATTCTCCAGTTCCAAACATTCAAGCAGACTTCCACAATTTCATCCTATCAATCACTGTCAAATTAATTCAAATAGCTCTAAATTTTTATGGAGAGAAAGAAAAATGTCTTAAAAATACATTGATTCAAGTTTCAAGTCATTTAGAGTTTGGATGAAAAATTTATAACTAAAAGACTTAGAGTTGTTCAATGAAATACTCTAGTTCATAAACTCATACATGCAACCACCACCTTTTCTCTCTATAAAACACATACCTTCATCTTCTTCACCGAATTGCACTTCTTCTCTTCTTCTTTCTTTCTTTTTTTTTAATCTTCTCACTTCTAAAGCATCCATTCTACATTTCCATATCCAATAAAATCTTTAAACAAGTTAGACTCAAATTTACACTTCAACATAAAAAATCCCAAACTTCATATACTTCCTCTCGCTCTCTATTGCGTATTTCTAACTTTTACACTTTTCCATTTTTTTCCTTCCCTCCTCAGTCTACGTTTCCTATCATCTTACTCCTTCAAACACAACACCTCACTATGCTCTATGTTCTCTTTAACTCTAACCTCACCCAAATCCATCCCTAACATTAAACAAATATTTACGCATACATAATAAAAATAGAGCATGTTCATCAACTTTACTGCACTTTTCATTTTTTTTGCATTTCTCATTTTCATCAACAACTTTATTTTATCATATACTTTGCATTTTAATGCTTTTCCCATGGCACTACATCACTTAAATTTTTCCCTTAATTCTAAACTCATTCAAATTCTTCTCTGTTAACACTTCATATATTTTTGGGCATGAACAGTATATCAACTAATAACCATATACGTATTTCTTAAAACCAGAATAGGGGACATATATTTCTTCATCAACCTACTTAATTTTTCATATATCTTAATCCAAAATCTATTTCATACAGTTTTTGAACAATTCCAAATTCTCAAATCCATCACCTAGTTCATATATCACTGTAACCTCACTTCTCAAACCCAAGGATGCATGTTTATATTTACACCGTAAAAGCTTAATAGAGCTACTTACTTGGTTCAGCTACATTTCCCAGTGGTAAGGATAATTCAATCACACTCAAGAATTCAATATTTGTAAATGAAGAACATAGAAGAGAATTTCGGTGCTAGGTGTTCTTCACAGTGAAAATAAACAGAAATTACAGTAAATCTTTCCTTACTCAAACTTGATTATATGGCTATTTGTATGCAATTTCACGTGTCATTCAAACCAATCAGCCACTTTTCACCACAGCCACAAACCATTTGCCACAATACAAATTAGCCATTTATCATATATATATAATTAGCCATTTATCATGTATATATATATATATATATATTGCCACGTGTCACTATATAATTGGTCTATAAATCAAAATTTCTCTAAAATTCACCAAAAATCTGAAATAATCTAAATGTTCTCCAAATACATTTTCAGCTTAAATTATTCACAATTCACTTTTTAATTGCATTTGTAACAATTAATAATAACCAAAAAATGCCAATGAATGCATGTACAAATAATTGTATTGTGCAAGATCAATAATATCGTGTATGTGTATGCTATATTACGCATAAGCATGAGTTATGCTTCCTAAATTCTCATTAATCTCTAATAATCACCATTTTAACCTTAATTCAAGTGACAGGATGTTACACTTATAGCCTCATTTTATATGTAAGAAGAAATCTAAAAAAGTCATTTAATGGTAGTGTCGCGAGGCCTTTAACTTTTTGTGTGGTTATCACTTTAACTTCTCATATCTTTGGAAGTGACCCAAACAACTTTCTTACCATTTCAACATTAGAACAAATCTTTCTAAGGCCTTTGAAAGCATTGATAATATCAATAAATAAGCATATATATTAGAAATACTTTCATTATGCTTCATTTAAAATAATTCATATCATTGTGTTAGTATGCTAACTTTACTTGATTTGTTCCCTTATATGTATCTTCTAGAGTATGTCAAATTTTATAAATCAGTTTACACATAGAGACTCCATTGAATTTGTTTCTTCCAAATGTACAATATAAAATGTGAACAACTTTGCTTCGAGGAAATTAATCTTTTGTTTTGAAGATCTCATTCCTATTTTAGTTTGGGAACTTTTCTATAGTCAACAATTTTAGTAGGAATGAATAAACCACATGAGAGAAATTTTCCACAAATCAACATCTCTGGCTATTAGATAATTTTCATCCTTATTTTTCTATTAAAATAGTTATTTTCATCCAAAAAAAAGGGGGGGAAGATGAAGATGATGCTTCTAAATATGCTATATTATGATCTTTGTTGTAAGATTTTGTTTGAAATACTAGCCTTGTAGACCCACTTTGATACCATTTATCAATCCCTAATGGCATCCAAGAGGGGGAAAATTGGGTGTTCATAAATTTTATATAAAAGTTACTAACTTAATATAAAAAAGATCACAATTCATAAAGGATGCAAGTATAAAGTAAAATAATGAATTTTAACAATTATTTTAATTAATAAAGTAAATGGTTAAGGGAAGAGACATATAAATTGATTTATAATGATTCAAAAAACAATCCTTGCCTATGTCCACTCCTAAGGCTCTTTATGGATATTTATTATAGTTTTCCTTTCAAGATGAAGAAAAATCTTTGTACAATCTTTACTTGCAAAGAGGATTATACAATCTTCTTCCAAGGTGAAAAGTAGACATTGGTTAATTAGTAGGCATATTGGTTAACTAATCAACCTATAAATTTTCATAATATCTTATTTAACAACTTTAATATATATTGGTTGACTACTGATATATATAGGTTAACCGATCCCCCCAAAAAATATAATTTTAACAACTTTAAATCCTTAAAAATAATTTGTTTAATGCAATTATGATTTAAACAATTCCTAAAATATTTTCTAAAAGCTGTTTGAAAGATCAAGAGAATTTTCTCTTAAAAGTAAAAGCCTTAACACCTTTTGATGAATAATAAAACTTATGCAACAAAGTGATATGAAATGCTTATGCGTGGTTAGCTTTTAAGATTAACAAACTAATAAAATGAGATTAAAAATGATATTAAAATACAAAAAGACATGATGTTCTTTATTCTTCTTTTATTCATGACTTGATTTTTATTTTGTAACTTACAGACTTCATCTCTTTTTTTATCAACTTCCCAAAGTATATTAATGAGTTATGCATAATTTGGTCTTGTTTTTATAGCTTCTCATTAAGATAACAAAATCATTAGTAAGTGAAAACTTAAGGGGGTTCATTATTTCACAAACTTTCCACAAACTTATTTGGCATCAACAAAATAAAAACAATCAAAATCAAAATAATAAAAATATCAAAAATTTGGTAACGTAATTCGGCACACCTTGTCTACGTCTGCGGGGCCCTTACCCAGCTTAATCACTTTCACCGAAATACAATAGTTTTACCCAAAGCTTTACTGAGTCGACACTACTCAAACTTTAACATTATCACTCAACCTCACTTCCCGTGAAAGAATTTCACACCCAATAATACGACCAACTCGTGTTAATCTCGTCAGAAAATTTATCTAACTACTTTCACTTAAAAATAATAATAAATAAAATAGCTCAAGTATTTAATCAACTGAAAATTAAATAACAAAAATACTTGAGACAAAGAAGACTTCCCTATGAATTTGTCTTCTCAAAATAACCCAGCAGAGAACCTTCTCCATGGTTGATTCTTTCTTCACAAGAATAAGTCACGGTGTTGCTTCAAGTAATAACTAACGCCTATATCATCGAAGATAATATTCACCTTAGCAGCATCCAGAATTTTCCTTTAGACACATAAAAAACCTCCTCCTTTAGAAACTTGCCCACGTATCACGCTGCTGCACACACTGCCCAACGTTTCTACTCCACTTGCATATTTTTAATAAACTTCTATCATAAATCAAGCAAGTGAGCTTCACACCTTTTGGAGTTTTTCATGAGCTACCTCAAACTTGTGTTAAACAAAAAACAATAGAAAAAAACTGCAATTGTGCAACCAACTTCCTTTCTTTTATTTTGCTTCCACACGTCACACATGCAACATCAACAATATGCCCCTTTCATATTTTTGCCGCAAACTCACCTCTAGATTTTCTTCAATTACGTGCAGCAGTAGACTTCTTTCACATATAAACTATTATCCAAAAATTCAATTCAAATAAAAAAAACACATAACTACATCTCATCTTAATTTGAATTTTAAGATTTGCAATATCTTGAAGATCGAATAATCAAAATGTCAAAATTAAATAATAAGATATATAATAAATATCTTAACAATCTCCCCTTTTTTGGCATTTTTGTCACAAATAAGAAACTACCCCTTAAACCAACATCAAGTTCCAAAGAACATCCATCAAATTCTTCAAATTCTTCAAACATCTAGAGAAGCAATAATGAACAATCATTCAAATTTCTCCCCCTTGGGACAAAAAGATGACAAAAAGCAAGACGGATAGTCATGCATGTACCTTGAAATCTCGCCCTGAATGGAACATTCAACATAAACAATCTGATGTCTCCTCATTGAGACAAAAATATAATCATAATAATCATCAATAGATGCAGCGGAAGAATCATAAGAATGTCAAGAAGAAAAATTACCACCATTCAAAACACTGAGAGATATGCCCGAAAGATAGAGAGATACTCGAGAGAGATCCATACCAATGAAAGAGCTAAGAGTCTTCGGTAGAGCCAAAAAGAAGTCACAATGCAAACTACTAAAAAGATGAGACGACAATAGCAATATAAAACTAAAAACTAGAAACAAATTTTTTTTTATTTTCTTTTCTTTTTCATTTCTTTTTTTTAACAACACAAAAAAGTACTTAAAAAATGTAAACCACACTGTCTCTGTGCCCCTTAAAAAATCTCAAACCTGGTTTTTTTCTTTGGCTTGAATGAAGATGTGTAACATAAGTAGCCTGCAAGTTCTTTATAATCAACCCTTTTTCTTTCTCTTGTTTTTCTTCATTTGCTCTCATCTCCAATAACATTTTCTGCTGGATGATTTCTTCGGATTCGAGATAAAGAACCTCTGTTCAAATCAACTTCTATTGTTTTAGTTGGTTCATCATCTGAAGTAATTGAAAGTTCTTCAGTTCATGCAATTACTTTCTCAGCAGTAACTAACTATAAATCAGTTTCTACAGTTACTTTGCTCAGCAGTAACTAACTACAAATCTGCGCATTTTCTTGTTTTTCCTTCACTACATTTTTGTGCTTGTACTTGACCTTTTCTAGTCCATGCTTGCTTCGATACCATGGGATGTTGTTGGAAATTTAATGAAGAGTGTCTAGATTTTCAGTTTTGATCCCTTTGAAACATCATTTGTAGTAACTGATAACATCTTGGCCTTATATGTCCAATGACTCCACAAAAGTAACATGTGGGTATAAATCTTCGATTCTTTCTCGATGTTTGTTCTTCTCGGACAGATTTGGATATTTCATCTTTCTTCTCATTCACTTTAGAGCACTCACCCTTATAGCCAATGTCTTGAAGATCCCCTTTAACTTTACCAATTTCTAACAACTTTTCTAGCTTTCCTCCATTTAACATTCTCAATCCCTTTTTGGTACTTACTAATTTCATTCTAGCTTCACCAAGCTCATTTGATGTCAACATCAAATTTTTTTCTAACTCTTGGATGGTGTTCTTTATAGTGAGATTCTCTTCCTTCAATCTTTCAATCTTTCTACATATATTCACCAATTTTTCGTACATTAATTTGTAAGCCTCGTAAATATTCTCCATTTTATCACTTGACCCACTTTCATCACTGTCATAATCTGAGATCGAGCTTTGAGCTGAATCGTTTGCATTTTTCTCGAAATTTCCAGATTTACTCACTTTTTCATTTTTAGTTACTTCCTTCTCGGTTACTGTTAAACAAGTAACTGGACTTTTGTTGTATAAAGTAACTAAATAATCATTCTTCACAACTTCTTCTTCACTTCCGGATTCATTATCACTCCAAGTGCTCGTATAAGATTTTCCTTTTCTCTTATTTATAGTATTAGCACAGTCCACTTGAACATATCCGAAGCCTTGACACTTATGGCATTGAATTATCTTTACCTTTCTTTCTCCCTTTTGACTTTTGGCTTGTTTGAAGTTGTTGTTCGATGAGCTCTCGCCTTTTTGCCTAAACTTGAGTCTGTCCTTTTTTACTCTCGTCAACCAATTACTGAACTCTCTTGTTAATAGCTCCACATCCTCATTTTCGTCGGATTCATCTTCTATATCATTCACATTTTTTCCAGTTTCCACCTGTAGTGTTAATCCTTTGCTTCTTTCTTACTTACCACTCAAAAGATTCATTTCGAAGTTTGTGAGGATTCTAATAACTTTTTCCAATAACAGATTATCAATGTCTTGAGCTTCCTCTATTGCTGCATTCTTTTGAATAAATCTTGATGGCAGTGATCTCAATGTTTTCTTGACTAATTTCACGTTAGAGTATTTCTTCCCCAATTGATGTGCCTGATTTGCTATATCTCATAGTTTTTCATGAAAGTCTCCAATAGTCTCATTCTCATCAATCTTCAACTCTTCAAACCGTACAGCTAACATCTGTAGTTTCGACGCTATCATAAATTTTGACCCTTCATGAATAGTTTGCAAAGCATCCCACGCTTCTTTAGCTGTTTCACAGGCTGATATCATTGAGAAGCGTCCTTCATCAATAACACTGAATATCGCATTCATTGCTTGTGAATTTTTAAGTGCACTTTCTTCTTCGGTTCTTATCCATTCAGATGGAACTTTTTGAACTGTCTCTCCTTTACTGTCAGTAATTGTCGGATGCGTCCACCCATGTACTACCGAATGCCAAGCTTTGTTATCCTGAGCTTGGATGAAGACTCTCATCTGTGATTTCCATGTAGGATAGTTAAAGCCATCCAACAATGGTGGCCTGATAATCGATGCTTCTTTTCTTATGGCCATGTTTGCGAAACTAGGATCTGCACCAACTTGCTACCAAATTCTGAATCGGTGACCTTGCTATGATATCAATTGAAAAACTAAAGGGGGTTAATTATTTCGCAAACTTTCCACAAACTTATTTGGCACCAACAAAATAAAAACAATCAAAACCAAAATAATAAAAACACCAAATATTTGGTAACGCAGTTCGGCACACCTTGCCTAAGTCTATGGGGCCCTCACCCAGCTTAATCACTTTCACTGAAGTACAATAGTTTTACTTAAGGCTTTACTGAGCCGACACCACTCAACCCTTGACACTATCACTCAACCTCACTTCCCGTGAAATAATTTCACACCCAATAACACGACCAACTCGTGTTAACCTCGTCAGAGGATTTGTCTAACTACTTTCACTCAAAAACAATAATAAATAAAATAGCTTAAGTATTTAATCAACTGAAAATTAAATAACAAAAATACTTGAGACAAAGAAGACTTCCCTATGAATTTGTCTTCTCAAAATAACCCAGCAAAGAACCTTCTCCATGGTTGATTCTTTCTTCACAAGAATAAGGCACGGTGTTGCTTCAAGTAATAACCAGTCCCCACATCACCGAAGATAATATTCACCTTAGCAGCATCTAGAATTTTCCTTCAGACACATAAAAAAGCTCCTCCTTTAGAAACTCACGCAACTACCACGCTACTGCACACACTGCCCAACATTTCTACTCCACTTGCATATTTTTAATAAACTTCTATCATAAATCAAGCAAGTGAGCTTCACACCTTCTGGAGTTTTTCGTGAGCTACCTTAAACTTGTGTTAAACAAAAAAATAATTAAAAAAAACCCCAATTGCGCAGCCAACTTCCTTTCTTTTAGTTTGCTTCCACACGTCACACACGCAACATCAACAATACGCCACTTTCATATTTTTGCCGCAAACTCACCTTTAGGTTTTCTTCAATTACGTGCAGCAGTAGACTTCTTTCACATATGAACTATTATCCAAAAATTCAATTCAAATAAAAAAATCACATAGCTACACCTCATCTTAATTTGAATTTTAAGAATTGCAATATCTTGAAGATCGAATAATCAAAAATTCCAAAATTAAATAATAAGATATATAATAAATATATTAACAGTAAGATTTTTTTATCGTCATAATATTAATTGAAACCTCCCTTGGTTCAACATTATATAATATACAAATACCTTTTCAATTTAAAATTTTTATCTAACGTGCTTATGTAATCATCCTCCTAATGACTAATAATCTATGAATGAAATATATAGATGTTGATTTGTACCAAGCTAATAAAAATTCAATGTTAATGTGCAAAGTCTACACAACCTCATATGTTGCAATTTGGTAAGGGGTGTTGGTCAACATTGAACGTCAACTTGTTTAAATTTTCAGGTTCATCTGTATTACAAGTTAACGGCTTTAATGTTTGGAGGAAGGGATGAGAAGGATAAAAGCTGGTCGTTATGGTGTGCTGGAATATTTGGTATGCAAGGAATGACAGAGTTTGGAATGATAAACAATTAACTTTTAAAACGGGACTAGTAATGCTCTGCCGTAATAGAAACAAATTCACTAAATAATAGATGACAGAAGGCTTGAGAGCACGATTAGATGTAGGAATACAGTGTCGCAAAAATAAGATGTTGGAATGTTGAAGATGAGCATGGACATAGCATGTTTTATGAATAACAATTGCGTTGGTGCTGCAATAGTCATTTGTAATTCAGAAGGAAGAAGGTGGTATGATGTCACAAACCCGAGAGTTGGACATCTTTCAACTGCAGCTGTTGAAGCATGGATGTTGAAGGAGGATCTGTCATAGCTGAAGCAATAGCAAAAAATGGAAGTTAAAGTGAAATTGTGTCTTTTGCAAGTGGTTGAGGCTTTAAGTTTTGATTCTTAGTAAAAGTCTTACTTTTTATGTTTATTTAATGACTTTAAAAATTTGTTACATAATATTTTCAATGTTTATCGATATGTGGAAAATGTTGCTTATTGTCTTATTACATGTCAGGTTGCCAAGAATGGAATTTTGATCCTCCTTGGTTTCTTTTTAATGTTATTATTTATAATTTGAACTAAGGATTCTCCTTATAATTAGGTCAAATGTATTACTTAGGTTTAATAATTAGGAGGGGAAGTATTACTTTTAAAAGCGGATTGTTCAAATCAATTAATAAGAATTTAATTCAATAAATCATAAACATTAACAACATTTCATAACTTTTGTTACAATTCCATAATTTAATTTTATATTTCTTAAAAGTAATAAAAATTATATATCTAGATTTAAATTGAAAAACCTAACATTGTCATATTTTCATAAACTATCATAATTATATTAGTTTTAATAAATTGTTAATTTATGAAATGAAATGGATTACATAACAATATGCATATATTTTGAATATTATTATTTAAATTTATTGAAAATTTTAAATTAGAATATTAGTTTACGTTAAAATTATAAAAAGATTAATCTATAAAATTTTGACTTTGTATGCAAGATCATGTTGGATTGCTCAAGGTGGAATTAGCAATTTTCTTTTTTTTAAAAAATGGAAAACAAGGAAAGTGACATAATAAGGCGAGGGAACTCGGTCCCCAACACATCCTCCAGGAGGAAAAGATGGCACCCAATGGGTGTATTTACAAAATAAGTGACTCCGACATCAAAGTGACCAGCATAATTCACCAGCCAGTCCGCGCATCTATTACTCTCTTGATAGACATGCCGATGAGTAACAACCTAATTTTTGGTGAAGAGTGCATGAATACCCCTGACGATGGGGTTGAGCACCATAGATCTAGTGATGTCGAGGAGAGAATAGCAATCACGGCCGTAGAGTTTACTTCCAATTCGATTCGGTGGTATCCCAGGTTCCATGCAAGCTGGAATCCTATAAAGACTCCCCAAAGTTTTGCTGCCAGTGGATTGCACCAGCACAGATTTTGTGCAAATCCTCCAAGCCAGGTACCTGCACTGTCCCTAAGGAGACCTCCTGCCGTAGCTGTGGATAAGGCCCGTTTGCAAGCTCTATCGGTGTTTAACTTTATCCAGCCAGTAAGCAGTTTGGTCCAACCGACTCTTTGAGTCCGTCGAGGGCGAGAACCAATGAGAACCCGATAGTGCCCCCCATCTGAATTGTGAAGTACACCTGCATAGGACAAAATGCAAGAGATAGGAGAGGAAGGCCAAGTAAACTATTCATCAAATAAGGTTAGATTCCTCCATTTCCATAAGAACCAACAAGTGATTCTAAAAAGACAAGCCCAATCCTGCCCAAACACTCGACGATGTTGCTAAAGATTAAACGTGAGCCACTCCCGATGCGGCATAGAGAAAAAATTTGTAGAAATTAGATGAATAGGGAAAAGGTTCCACATTTGATGAGTTTTGATGCAGTCGCGCACTGCGTGAATCGAGGATTCCTCCAAGTGACAATGAAAATACACTCCGTCAGAGGTGAGTTGCTTCTGGACCCGATGCTAGTTAGTAAGCAGGCGATCGTGAATGAATAGCCAAAGAAAAATGCGAATTCGTGGTGGACCCTTTCAGTCCCATAGCCTCTGCCAAACCCTATGGGGTGAGGCGTCTTCGTAGTCCTTGATGAGGGAATCAGTGGAAGACTGGAATTAGCAAATTTCAAATGTCAAGAGGGCCTCAAATGAAGTGAATCAATTCTTTAAAGTTGGTCAAATTGAAACCACTTGGTTGGTTTTGTTGGTTCTTGAAAGTGAAACTGTCGTTTCCCCTTTTAGCACAACGTGCCAGCTTATTTTCTAGCACAACTAGCAAAATAGTAAATGAGCCGACCGTCAACGCTTTCGGTACATAGTAGAAAAAGATTGAAACTCTGTAGCTAGTCATTAGCATCACTCAGGATGGAACGGCTGACCAATGATAACAAAAAGTGGCAACTTCAGGAACTTATGGTGGAGTCTGGATCCTCTGTCGAAAATAACTCGATCTTACTCTGTCTAAGAGTAAAACGATGTCATGTTTTCTGTAAATTTTAACGGATGTGTAGTGCCTGTGTTCTTCTCCTCTTGGATAGCCAAGCCGCCAGTTTTCTTTCAAAGCCGTTTAGTTAGAGTCGCGTGTTTCTTGGACAGAGGATCTTTTATACTTCTGAAGTTTTGATGCAACTTCTAATATTCAACTTCAACTATTCTGATACTTACTTCTTATTATTATGAAATTTTTTGCAAAGTCTTTATTATATATATTTCATTTATTATTATATTCTTTAATAATAATAAATAATAATAATATT
>JANIJH010000002.1:25414312-25424532 GCA_024520975.1 Erythroxylum areolatum | reverse complement strand
TGTTATAAAAGCCAAGCTTCTTCGTGTTTGTGAACGCTGGCTTGGCACAAACACTGGCTTGGCTTTTGGCTTCAAAAGAAGAAGTGACGGAGCTTTGAGAGTTTGGCCAATTTTTAAGCATAAACGATATCATTTTTATCTTGGACAGAATAAGACTGGCTAAAGTTAGACAGACGATCTCCTCTCCTATTTATGGTGCTCTATTACTTTCTTGGATTATCGTGCTCTATTATTTGCTTGAAATTTGGTACCGTCAAGTTATTGCTGAGGTAGTCTCCTTGGATGCATTTGATTTACTTTCTAAGCCTCTGCTTAGATCTTATCCTATCTTGTCATCTTATTAGATATTTAAAAGTTAAGATACAAGGATTGATAATGTCTTATTCAGCATATTTTACACAGATATTTAATAGTTAAGATACAAGGATTGATAATGTCTTATTCAGCATATTTTACAGGAAAGTAACGACAAGTTATTGCTGAGGTAGGCTCCTTGGATGCATTTGATTTACTTTCTAAGCCTCTGCTTAGATCTTATCCTATCTTGTCATCTTTTTAGATATTTAATAGTTAAGATACAAGGATTGATAATGTCTTATTCAGCATATTTTACAGGAAAGTAACCAATTTGTTAAGCTTGGAATCTTTGACATGAACCTACTCTCAATTTTAAAAATTTTTTATTAGGTGATACGAGTACTTTTATTTTTTATTAGAGCTAGTTGCGTGCTCGGGCTCGTCAAATGTACCCCCAAAAAAAAAAAAAAAGTTGTGTGTCTAATATTAAGTTCAGCTCAGTCCTGGCTAGGGTGATGAAACTGACTAGGCTACAGATCGTAACATTTGTATGCAATTCCATTTGGCGTAATAATTCCATCTTGAGGTAGGCGTGGCCGTTGCTAGGAAGAGAAGTCAATATGGAGGAGACTTGTCTTTTTATTTAATCTAAATCATAAGATATTTTCTAAAATAAAACTTATTACAAAAAAACTATTCTGTTGCCCAAAAATTCATCGTCTTAGGTACCTAATTACACATTGATTAACAGCGCATGTTCCTAACGTTTTCAGTATTTTAGGGATGACTTTATATGAAAATATTTTATGATAGGTTGAACTTTTAGGAAAGAACAGTTTATCAACTTTGATCACTTTATTTACTATTTAGAGGGGTAAGGTCAATCTTCGATAACTCTATAAGCTATCTATGGAATTTGACACTTTGGATGCCACTAAATGGTAAATACGATCAAAGATCTATCTTTTGAGCGGAGGAATATCATAATTTAGAATTATCAGACTAATATTATCCATTCTCACAAAATTTTTAACTCTTGTCACTATAAAAAAAACGTTATTTAGCAACAGAAATTACCGACAGAATATGTTTGTATTCCGTTAGTAATATTAATTGCCGACAGACAAAGACGTCGTTAAAATGACCATAGGTAAATTGGCCGACGGTTAACCGACGGTTGCAGATAACCGTCGGTAAATTTACCGACGGATTTGCAGTAGGCCATTGGTAAAATTACCTACCGACATAAGTATTCTGTCGTAATATTCACCAACGGTTACATAATACCGTCAGTAATATTCCGACGGTTATGGTTGACCGTCGGTAAACCGTAGTTCGAATAATCCTGAGGGTTTGTTATATTATCGACAAAACGAGGAGTAACAGTCGATAAATGTATTGGATTTTACCAAAGGTTTATGTTTTCCGTTGGTAAATATAATGAATTTTACCGATGTAATTTTGTTTTTCCGTCGGTAAAGTAAATTATTTTTTTATAAAATCCCAACATTAAATTTTATTTCATGATCTTATGATTAATGCATAATTTCTACAGTTATGAATTATCTGTACATACTATTTTAATTTGTTTAAACAAAAAGTTGATTGATGATATAAAGTTAAAATTATCTTGATTAATAATGAAAATATTATAGTGTAGATAATAAGCGTTTGTAATTATAAGCAAATGAGTATAACAATCCTAATGTCCTGGTGACCGCGAGTGCTCTGAGATGCTACTACTCCTCGCCTTTAACTCATCGACCTCATGTCTCAACTGAGCTATGTAGTCCATCAATGTGTTCATTATAGTCCGAAGCCAATTGACTTGATCGATTTGCGACCGTCTAGTAGATGTTGTTGTACTAGACATGGAGGATTGCGAATAACATGTGTTCGTAAATGAACCTAGCCTGAAGATCCTTCCACGATAGTCCCTATCACCCACTGCATTAAGAAATGTCTGACTCTCATCAACAGCTTGGTCGTGTTGAGACTATCGTTGAATGCTTTCTTGTATTTGGTCCTATTAGGAAGCAATGTTTATATTTGTAAGTGGTAATTATTAAAAAATAATAATAAAGCATTAATTTCACATACATTCAGTTCTTTACATCAGCTGTTGACAAATATCACACTGTCATGCTTCTTAGTGTGAGTGTGCAAAAACACCTGAGTAGGTGTAGGCCTCATACCTTTAGACTTTTATTGCATATTTAAACTAAAATGTTAGATGTGAGCTATATTTTATAAAAATTTCGACAGAGTTTCCTATATTTTTATGATATTTACTCTCTGTTAAACAAATAAAATAACTCAATACAGCCATATATGGCACCAGATATTTATACTATTATCATTATCCATAATACACATATTTTGATTTCAATATTCACTCATCAATTTAAATTGAAATACATCAAAGTAAAACAATTATAATCTAAGTGTCAAGTTTAGATACTTACAACTCTCTCTGCAAGCTCGTAGTGGGTAATTGATCCTCTCGTCTATACGGGAAGACTCTCTCCCCTCGGGCCTCCACGTCTGTTAGTAGAGTTACGCCCTGAGATGGACATTGCCTCAGGTGATGTCCAATACTCCTACCAATGACTCCATATTTGCTTTAAAATATAAGACGGTCGTACACCAGTCTTGTGTATCGCACCAATAAAGTCACGATAACATGTACGAGCTCGCCTCTCTCATACTTTATGTATGATTACGTCGAAACTAGAATCTCATAAAAATTCTTTCTAAAATAAAATAGAAAATTTGATAACTTATAATGTAATAATATTTATCTAATTAATGTATACAAATCAATTAAAAAAGAAAATAAATTTTTATTATACCTCAAACTCCTGAAAGTAAAATGCCTTTATGCCCTAAGAGATATTCTTCCATACATAACCCTCAGGATCAATCATCTCCTTAAATTTAGATGTCATATTTCTGGAACACAGTCTAAACGGAATCAACCTAACATAAGAATGAGTAATTTTATATAATTTTCAAAACCGAAAAACGTATAACTTAATTAAAAACATATATTGTTTAATGTGATTTCACTTACAGATTATTGACAATTGTTATGTACTTTCTTCCATCAGGTCCCTCAGCTCCAGGCTGGCGGTCATCTCTTCCATTCGATAAAAGGGTAATGGAGGATGTATAAGTTGGGGATAGTGTAGCATGACGAGCAACAGGTGATGCTTCATCTGCAACTGTAGGCCCTGGAGGGGGAGGAGGTGATTCAGTTGCAGCTGCAGACTGTGACGGCCCACCTTCATAGTATGTACCTCTGAACATGCCTCTAAACTTAAGCCGAATTACATCACACTGTCTCTTTGGTGCCATATTTCTACCTGAAATTCATTGTTTATTGAATTTTCTAAAAATATAAGAATTTGAATTCAATATTTTACACAATATATGGAAAAGGAAATAAGATGATTTTTTGAATATCATATTCAAGTACAAAGTTAGAAATAGAAGGTTAACAATTGTTAAAGTCATAGAACAAGAACAATAATAGCTCACACTTAATAAGACGCAAGTTGACCCCTAACTAGTGGGGAGCTTGTTTCACAAATTCTTACAGATATAACAATAAATCAACTTTAAAGCTGAGTCTAGTATATTGCAATGATAAATCAGAATGAGATAATTATTTTCTTGGATTCCATGTGAGATGAGAGTCGATAAAGATAAATGAGTCCCTAATGTCTAGATTCCCGAGAAGGGTCCTAGCATGTTCAAAAGCACTAATTGAAACAGTGATACTTCTTCGCTCTGGAGTAGGGTTCTTAATACCTTTTTGCAATAACGTTTCCACTATAGCTAAACTTGTAGAGGATACAGTGAATGAGTCACCAGATTTAGTATGGAAGACTAACTCTCCAATTGAACTACTAGTACGAAGCGGTTTACCTAAAACACAATTAGTATAGAACTTAGATAATGTCATATTAGAAAACCGTTAAACGAACCAAAACTAGATATTAATGCATACGTGAATGTCCAAACAAGGTTTGAGGCTAATCCTTTATAGACCGTTGTGACATCACTACCGCTTCTATCAGCATACATGTCATCTTCGAGATTCAAGAAAGCTCAAAACAACATATAGTATATACCATCAAATGTGAAAATATATAATAGCTTCATAAAAGGAAATGAGATGTACATAATAAGGAAAGTGACGTTGTCCAGATGATACTAAACACCTTGAAGTAGAAGATAGACCATGGAAGGCAAACGATCAGTAGTGTATGAAGTGAAGATTTTTTCTGCATTTTTTTCCCGTTGTTGGGACAATTTTGCCACATTTCTCCCAACGGAATGAATTACTACCATCTAGAACCAATCGCCATGTCGACATTCCTTGATTAAGATTTTGAATTAAATACTTTACATAATATACTGAAAAGGAAATCATCAATTACAAACACAAATTAATCGCTATCATAACTTTATTTTAAATTACAATCATCTTCTTTTTCGAAATAATAAGAATCAAACTCCGGCTCCTCTTCAGATCTTTGACCTTCGTCATTCTCTCCAGATGAAATTTCAACACATTCGTTAGATGGATCGTTCAAAGGTTTATTATCTTCATATGTGATAGATGCATTTATAAAATAAACCTCTTACTAAAACGCTTCCCTTTCAATTCTCTGCTCTCCTTTTCCATATGATTCAAAAACACCTCTAGGTTTAACTTTGTAAACTGCCAACTAATCTGACTTATCTCACCCTAAGCTTGGAAAAGAGACATAACATACTTGTTTCGCTTGCATTGCTAACATTAAAGGTTCAAATTGTCTTAATCTTCTTTGGTTGTTGATTTCAACTAGATTGTATTAGTTATGCGCTTTTGTTCTAACATTTGGAGTCGGGTCATATCAGTCACATTTAAATATCACACATTACTTTATTGGCAATGCAGGGTACTCAACTTCGAGTATCTTAATAATTTTACTATAGTAATCCATCAATTCTCCTTGTATAGAAACTCCACTATTTATTGTTGCCATGTTATGACCATGATATTTTGTATGATAATTGTATCCATTAACGAAATACACCAGATATGATTGAAAAGTTCACAGAGGTCCCTTTGCAAGATCACAAATGAACTTATTCTCTATTGGATTTTCTAAGGCCTACATCAAAAAAATATCATATCAAAGAGTATAATGTCATTTCAACACTTAAATCTTATAATTCAATTATAAGAATATTTGTAAGTGAAAACTTACATATCTCAGGAACCATCGATGAAAGTGTCTTCTAACTTCTATTTATATCGTCTTGTGTGATGTTTAGCATTATCTCGCATAACAATGCCTCGTATAATCTAAATACATTATTATGTATTTCAGTTATGAACAACACAACATTTGAAAACTGACAATTCTTATGGTCAACTTACTACACGAAAAGTTAAACCTCTTGACAGTTTAATAAAATGTAACCATATGTAGCCTCAATTTCTTCCTCTGTTAACATTATTCTTGTTGCACATCTATATGTTTGTCCAAGATATGTGAAAATGGATAAGTTACCATCAGCATCACTCGTTGCTCCCCCATCGTCATTACGAGGAACTTTTCTTTCTTTTATGTGAACATGCGACTCAAAATAATATGAACAAAATGTACGAGCTTCCTCTACTAAATAAGCATTATATATAGAACGTTCAACTCTAGCCTTATTTTTGACATTTTTCTTCAAGTGATGCAAATACCTATATTAGAGAATATGGTTATTACAATTTGCTAGTTCAAATATGTTATTACTTCAATTACAATAATTTGAATTTGAATTACCTATTAAACGGATACATCCATCGATATTGAACTGGACCGGCTAGTTTTGCCTTGTGTGCTAAACGCATAGGTAGATGCTCCATACAGTTAAAGAAGCTTGGAGGAAAAATCCCTTCTAACTTGCACAAAATTACTGGAATTCCCTTTCTAGTTTTTCTATTTCAACCAACTCGATTTCAAATGATGTTAAACTTTTGAAAAACAAATTTAATTATGTTATTACTTCCCAAACCTTATTCAATAGCAACTCTCGAAATACAATTGGAATTAGCATTTGCATAAACACATGACAATCATGACTTTTCATCCCAAATAATTTGTACTTCCTCATGTCCATATACCTTGTGAAGTTGGAAACATAACTATCGGAAAACTTTAGACTTTTCAACCATTCACACGATATTTCTTTTTAGTATTTGTCCAAATTGTAATATTCTTTCGGATATTTACTGATGCAAACATCTTTATGTAACTCTTTCCTTCTACAAAAAAGTTACAAATTAGCTCGTGATTTTTCATTGTCTTTTGTCCTCCCTTCAATATTCATTATGGTATTGAACAACTTGTCAAAAATATTTTTTTTCAATATGCATCATATATAGATTTTACGTATAGCATTAGTCTTTCAATATGGCAAATCCCAAAAGATGCTTCGTTTTCTCTAACCAAAGTTTTTACTAGTACTTATAATTGCTTCATCAGCTTCAAATTTTGTAACCTTCAACAAGCTTAATTCCTCATCCTCCTGTAAAATCTCTTCACCTGCTTTGTAAGGGGGAGGAGGTGTTCTTACTAGCCTATTCTTAATGAACTTTTGTTTATTGCCTCTAAATGGATGATTTGGAGGAAGAAATTTCCTATGATTGTCAAACCAACATATTTTGCCCTCGTTTCGAAGATAAAACACATCAAAATCATTGTCACAATAAAGACAAGCCAATTTTTCAGCTATGCTCCATCCAGACAACATGACATATGCCAAAAAATCACTAATGGCCCACATCAAAGCCGCACTCAATACAAAATTCTGTTTCAGAGACACATCATATGTCTTAACACCATATTCCTAAAATTGTTGCAATTCAAATATCAATGGTTGTAAGAATACATCAATTTTATGCTTCAAATTTGTAAACCTTGGCACAATCACTGTCAAGAAAATATATACGTCTTTCATACACATCTATAGAGGCAAATTATAAGTAGTAATTATGATTGACCATGATGAATATTGCTGCCCGGATTGACCAAAAGGTTGGAATCCATCCATTGACAATGCCAACCAAACATTTCGACTTTTAGTTGCAAACTCAAGATGGGTGTCATTGAAATGTTTCCAAACTCAAGCTATTTGGCTTACCTCATTAGCCAAATAGCTTTTGTGATGCTTATTTGGCCTTCTCGCCTCTTCCAATCAACTTGATTTTCTTTTGGAATTTATTTGCTTCCCATCTCTTCCTTGTATCTGTGCGAGTCTTTCTGTTTGATGAAGGGTTGTAACAACCTGCTTGTTCCCCTTTGTGGTAGTCAAGCAATTGGGTTAACTTGTTTAAATGTGTTTGCATCAACTTGTTTGAAGTTGGAGTGAAAATTCATCTGAACTGTTTGGGACGTGTTAATTGTTAATTGATATGATTGAAGGGTGTCTGAGTTATCTGGGCAATATGAATTATGTTGAAGATGAGTTATCTATGTGGTATTAACACGGATTGTAGAGTGTCTGCATTATCTAGATTATGGAACTGACTAGAAGAGTTTGTTCCTAGATAGACTTGCATTAGAGCAAAAACTAGAAGAGGAGGCCACTAGTAGTTAAAATTAATAATGAATTAATTTAGCCATTAAAAAAATTTATTTCTTTCAATAGGCTATATATGGTATGAATGTAGTTAGAGAGACTGGTTCCCTGCATTATGTTCATGTTGTAGAAGATAGGAAAATTTGTTAATCATCTTCAGAAAGAAGATTATTACTGGTCTTAGAATTTCATTATCGTCAAACTTATTGGAGCATTGATAAATTGTTATTGGTTTTTAGACATGAAAACAGAGGATAAGGGTTAAAGTTGAAAAGAAATAAATGTAAGGCATATATAGCATTAAATAGTCTCAAGCATAAGTAAATGGATATATATAGCGGTATAAATGCAAAGGGATATTAGATGAACACATAAGTAATTGTTGTGATGTAAAGCACTACTGCATAACATAACTTCTTTAGAATAGCATATTATAACTTAACTTAATTGTAGTGAACTTCAAATTGAATATTGAATAAATGGTGTTATTAGCAATTGAAACAAGTCATAAAAAATTCTTTAAATGCTTTAGTATGGCAATTAAGTTTATGTTAAATTGTAAAAAGAAAACATGTAAGTTACAAAACTTCATTTACTTTAAGCATATTTTAAATCCTTTGTTTCATTTTAGTGTCCACGAATTTGTACGGGGTGACTAGTTAAGTCACTATCCACGCACGGGGTGACTAATTAAGTCACCCCCATCAATAGCATTTAACTTAAATGCTAGTCATGTAGCCACGCATGAGGGTGACTAATTAAGTCACCCCTGTGACTAGCATTTAACTTAAATGCTTGTCACCACTTTTCTTTTCTTTTCTTTTTGATTTTTTATTTCTCTTTTCATGCAACTTTACGTGACTTTCCCTTTAACCTATATGTAAAATTCTCAAAAATAATCCAATTAATATTTATGCAATATTCACACCATTTGTACTCAATTTATCTCATATTTGGATCAAACACACAAAGATTTGTAACCAAAATCAAGATATGAATATACTTCCTTATCCTTAGCCAATAGGGTCATTATGCTTGTTATGCTTTTGCCTTTCTTTCTATCTTCCTTAAGTTAGTGTTGGGTTATTTGTGTTAGGTGTTTCATTTAACTGTTTGTTCGAGTTTTAGTTTTTATGTTCTATAATCCCCTCTTTTTGACTATGGAAATATTATCTTCTTTTTTCTCTCTTACTCTACTTTATGCCTTCAACTATTTTGAATTATTTCATGGTTGTTCTCTTACATTGTACATTGTTTGAACAAATTTATGTAAATACATTAGAAATTTTATTTTTTGCAGCCATAGCTCGTTTCAGTTTGAGTTTATGTAGAAATGCCGAAAGAACAAAAAGAATTATTGCTATCTTGACTGTATGGTTGCAGTTGTATAATGCTGTTAGTTCACTATTCAGTTTGTTGGCATTGGAGGCTTCTTTATATAGTTATAGGCTAAGGGTTAGAAGTTATTTTCTAAATTTTTATGCAAATCGAGATTATGTGAGATGAATTGTGCATGACAATGATGAGTCATATATTTCAATTGTTAGGATGAATAAACAAGCCTTTTTAAACTATGTGAAATGCTAGAATTAGTGCGGTAGTAATATTAAAAGCCCGTTAATTTTAGCAAGTTCGTCTGTCACAATCGTGCGAGTGCACGATCGTGCACTCATATCAGTAAGGGGTTTTGTCATGATCGTGCACCCCTATAAGTAAGGGGTTCTGTCATGATCGTGCACTCCTTTGAGTAAGGTGTTCTTTCACACACGATCGTGCTAGTGCATGATCATGCACCCCTACGAGTAAGGGGTTCTGTCATGATCGTGCTAGTGCACGATCGTGCACCCCTATGATAATTTAATAAATATAAAATTAACAATAATAAGGAACTTAATAATAATAATAAATATAATAAGTAATAATAATAATAATTTTTAACAGTAAGTAGAAAATTAATAATAAATAACAATAATAATAAGAATAATAAAATTAATAATAATAAGAAGAAAGTTAATACTAATGAATTTAATAATAATAATAATAAATAATAATAAAAATAAATAATAAGAAATGTAATAATAATAATAAAATTAATAATAATAAAAATAATAGTAAGTAGAAAATTAATAATAATAATAAATAAGAATAATAAAATTAATAAGAATAAGGAATTTAATAATAATAACAAGAAAATTAATAGTAACAAGGAATTTAATAATATTATTAATAAATAATAATAATAATAATAATAATAATAATAATAATAATAATAATAATAATATTATTATTATTAT
>JANIJH010000002.1:25357987-25372829 GCA_024520975.1 Erythroxylum areolatum | reverse complement strand
TCAGATCCCTGCAGATTTACTGGTGGATCGTGCAGATCTATGCTAGCCATTCCTGTTACGACTCCTACTCCTCTACCCTACATGATGGTATTATCAGAAGAGGATAACTTTCCTCAATTATCCAGGAGTACTGATGAATCACAGCGGGTTATTTTCAACCCTTATATCAGAGTGTCAGGAATTACTTCACAAGGAATACCAATGTCAAATCCAAGTGATGAAGTCCTTAACTGGCAGACATCTAACGTAGTAGCACAGAACAAAGTTCTGAGAAAGATTGATTCCAAGCTGGATGGAATTAGTCAACAAAACATTGCTACTCATAAGCAAGTCAATTCTATTTTGGAACAGATAAAAAAGATGTATCGGTCTTACAAAGCTCAGATTCAGCATCCTGATGCTGAACTCAGACAATATATCTCTGCCCATTATATGGGGACAGAATTCGACTTGAAAGTTCGTAAGATACAAGAGATACAACGACTAGTACGACAAATGGAAGCTGATATGCATGCAGCTCAATCTAAACAGATATATGGCTCATCTTCTTCAGAGTTCTCAACTCTTCAGCCATCATATCTATCTCCTTCGTATCAACGGTATTGCATATTGTGTAGGTAGTGTCAAGAAGGGATATCTTGGCTGTCGCAGGAATACCTTTTCTTCCATCTAAGGTAAGAACAAGTCGTATAGCTCCAACATGTAGATGGGTATAGTTGTGCTCTCTCCATAAGGCGATCAATTTCTTAGGAATCTTAAGCTTTACGCACTGTTCTGCAGTTGTAGATCTAAGACCACACTGTTCCAATATGAAACTTTGGATGATTTCCTTAACATGAGACCTAGTAGTAGACAACACACTACGAATACTTCTCGTCCAAGATCTGTCACGAGAATATATACTGTACGGACTCAACAATGGTAAAGAAGACTCACAAACACGATTTTCTATAGGCACATGAGTAATTTCTACGAGATTTTTGATTTTGGTGGATAACACACGCTTCACATTATTAGGAAAACGAGCTAGAGACAAACTACTAGATAAATGTACAGGGTTTGAAGACAAACTGGATGACAAAGATATTCGATCTGACTCCATAGTTTCTCTTTCTTCTCTTTTTCTTTCTCTTACTTCTTTTAAACCTGAATCAATGGTGCCCCCTGACTAAGATGCGAAGGTTGACTATGTTTCTAAGGAATTCACAAGCAGTAGTGAAAACCTAAGCGAGGAGATAAACTCCAAGGGGTACGCAGGATCAATACGTAAGTTAATTGGGTCTAGTGGCTCCGAGGTTAAATGCGTCTTTTTGTAGTATGATTCAGGCTCCTACGAAAGCTTTAAAATTTTAAACGTAGTCGTTTTTTCGGCATTAGAGCTTAATCAAGCTAAATTGCTAATACGATCATTGCAATACTGTAGTATCAATGCTTGTCAAGTCAAAGAAGCAGCTGTAAATTAAGAATAAAACCTGTATAAATCAATAATTTTTATAATACTATATTAAAAGAAAAATTACCACTAGTTAGAACTTAGTATAATCACAACATTATATTCACGATTTCATAACATAAAAATAACAAACTCATAAATGTCTATTTAACTCCTTATTTAAATAATAGCCTAATTTGATGATGATGATGATGATGTGTAAATCTAATGCCCTCAAATCATTGTCGTCATCATCAACGCCCAATTGAATCTCGTAGCATCGCGGAGTCTAAGGAACTATGATAATAAGCAACGTTACCCTTGTTTAAGTAAAGAGGTTGTTTCTAATAAATTCACATGTAAATGTGACATGAAGATAATTAAACATATACATATATATATATATATATATAATTAAAAAGATGAAAATAAATAAAAATTAAAAATAATTTTGAATAAAAAATTAAAATTAAAAAATAACAGCTTAAAAAATGAATATCAAATGCTCTCAAATCATCAACATCATCATCATCAACAACAACATTTAGTTGAAGCCTCTCTAAGGTGTGGAGTTTGAGAAGGTCTGATTATACGCAACCTTATCTCTACGTCGTTAAGAGACTGTTTTTGATAGAGCCAGATATAATGTATCATGAAAAACTTACAATAAACATAGATGTGCATACATATAAGAGAAATAAGTTAAAATAAATCAATAAATCAAATAAACATAAAAGGTATGAAAAACAACTAAAAAAATACAACACAATGAAAATAAGTACTAAAGAGAAACCAGAACAAGAGTGATAAATATAACACAAAGTAATTAACGTACTTACAAAAAATATCTAGAAATAACAATAAACATTAAGTAAAATACATACAAGAAGAGACTAGTATTAATCACAGAAAAGACTCGTATATGAAAAACTCGGCTTTATTTAATTATCTTGTGAATTTGAATATTTTAAGTGTTTGAATATTAAAATAAAAAATGAAATTGTGATTAGGCATTCATGTTGTACCCATTTTGACTTCAATATTTTACGTACTTTTAGAAAAACAAACCATGTGTGTGTAATATAAGGGATGCACGTCTGTAGGTTGAGTAGTTTTATCAAAGTTCAAATTGCTAAGAGAACCTCAGATGCAATATACAAGTGCAAGATGTTTATGTTCATTGAATTGCAATTGATGTAGAAATAAAAAAATTGGATAATTGAAGTAAAGAAGAACGGGTGGCTAATGGATAATGGAGTTGTGAAATTGGAAAATTACATAGAATAGGGGACTCCGACCCACATTTAATTGCTTTCTGTTCAATAGATTAACTAAGCAAAATGCAACTGTATGAATAATTAATGTAAATGCCTACCAATACGCTCTTATCTATTAATTGTTCAGAAGCAAATAAATATATTCTCATTATCATTTTGTTAATTAAGCAAAACTCAAGAAACTAAGAATGCATATTCACTGCTTAATTGAATATAAGTTTAATGATCGTATAGATACATAAATGTGTGTATCGAAAAGGAAAGAGCGTTGGAATTAGTAGAAAGACGTGCTGGGCACGTGATACATGTGCAGCCCCTCTTGTGAGTGGAGAGGGGGCCATTATAGCCTTCCGATCTAATCAAACTTCAAGATGAAATTGCAAGGCGAGGCACATGATTTATAATGATCATACGGTTGGTATAGCCCATTCATCACGAGTAATTAATTAGATACCACTTTAGTGGGACCTCAATAACAATATTAATTATTAATTTCTTTTGCTCAGAGATGTATAATATACTTCTCTAATCAAAAAGTTATGCTTCAAATCAAAGCCTGTCACTCACTCACACCCTTACTTTTTTTCTCTTGCAGGCTATAATGATAGGGTATTTGGGGAGGGGAGGGGAGGGGAAGGAAGGGGTCTTTAATTAATTAGTTATTAAAAAATTAGCAAAATAATATCATTAACTGAAGTTTATTAAACTGAAAATTTTCAAAAAGTTGCATAACCTTAATAATTACTCTTATCTATCCAAAATAAGTGTCATTTTAGAGAGATTTTCATTATTCAAAATAAGTGTCGTTCATGATTTTTTATGCATGTTTATACTTTTATTTCCAAAATTACTATTTAATTTCTCTCACATCTTAATTATACAGATTACATCTTCAAGGCAATTCAACATATAATTAATAAGGGTACATCAAACATTTCACTAACTTTCTTAATAAGTGTACATCTCTCTAAAACTACACTTATTTTAAATAAGAGGGAGTATTAATTATCCATCTTAAAAAGGTTCAACAAAGTCTTCCAAGCTTTGGTCAAAATACAGTTGACATAATTGCCCTTAATTACCGTTGAAGCATTTTCTAATAATTTTGCTGGATTAGTCATAAGTCATCATCAGATTTGAAGAAGCTATTATTATCCTTCTAATGTGAAAAAAGAATTAAGGTCTCTGCCAGCCTATAATGCACGATGTTTTGAATAAGCATGCGTACTATGGATTAAATTCAGCATAAATGCCTGAGCAGAACTTTGCCTAACAAGGAAACAGGCGGGATCCGTACACTCTGAGGTGCTATTAATTACTTTGTTTCCTTGGATGGATCCCGTAATTTGCAACATTTATGTTTATGGATGAGCTAATCCCATTATACGAGTAAGACTGTAGGTATTCTTTGTGTTAAGGTCAGTTCTGACAGGACAAACTAGTTGGATGGCTAAAAAAGAAAACATAAACACTAGAGTTTTACATGTTTAAGAACAAATAATGTGAATTTGTTCTCTTTGAGGTTGAGGTAAGAATTTGTTGAAAGGAAAAGGACAACTTGGTAAGCAAAGTCTGGGCTTGGGCAAAGCTAGATTTGGAGTTTGGGAGTTCCCTCCAACGGAGTTGACTCTCTCTTTCTCTCTCTCCACTTTCTCTGCTCACTTTTGCTAGGTTGAGTTTTCATTATGTACTAAACTTTGTTGTTTCCTATTACCTACCTAGATTTAAATGCCCACTTCTCTTCATTTCATTTTTGCTTTTCCTTTACTGTTCTCTCTCTCTCTCTCTCTGTTTTCCTCCATTGCAAACCAAGCTTCCTTTCCAACTTTCAAAGAGGTCCCTCTTTCTCCTTTCCTTTCCACACACATACAATACCTACCAACTATTGCAACCCATGTTTGCTTTCTGTTTCCCCCAAAATCACCCTTCTCACTCTATCTCTCACTTGCTCTGTAGCTTTCATAGCACATTTGGCTTGAAAGATTAGATTTTGTCTGGCTTTTCTTTGGCATTTCCTTTTATCCTTCACTGCTCATCTTTTGGCCCACTAAAGTCTATAACTTGTGCTTGTAAACTACTCCTCTGTGAAACCGTGCCTTTTGGGGTGTGTGTGTGTGTGTGTGTCACTGGGTTTTGGTGGGTTTGTGTTATTTCAGGGCTACGCTGGCTTATCTATGCTCATAGACTCTTTCTTGCTTCAAGAAAGAGAAGTCCTTTCTTTGCTCTTGTGGGTTCTCAAGGTAGAAGATCAAGGGGGCTAAGCTTAGACCCTCAGATCACCGTAAAGGTAAACGCTTTCCTTCTCATTTCCTTTTTCTTTTCGTTTTTATCTTCTCCTTTTTTTTTACTTCATGGATTTTAAGTTTTCACGTCTCTCTATCTACCTCTTACTTGGATCATAAGTGATGCTTTGTTTTAAAACTTTTCCTGAGAACTTATTCCCTTTCCTCGTATTTAATGGGATTCGTGGTTTGAACAGTTGCAACCCACGGTGTATTCTTTTTCTAGTTTAACTCTATATTTAGTCTTGATGTTTCGGATTAAAGAACCAATCGTGTAAATGAGTCTGAGTCACTATTAATCAGCTAAGCATGGCAATTTATCTGTTCGGAAAACAAAGAGAGGTACTTTTATGCTCTATGTTAGATGTCGACCATAGCTACATGATACAATTCAATTGAACATCTTTTTATGCCATCTGGTCTTCGCACATTCTCTTTCCTTTTGTGGCCAGCCACTTCTAAAGTTTCTTTAGCTAAGCTAAGCATGTAGTTTTATGTATTTGAAATTAATGAATGTTGTTTTCCCATTGAAAATCGAGTAATAAATTAGAAAGAAAAATCCTTTAATTGATTGGTTTATGGGGTATCATCCATAATTAATGTATTAAAGCAGTAACATTTGTTGGGACCTAGAAATTTCATTACATTTAATATCAGTTTTGGCTCTTGTAGTGTTCAGAGAAGATTTCTGTATTCAGGTGGGTGTCATTCTTTTGGTGCGTGGAGTCAAATATCCTCTTAAGATATTAGTTTTTGGAGGATAAGAGATGTCTAATGATAATCTGAATGCTGAATTGTCAAAGAAGACATCCCTTTTGGGTTTAAAACTCTGGGTTCTGATCGGAATTTCTGTGGGAGCGTTTATAGTTTTGATTCTTTGTGTTCTATCTGTCTGGGTTACATTTAGGAGGAAAGCTAGAAAACCTGCAGACAAGTTTGCCCTTTCCCAAATACCAAACACATCGAAAGATATTAGAGTCGACAAGGTTGGAGTTCAAAATTTCAATGATCAACCAGAAAATTTATTTCTGAATGTTCGTGATGAATCAAGTGATAAAAATTCAGAGAAGATGCTAGTGCATTTGGGAATGAGCAAATCAAGTGATCCTGATAACATCAGCCAATGTAGCTCTATTTTTCATCATGAAAGAGCATGTAGTTCACAGTCAGGGGAAGAAGGAAGCTCTGGGACTGCACGAAAACAGTCTTCGCTTTCATATGCAGGGATTGTGACAGCCTCCCCTTTAATTGGCTTGCCAGAGTTTTCACACCTTGGATGGGGCCACTGGTTCACTCTCAGGGATCTTGACTTTGCAACAAATCATTTTGCAACAGAGAATGTACTTGGTGAGGGTGGTTATGGGGTTGTGTACAAGGGCAAACTAATTAATGGAACTGAGGTTGCTGTGAAGAAGCTTCTTAACAATCTGTAAGCTTACAGTGAAATTGATATCCATTTTGATGTTGTGGCAATACCTATATAATAGTTCATCACGGTTCAATTTTTCAGGGGGCAGGCCGAGAAGGAGTTTAGAGTTGAAGTGGAGGCAATTGGTCACGTTCGGCACAAGAATCTTGTGCGGCTCCTTGGTTATTGTATTGAAGGAGTTCATAGGTATAATTAATTTGCTTGCATCGGTTTATTATTTTCATGCTATGTTCTCTGACGTTTGCTGATATCCTGCTATTTGCAGAACTTCTAATTATGTATACATTATTTCTTACAACACCAAAATCTTTGTATCCCATGGCACAACTGTATTTGTCATTTGGAAGCACACATTTTCACTTAAATTTTTGTGGTGCAGGATGCTGGTGTACGAATATGTAAATAATGGAAACTTAGAACAATGGCTTCATGGGGCAATGGGGCATTGTGGTACCTTTACTTGGGAGGCTCGCATGAAGGTTCTTCTTGGCACTGCTAGGGCGTAAGCTCACACCTGTTTTGACTTGGCTTTATGCACTATAAAGACCCCATCGTTTACTATTGTTTTGAATTTCAAGTTTGATTGCATGTTGAGCAACTTTTTAAGTTTGGGGCCACTTTTGATCCATTTATTGTTCACCATGCCATATGAAAACTCAACTAAGCCATAGCCGTGAACCGGTTCAGGCTGGCTGCTGGCATTTTTATAAGCTTCAACATATCATGCTCTGCATTTTGCTTTGCTTTCTGGATCTTTGTTCACCAAACTTACTCAGGACTATATTTGATGCTAGATATTGAATTGGAATTTTGTTTTCTTGTTCTTCCTTAAATTTGATTATAGGCTTGCTTATCTGCATGAAGCAATTGAACCAAAGGTTGTTCACCGAGACATTAAATCAAGCAATATCCTGATAGATGGTGAATTTAATGCAAAGGTTTCTGATTTTGGGCTGGCCAAGCTTCTTGGTACAGGGGAGAGTCACATCACAACTAGAGTTATGGGTACATTTGGGTAGGCTTTTATTTTCATTTCCCTTTACTAATGCTTTTTGAATCTATACAAGTGTCTACTTACTTAGACAAGTTTCTGTTTTGCTAACCAGTTATGTAGCGCCAGAATATGCCAATACTGGCTTGTTAAATGAGAAGAGTGACATTTACAGCTTTGGTGTCCTGCTGCTTGAAGCTGTAACTGGAAGGGATCCTGTGGACTATGGCCGGCCTGCTAATGAGGTATGGCATATATAGTTTGTTATAAGGATTTGAACATGGAGTGGTTTCTATCCTTAATCTAGAATTCCTTTCCTCACTCTTGTTCTCTCACATCCAGCTTTTAGATAGATTTGTAAGAATATTTCCTGAGCACAGTGTATTTACATGGCAGGTCAATCTTGTTGAGTGGTTAAAGATGATGGTGGGGATGAGAAGAGCAGAGGAAGTTGTGGATCCAAATCTTGAAGTGAAACCAGCAACTCGTGCTTTAAAACGTGCTCTATTGGTTTCACTCAAGTGTGTGGATCCTGATGCTGAGAAGAGGCCTAAAATGAGTCAGGTTGTACGCATGCTTGAGGCTGACGAATACCCATTTCGTGAGGTCTGGTCATTACATCTTGATTTTATCGCCTTTTGACATGTTAAGTGGCTGTTTCCTTCTAACAATGGTCATACTTGCACGAAGTTAGTATTTCTTGGACTGAGTAATATTTTGGGTGATCATATCATAGTTAACAGAGTTATGCTAGGTTACAGATTTAGATCTGGCGTGTACACAATAAGAGCTATTAGGGAATTTCCATTTTTGAATTTGTATGTAGTCATTTAATTGGTTTCATAACTATATGCATAGGATCTGTGTTGCTCTGTACATTGCGGCTGCAGGCCTGTGACAAGATCCTCAAATTAGTGTTTGTCTTAACCTTCGAAGAGACTTTTTCCTTTTTTTTTTTTTTCCTGTTTGTTGTTTTGAGATCGGATAAGCTTCACATTCTGGTGCAACTGTAATGCTTCCATCCTAAAAAGCTGCACTTTTCTTACTTAATTTTGTGTCAAAAGCTTTATGAACTTCTTGTTTCTTTTCTATTAAAGCATTCTCTCCCCTAAACCTACGCTTGAATTTCTGCTCAAAACAGTCAAAAATAAAACAAGAGGTGCAAATCATTTATAGATTGCTGAATCATATTAGTTTACATTAGAAATTTTATTTATGTTTCAGGATCGTAGGAACAGAAAGAGTCGTACAGCAAGCATGGAAATCGAATCGATGAAGGAGTCTACAGAAATGGAGAATAATGTGGCGGATATGAAGAGCAATGTATCTGAGACAACTCATGGACAGGACTAACAAATACGAGTCAGTAGAAAAATTTGGTTTCTGACCGGTGATTCGAGACCCGCATTAACTCATGGTCTCGTGAACCTAGAAGATAAGTGAATCAAAGGTATCTTATATATTGGACTGCAAGTCTTGGCCTAGCTCGGTGTTGATACTGCCTTTTTGGAGGGATCCATGAATGCTTCCGAAGGAGTGCCCAAAATTTCCGAAAATGGGAGAAAAGTGAGGTTCTTAATGTACAGTTGTTTGTTGAGCTTTAATGTACTCCCATAATCATTCTTGGAATGGTGAATTTATTTATTTTGACTCCTTGAAATGATCTTCCGGTCTTAAAGTTAAAGCAGTTTTTGATTTTCTTTTACATCACAAACTCTCTCCATTTGATTGATTGAATGCTCCATCCTCATATGCTTTTGTGTCCCAGGCGTTGATGATTTTCCTTTTATATTAGATTGAATGCCCCTGTTTTATTATTTCCTTCACCTTGCCTGCATTTGCATACGAACATTCTCGTCTATGAGTACAACAATGAAAAGTTAAATTTGAATGCGTTTAACTGGCTAAACGAACAAGAATACCTGTTCAGCATGATGGCGTCCAAAGATGAGGTGTTCTGCTTAATCAGAAGGTATTAGTGCAATGTTACCCCCAGGCAAGATGAAAGCATCCAAACTCTGTGCTTGCTAATTAAGAAGGGCCGTTTTCTTTGTTAATCTGCTTGTGAGGCAGTATCCAACCCTGCTTTTATTTGTCATTGTGGATTGACCAGCTAAAAATGAAGATCAGAGCTTAAAAGCAAACCATTCCTTCCGGCAGGCAGCAGCAGCTAATGTTGAGCAACTCGGTCAAAGTTTTCAATCAATTATAGGGGTATGGACTATTCTTGTCACCATCGGAAGAAGATTCAGTACCTTGAAATGCAGATTGATTCCACGTTTTCACATTATAGCAATAAGAAAATATTGTGTTCATATCGGTTGGTGTCAGCGAAAAGTTGTTTCTTTTGGCTCCACTCATGCATTTCTCTTACCGTTTCCACTTTGTTGGGACAAGTTGGCCACAAAGTTTGAACTAGAAGCGGCTCCATGTTTTTGACATTTTTTTTTCCCACTACGTACATGTACATGCCGTAAATTAGCATCCACTTATTGCTGTGTTCTTCACCTGCTGTAATTTATCTATCTTTCCGTTCTTTTGTCGGTATTCCAACAGCATCAAGCATCACGCCTTTATTTCACTGTTTACAAGTTTCACGCTGGCCACTTGTGTTCCTGTGTTCCACAGCAGCGTAGCCCATTTGTCCAAGTTGTATGTCTCATTCACGTAAGTGAGATGTGGCTTCACGTGGGGACCTGAAGGTTTAGGTAGAACAATTTGTAATCTCTCTCAACAAATGGTTTCCTCCTATTTATAATTTGCCTATGATTCATGAGGAATAGTTGATGTTAGAGTAGTAAATATTTGAAACATTATCTTTCAAAAAAAGTATTTTAAGCATTGAACATCCATGTAAAAGGTAAAAATATAATGTTATTGACTTGTTAATCTACACAAAAGCTTTAAAACAGTTTATATTAATCGAGTTTAAGACAAGTTTGCGTTCAAGTGTTATTATCTTTCTGAATTCTAGGCAAAACCATTAGACGTAGATGAAGAATAAACTTTCATTTAACCTTTTGGTTTAATAGATTCATCATTTTCAAAGAGAGAACTAAAGTATGGAGTAAATTAGTATTACGCAGAGTCTAAATCATAGGTATTCTGACGTGCTACATGGAGATAGCTTCTTGGCAGTGCAAGTGATAATATATATGTTTGTCAAAAATATAGGTATCTCAAATCTTCGTCTGCCCTTTGGTTGGCATGTTACAATATTTAATATGACCTACTAATATTTGAGTAATGATCATATTTATTATTAGGGCTGTGCGACAAAGTTTATATTGAAGTTATATATATATATTTATAAACATATACAAGTGTAATTAATCTCACCTTTTTTTGCGGCTTTTGAAATTATTATTCCACAATATTATTTTGTGAGAGGGTAATATTGAGATACTCTAAAATTTTCTACATCTTTGTTGTGCCTACGAGCCCTTTGAGGATTATTGTACTCTCTTTTTACTGTAGTAAACTTTTGACTAGCTTGTCATCACTGTGATTTTTTCCTTCACACTGAGAATTTTTCACATGAATTTGGTGTGTCTTTGATTATTGTTTTTGCTCTTTACTTCTCTTATTTTTTCAATTGAATTGATCTTGATATTTCACCTATGTACTAAAATCCTAACAAGAGGTTCTCAAATTTTTGTTACCCGTTACAAATCCTTACAAGTGGTATTAAAGCATTCTATTCTATTTAGAATTTTAAATGTCGATCATCATTAAGTTTGATGGGACAATCAACTTTTCCATCTAAAGAATTAGATGGAGAACGTTTTACCTATAATAGATTGAAAAGAGCTTTGGAAGGAAAATCTAAGAAGCTAGGCACCATGATTGATGAATAATGGAAGGAGTTAGATGAAAAGGTGTTCTTTGCCATATAACTTTGCTTGTCCAAGGATGTTCTATGTGAAGTGGTTAATGAAACAACCATTGTGGGCTTGTGGTTAAAATTGGAGTCTTTCTATATGACCAACAACTTTTCAAACAAGCTTTGTCTCAAGACGCCTTTATATGCAATATGTATGGCTGAAGGTACTCCTATCCAATCTCATCATAACGAGTTTAATTCTATTATCATGGACGTAGGAAATATTGATGTGAAAGTTGAAGACAAGGACAAAACTATTTTGTTGGTAGCCTTACTCCCTAGTTCTTATAAACACTTCAAAGAAATCATGTTATATAGAACTCATGATACCTTATCTTTTGAAGATGCCAAATCTAACTTACTATCAAAGGAAACATTTGATCTTGAACTTTGTTTTGAGGATAAAGTTGAGGGTTTGGCTATGAGAGGGAGATCCCAAGACAAGGGTAGTAATAGTAATTCAAAGAAATTTAGGTCCAAATTGAAAGGATGTAAATTCAACAAAAATAGTAATTGTAAGAAGTTTGGACATGAAATTTCTAGATGTTACAAGTTGAAAAATAAGTAAGAGAATGAGGTGAAAAAGAAATAACCTTAAAAATCCACTGAAGCTAGTGTTGCTGAGACTAATTATAAAGGCGATGTTCTGTTATCTATTACTTCTATTGATAAGAAGAGTAAAACATGATGGATTCTTGACTTGGGATGCACTTTTCATATGTGTCCTTATAGGGTCTGATTTGTCACTTTTGAACTTGTTAATAATGGTGTTGTTTTGATAAATAATGATGTCCAGTACAAAGTAAGTGACATTGGTAATATTTATATGAAGACTTATGATAGTGTTGTCAAGACTTCATCCAATGCTCATTATGTTCCTGACTGGAAATAGAACTTGATTTCTTTAGGCACCTTTGAATTTGTTGGGTACAAGTACACGATTGAAGGTGGAGTTCTTAAGGTTTTGAAAGGTTCTCTTTTTGATTTTAAAGTTAACCATTTTGGTAGTCTTTATGTCTTGCAAGGTTCAACAATGATATGTTTTTTAGTTGTTTCCTCTCCTATGCCTAATTCTAATGTCACCAGATTATAACATATGCACTTGGGCCATATTAGCAAGAAAGACATGACAATTTTAAGCAAAAAAGGTCTTTTTGGAGATCAAGTCATCGATAAGTTAGAGTTTTATAAAAATTGTGTTTTTGGGAAGGAAAAAAGAGTTATTTTCTATACTGCAACTCATTGTACCAAATATATTCTTGAGTACTTATATTATGATTTATGGGGACGTTTAAAAGTTCTTTCTTGTGGAGGAAAAAGACATTTTATGTCTATTATTGATGATTTTTCTTGTAAAGTTTGGGTTTATTTTTTGAGGCATAAAGAGTGAATCCCTCTATGTATTTAAAAGGTGGAAAAATCTTATTGAAAACTAAACAAATAAAAAGGTTAAAAAGTTTATCGCAAACAATGAGTTAGAGTTTTATGACGTTGACTTCACTAAATTTTGCACATATCATGGTATAGCCAAACATAAGACACTTATAACCTCAAAAGAATGGTGTTGCAAAATAGATGAACACAACTCTTCTAAAAAGGGCGCGTTGTATGCTCTCTAATGCTAGCTTGTAGCATTGATATGATTTTTTGGTTAAGGCAGTCATTACTGCTTGTTATTTGAACAATTGATCTCTACACTATTCTTTTGACTTTAGAATCCTAGAAGAAGTATGGTCATGTAATCCTGTTGACTATCCTATTTTGAGAATTTTTAGATGTCCTGCATATGCACATGTTAATGATGGTAAGCTTGCATCTAAAGCTAAAAGTGCATATTTCTTAGTTCTGCATCCAAGTCTAAGGTATACTATTTATGGTGTTTTGATTCTGAATCTCACAAAGTCATTCTTAATAGGGATGTGACTTTTCATGAGGATGCTTTACTTTCTCCTAAAATAGATTCTACTATTTCTTATTCTACTGGTATAAGTGATTTGAAAAGTACTAGAAAGAAGGTGGAGTTAGAGTTGAGATATGCTTCTCCTTCAAATGTCGATGTCCCTTCTTCCTCTAACACTCCACCAAGTGAACAACATATTGATAGTTCTAGTAACATGGATCTTGTTGAGACACAACTAGATTATTCTATTGCTCGTGATAGACTGAGTAGACAAATTAGAAAGCCTACAAAATATACTAACAACGATGATGATTTGGTTGCTTATATGTTGTTAGTTGCATAAGATGTTGTTGAAGTTATAAAATCTTCTTATTATTGTAAAGTCATTTCTTATGTTCATTCTTTTAAATGGTTAGCAGTGATGAATGAAGAAATTAAGAGTCTTCATAAAAACAGTACATGAGATTTAGTTGAGCTTCTAAAGGGTAAACAAGCTTTGAATTATAAGTAGATCTACAAAAAAAAGGATGGTATTCTTGGGATTGAAGATGCAAGGTGGGAGACAAACTTGGTAGTCAAAAGTTTTGAACAAAGAGAAAGTATTAACTTTAATGAAATCTTTCCCTAATTGTATGTCATACCTTTATTCATTTGCTACTTGCATTTGTTTCTCTTTTCAATTTAGAACTTGAACAACTTGATGCAAAAACTCCTTTCCTTTATGAGGAGCTTAAAAAAGAACTCTAGATGAAGTAGCCTAAGGGAATTGTAGTTCCAATAAGAAGAAACATTTTTGTCACTTGCGTAAGTCTCTTTATAGTCTTAAGCAAGTTCCTAGATCGTGGCATAATAAATTTGATAGTTTTATGTTGGATCGCCTATGTCCTTGGTATTCACAATACGCAGCGGAATGGACCATACTACACAACAAGAAGTATAAACGAAAATTATAACATGTACGAAATTACCTCTTGACTCGGATTGGTATTTGTTTCATTTCATATTTGTAGACGTTACAGTGCGCGAGCGTCCTCTACCAGTATTCACATGAGGATGAACGATCCGGGCAGTAGCTAATGGGTGTTAGCATGTTCTAAAACCCTTTTGAACATCGCATAATTTTTCTTTCGGAAGAAACCGAAGGTGGCTAGGGTTTTCGTCTCTCATCTAATGAGACATAAGTTTCTCTATTTATAGAGAAACTCGAATTCCTATTCTTATTAGGAATAAGAACATCATAATCCTAAATCCATTAGAATTATTGAAGCTCAATAAGTTTCGGCCCATGTTATATCTCATATAATAAAAGCCCAACAATTTATTTCAATCTAGCCAAATAAATATATTCACATATATTTATTCAATGCCTAATAAATTAGGTCCAAGAGAATAAGCTCAGATCATATTACTCTTTGTGTGTGACCCTGTAGGCTCATTTGATGTTGGCAATGGGCTTGATCACACTTCAAGGACCATATGTCATAAGCGGCCTTTAGTAAGACATTATGACTACCCAAATCAAATAAGGATCGGTAATCCGATTTAACCTGTAACCATAGTTACAAACTCAATCCCTTTGTAACACGATATCAAGATTAATCACAAGGCATGGTACATGTCAACCTTTGATTAATCATAGTTTCTTGAT
>JANIJH010000002.1:25341439-25357391 GCA_024520975.1 Erythroxylum areolatum | reverse complement strand
ATGCATATATAAAAGAATACCTCATAATATATTATTAATAAGTCATAATGTTAGTACAAAAGTCACATATATCCATTAGCCTAGGGCACACTACTAACATTTTATACTTAGGCAATGCTTTTTTAGAAACTAATTTGATAGTGTGTTTATTTCAAATAATATGGAGATAGGTCCTTTATGTGTTTGTTCTTATATGTTGATATTATACTTATTGCATCCTACAATAATTCTTTGATCAACAATTTGAACACTCAACTTAACTAGGATTTTGATATCAAAGTCTTTGGTGTAGTTAAGAAGATACTTGGGATGGAAATTAATTGGGATCATAAAATGAGAAAATCATTTCTTTCCCAAAAGAATATATTAATAAGGTGCTGAAAAGGTTTAACATGCCTCTTGCTACACATTTCAAACTACTTTACGATTTATTCCCAACAATGGAGGAAGAAATAGAATGCATGTCTAATGTTCTTTATTCTAGTGCTATTGGAAGTTTATTGTATGCAATGGTGTGCATTACACTTGATTAGCATATGTTGTGACCATAGTGAGTTGGTATATCTACAATCCTGGTAAGGAAGGGTACTTCTAATTTGATTTTGTTGTTTGATGGTCACAAGACTACATCTAATGAAATACTTGGTTTCATGGATGTTGATGATGTTTGTGATCTTGATAGATATAGGTCTTTTTCTAGTTATCTTTTCACTCTTAGTTGTGGTGCTATTAGTTGAAAAGCATCCCTTCAATCTATTATTGCTTTATCTACTATTGCAGCAGAGTATGTTGTAGTCATTGTGGGTGTGAAAGAGGCTATTTGATTGTGGGGTCTTATCATGGAGCTTAGTATTGCATAAGGAGTTGCGTATTTTGATAGTCAAAGTGATATCCTCTTGACCAAGAATGCAGTATTCTAAGATTAGGCATATTGATGTCTAATGTCACTTTATTAAAGAAACTATTGCCAGAGGGGAAGTTCTAGTAAAGAAGATTAATACTTTAAAGAATCTTACAGATATGCTCACCGAACCTCTTCCTATTACCAAGTTTCAACATTGTTAGGACTTGGTTGGAGTTCATAACATTTAGTTGCCCTCTGAGGCTTATGGTGATGGTGAATTTTATCGAATTTGATTGAAGGTAGAGATTTTTTAGAATATAAGTGTCTAAAATTTTCCTCTACCCTTAATTTTGGTTATCATGTTGCAATATTTAATATGGTCCAATAATGTTTGAGCAATGACTATATTTGTTGTTATAGGCACATGGTTAGGTTTTTTTTGAGGCTATATATATACATATACCTTTTTTTTTGAGGTTTTTGGGATTATTATTCCACATTATTTTGTGCGAAGGTAGTATTAAGTGATTGTAAAATTCTCTACATTTTCATTATGCCTGCGATTCTTTTAGGGATTTTGTTATTTTCTTTTCAATATAGAGGACCTCTTGTGCTGTGATTTTCTATTACACCTAGTATTTTTCTTGTAAATTTGATATCTTTGATTATTGTTTTCGCTTTTCACTTCCCTTTTTTTCTCAACTGAAATTATCTTGGTGCTTTTGTTGTGCACTAAGATCTTAACAAGAGGTTTTTGAGTTTTCCTTAGATGCTAAAAATCCTTACAATGTTATCGACACTAGTTCTCCATTTGTAAGCTGATTTTTGTTTTTTTTTTTGGATACAAAGGAAAGGAAACCCAAAGTACTCCCTAACTAGTGCAGCGATCTACGGTACAAAATTCCATGCTGATCCCAGCGAATATGCATCATGACTAGAGCCGGTGGCTCCTGAAGAATTTGGAGTCCTAGGCTTGAGAGTGCGGCGAGAGAGGCCAAATTATCTACACAATGATTTCCTTCTCGATACACGTGTTGAATCTTAACCCCCCACGCACGATGGAGAAAGTCTCAGGTATCTGTCACAAAAAAAAATACTCAGTCAATAGTGTATACGAAGAGAAGAGAATATTGATCACCTCTAACGAATCAATTTTGACGATCACTCGTCGATAACTAAGCGTCCAGGTCAGATGAAGTCCTGAGTGGACTCCTCAGAATTCGGCAACTATCAGCGAGGCTCTTTTGAGATAGTGGGGAAATCCTCCACACCATTATCCATCGCAATCCCTAATACCACCGAAATCTGGTATTGCTTTTTCCTTTTTTAATTCTGCTGACTGAAAGCCGATTTCATGCGTGGATGAAGAAAGAAGTAGTTGGAACTCACTATATGTATTAACTTTGACTCAGTCAGTCGCATGTTACTCAAGAACACACTGAACTTGAGTATGTAACCTTGGAACTTTGTAGCAAGTACTGATAAAAAGTCCACCGTCTCCAGTGCTTTTCTCAAGCTCGAGGCATTACTATATAGCAAAACATGCACCTCCAATATATATATATATATATATATATATATATATACACATACATATATATAAATATAAACCTTCATCTGCAAAGACTTTGTCCAATGTCAATTGCTCATTTTGTCAACACGGATTCTGAAGACACCATGGAAAGAAAACATGCAGGCTTCGTGGTTTTATTTTTGTAAATTAAGAAAGGATGTTCTGCTTGACAAGCTAACAAGAGAATCTTCCTGTTTGAAAGTTGACGAATTTCTTTGCAGTTGCAATTATAAAATTCTAGTTGGCGAGCCAGCATCTCGAGGATTTCTCTCAAATATTAATGTTAGCTCGATAGTTGAGGTCCATGATAATGTCATGTCACGAGTACAGATTGGTCTGTATTTATAATATTTTGCGTAAATGTTTGAATCATTCCGTGGGGTTTCACACATGATTTTGACTTTAAGCTCGATTCAAGTACTTAATTTATTCCACGATGTATGGGTTACTGATTTTAAAGACGGTTTACTAAGTTATATGGACAATTATGCTGGTTCTTTGACCCCCCTCTTGATGCGTATCACAAAATTTAATCCTTATTTTTCAAGTGAAATATATTACAATAGCGCAACAAGACAAAGATGCTGTTCTTACCTGCCTTTTTTTACACTATCTATCAACTTTCTCAGACATTAAACTGGTATTATACGACATTAAACTTGTATTATAGATACTAGACCGCAACATAAACTAATAGAACATATGCACAGTGAGGAAGTTAGACTTAGGAATCGGTGTTTCTATTTTTCTCCATCTTTTCTTTATTGTAATCGAAGACTTGCGCATCGGTGTTTCTGATTAGGTTTAAATAATGTTTTAGTCAGAAGTTGCATGTCAATTTGTAGCCGTACAAAGGTTACGAAAAGAGCTTAAAGACAACTCTAGTCTCTAGATGGACGCTTGACGTCTGTTTACATCTTTATACATATATACATTGACCAACTTAAACTACATTTGACATGAACAAGGCTACGGAGATTTCCAAGCAACAAACTGCGGGCTCTGACGTGTTTTAGTTCGATTTTCAAGAGCAAACACCATCGATTGTTTTGTATTGCAGCCTCTTGATATATGACAATATCTGAAAAGTAGGAAATTGATTAACCACGGATGTATTGATAGTATATATATATATATATTTAGTAGGATTCTAAACTTTTTAAACACACAAACATGAGATTCAGATGTTAGATTTGTATAATTAACATGTAGATATACTTCTCAAGAATTAAACGTTAGACGTGAAATTTGTTGAATTTAGTCCAGCCATTTATTAATTTTATAAAGGTTTTTGAACAAGAATAATGGATCTTATATTCTGTACCATAAGAAATCAGTTTTCTTAATGTTATAAATAAAGGATATGATTGGATTTGTTCTAACATTAAGAAATCATTTCAACCGTAGGTTTTGGTTTTGATCTAATAAATAGTAGCTTGGAAATCTCAGAAATATAAAGGAGAAAGAAAAGTAATTTCAAACACAAAACCACTGATTGCATCGATCTCCAGGAATTGCTGAATAATACACTGGGAATAGAAAGGTATCCAAATTGTACATTTTACACATATAAAGTAGAACAGCCCATTAAAAACTTTCCCTTCTTGAGTATTGCGGCCACCATACTTATTGAACTGTGCTCACTCAACAAGGACATGATTCTTTGTAGTACTCTCCCATCAGCACCGTCTCTTCTAATTAAAACCCCACTTCCAGTTTCTGCACTGTCAACCAAACTGCCATTCCTTAAAGGGAAACACTTTCATTAGCTTTACGATGGAGTTATGTGATGTTTCACAGGATGAAGCAGAAGAAGAATACATATATGATATATGTATATGAAGTTGTGTCAATAATGATCAATTAAGTCATCATCAAAATGCATTAAATGCATCCCCATACTGCTATTAGCTCACCGGTTCACCCATAAAAATCTCGATTACATTAAGTGAACTACATGAATAAGCATAGAGACTGATAATAAGGTGGTGAGGTGAGAATTCATGGCTCCTGCTTGTGGAAGAAGGAGGGAACTACGTCTTGCAACAAGCCATGATCAGGAACATGGAGGTGCTGCTGTTGCTGAAGAGCACTGAGGTTTTGGTAGAGTATGGAACTAGGGTCACCTTGGCCATTTGGTGGAAGCAAACGAGACAAGAGCTCTTGTTGGAAGGTTGATCCCATTGACGTTGATGCTAGAAGTGAAGGGGACAGCATTCCGGCTGCACTGCCTCGAAGCGTTGCTGGACAGTGATGGTTGTGTTGCCCTTCATATGTTGTGATTACAGTTGTTGGGTCTTGGAATGATCTTTCAACCCGTTTTTTGACAATGCATTTTTGACTGGTGCATCTGTAATAACTTCTGTAGTTGATCGAAAAGTAATCAGGAAAAATAGAGTTAAAATGGTAAAAGTTTCAAATTCTTATACATTTTGCATGATATTAGAAGTTCAGTTTTCTGTACAAATTCAATGTGAACCATACATTAATGATTTAGAGACTGAAAACATAGTATTAAGCATAAGATGAATGCAATTAGGGTTCCAAAAGAAAGCGTAAATGCTGGTCTAACTAGAACAAGAAGAGTTCAAAAGCAACAATAACAAAGAGAGAAAAGAAACCAGAACTAGCTAGGAGTGCCCTTATAGTGCAAGCAATGGAAGTTTGCACCGGTATTAGATTTGAAACACCACCCTCATAAGATTAAGGCTAACGCTTTTTCCTTTCACTCTTTTCTTGTTTGTTAGTAAATTAAGATGATAAGTGCATCTCTTCGTCAAAGTTTGGAGTTAAATCTGATAGAAAACTACCTAGGAATCTATGACACACAAGACAAAGAAGTCTAGATCAAAAGTCTGATAGTTATGGAGACGAGGAAAATACGATTTGGCTATAGTATTCTTTGTGCTGTGTTGTGTGCACCCTCAATATGACAATGGAGTAAACTCAAACCTTGGATAAGGGCTGTTCTTCACTGCCTTTTGTCCATACTTCCTCCATCTGTATCCGTCCTCAAGGTGATCAATCTCACTTTTGGTCAAGAAAGCAAATCGTGGCTCCCTTTGCTTTTTCTCCTTTTTTGTCTTGTTGGTCATGCTAAATTGAAGGAGAAAGTCAAAGTGAAAAAGTACGACTAGATCTTATATAGTCACAGTCGCATTAATATGTGAACCAAATTTCTTCTTAAATAGATGCAAGAATAAGCACTATATACTTAGGGTTTGCAGACTATTATTTAATTACTAGTTTAATGAGCAAACTTCAAACATAAACATCCTATCAATTCTAGGTTTATATAAGACTGATTTAAAGATAAATCATCAGTTTGTCTTTTTGCAACAAAGAGGGCTTGCGAGTGTTGGTTTTTTCATCAACAAATTTTGGAAGAATAAGCAAGGAAATTTCCAAGTAGTAAAATTCAAACCGGTTCTTGATCAGAAAACTTTGGCAGTCTGCATAAGAAATTAATCAATACAATGGCATGAAATCTCTATCCATCTTCAGAGGAAAGCATTAACAGGAGATGTTTGTGTTCTTTTACCTTTTTACACACACACACATATATATACAGAAACTATGGTAATTAAAAGGGAATCAAAGAACCTACACTTTCTTTGACTTTTCATCCGCATCTTCACACTGATCTTTCTGCTGCTTGTCTTTCTTCCCGATCTTCGCGGCACCTTCTTCGTTTGGTGCATCATTAGAGGAAGAAGATACGGAGGAGTTTGGAGTGGATGGATTGTTACTATTTTCATTAGCCATCCCAGCTCCAGCTTCTCCAGAGCCAACAAGATCAGCACTTTTGCTTGTAGGGTAGTCTTCTATGGGGCTAATAACCTCGGAAGAGGAGCAAGACATGTCAAAGGCTCTTGACAAGGAAGTATAATCCATGGAACCATGTAAGCAGTCAGTGAAGCTCAAAAAGGAAGGATCAAAACCTTGCAAGCTGTGAGTTGGGATTGGGTGATTGTTGTAAAATGGAGAATTGTCACTGAAGAAAGGGAAGAGTGAGCTCCTGGTGGTTGTTCCATGTTGCTGGTTGTTGAGAAAAGGATCATATTGGTAATTTGTAGGATCCTCCTTTTCCTTTGACATAGAAGAGCTAGGTTGTCGAAGAAGAAAAAAGATAGAGAAGGAAGGGGAATGAAACCAGAGGAGAGTAAAAGGTAAGGCAAAAGGAGTGCAAAAAGAGTTATTGGGAGGAGGGGAAGTTTTAGTTAAGGTGTTCACTAAATTTGGTCTTATAAGAGAGGGGGGGAAAAAAAAAGAACAAGCTTTATCTGGAGAGAAAGAGAGACAAAGGTATTAATTCTTTTGGGTGGTAGCTAGGTTTGGCTAATCTCCACTCTCATCCCAATAGGTTAATAAATCAAACAGACTCAACCCCACTCATATATGTATGTATGTATCAGATGAAAAGAAAACATAGCTGATGGTCAAGTTGATTAACTATTATATTAATTATCCTTGTCTTGCACTGAGCAACATTGATTGAATCCTTAGCAGGGTGCATCATTGGAATTATTGCATTCTTTCATTCAACAACTTTTCTACTTACCAAAACCAAACTTCCTACGGCCTAATTCATCAGGAACAAATATGTAAACTTGTTCACTTATGTTCTTAACAAAACCAATGCTTCTTCTTCTTCTTTTATGCACAATATTTATGTTATAATTAAGGCTGTGAAATTATAATATTAGAGCGAGAAGAAGGTATAAATGGATTTGGAATTTGAAGTATGACGGTCGATTACAGCGACAGAGTTGCAAGTCAGGGTCAAGCGAGAGTCGATGGTGTATAAATGGTCAATACCTTGAGCTATACGGTTTCTAAATATGGGGTATGATTAGTCTTACACGTGTTATGGGATTGGGCACCGTCGTTTGACCGAAGTTGGCACGTGGGAGACATTTCCCCTTTGTTCCCTTCCCCCACCCTCTCGCTCTCTCTCTCTAATCTCTATACATATTCTCTATGTGTTTTTATTTGTATATGTGATTGGTGTATCATCATCATAAGCATGATGATAATCATATGCCTTGCTGATTCGACCCTTACGTCATCATCCTTTTCTCCGAATTTTGTGGCTTACTTCGTGTTCCAAACACATTACGCTCTTCTTTTTCTGGTCAAACTGCCCTTCTCTTGAAAGGACTGTCACTTTGTCCGTTCCATCCTCTTCCAATTACAAACTGTTCAATATTTTAGATTTTTTATTTCAAAATCTATTTTTAATTTTTAATTAAATAGTTAAAATTTTAAAAATTAAAATAATTTAATTTAGATTTATTTTTATTAATATTTTATTGATATAATTAATAAAAACGTAAAAAAAAGGTATGTGATTAATTTTTTTAATCTTTCTTAACAAGATTTTTAAGTCTCCTTCAACAAATACATTAATTGTATATTTGAAATATGATTACTAATTTAATATTAAAAAATTATACAACAAAAATGATTTCACGTTACTCCTCTAAGTATTAGTCTTCACGGTGACATTAATAAAATATTAATGAAAAAACTATTTTGATTTTAGTCGTCGAATTTTAAAAAACTTGGATTCCTTAATTAAAAAATTTTAAATATCAGATATTGGATTAAAAATTAACACATTTTAATTCTTTTTCTCAAATAAAAATTTTAAAATATACAATTGATTACTTATAATTAGATAAGAATATACTTTTTAAGTATTTGAAAAATAAAACTTATATACAAATCAAACTAAAAATTAAAAATTAGAAATCAAATTAATATGACAAAAATTTTAATACAAAATATATTTAAAATGTAGAAACGTAAAAATTCTAAAATTATCCTTGCATGATAAATAGTCACTTACGTACCATTTAAATCACTTCAGCTAGAATGATTTTGTATGAATAAACACTTTGCAAGGCCGAATTGAACCTAAAAGCCTACTACTTGCATTTATTGGAAGGAAGCATGGTTTCTGAATTCAACGAACCCCTTTATGGTATTCAAAGTAAATTTCAATTACTTTGAAGGAAAATATGAGCTTTTCCAGCGGAGTAATTGTAGAAGTAATTGCCTTTGTGGTTCCATTGAAATTAATACTTCTATCAAGTAATTACCTCTTAATTTTATACCTCATAAAGTAATTACATAGACAACTTTTCTACCATGTAAATTTCCCAAAAAGAAAAAGAAAAAACTTTCTCCGGTCTATTTTCTTGATCTAGTTGAAATGATGAGTTTCTTTTAATTAGGAACGACAATGAGATGACTTGTAGGCTTAGATTAAGATGTTTTAATAAGTTGACTCATAGATTAAGTTATGACTCAGATCGATTCAAAGTTCAGAGAGTTAGGCCTCGAGTAGATCTACGGGCTTCTTTTCGAACTCAATTAAAAAATGATGTTATTTTATATTTTTAATTTTAAGAAAATTATTTTAAAAAATTGACAGGATCAACTTAAGGACTGATCTATTGCCATCCCTAATTTTACGGTATAAGGTCTTTCTTAATTAATTTTCATAAGTAACCCTGCACGGTCTTAAATTTTCTTAATTGTTTTCAATTATCAGGTCTACACTAGGTAAGCTATTCTCATTAGAATATAAAAGGTTAGAAATTAATTAACTGTACTCTCTACTATTCTCTTTGTTTTGTTTGTATTAAGGTTGTTGCTAATGAAAAATAGCATTTTTAAATTTAATTTCACATAACTGAGTGAGATCTAATTAATTATAAATTCAAGATTGGAAGGGAAAAATAAAAAATTCTAGTAACTGCTGACAGCTTTTGCCTGTTTTTAACTTTTATACAATTTTTAGCTAATAAATCGGAGGGGATACTGAAGAAAGGTGTATTCCTCTGCCGACATTCAAAAGTAGACAATTTTACGTCCATTAAATTGCGGAGAAAAGCATGTACTTTATGCTTAGAACCGTGACCGAACATTCATCCCTTCATTTTCTATGTCCTATTTATTACGTGAATGGATGCTAACAGAGTAAGACCGGAAGAACATGTGATTTGTTCCTATGCTAAGTTCCTTCAACATCTATACGTTATGAAATAAGATATGAACAAAGTAACGAGAACCGATGATCTGTTAGACGTTAAATTCCTTCATCATTTATATATATATATATATATATATATATAAATGATAAAGGAATTTATATATATGTTATCTTATTTACTTTTTGTGATTTAGGGTATATTTGGGAGTTTAGAATGGAATGGAATAGAATGACAATTAATGGAACGGAATAAAATGGAGTGGAATGAAACGGAGTGGAATGTGCCACTCCATTGTTTGGAAGTTTAAATAAAATAAGAGAGGGTTTGGAAGGCAAGTCATGTCATTCCATCCCTGACCCCTCAATTTAGAAGGTCACAAAATATTAGATTTGGATGGCAAAGGACAAAGCCATTAATTGCCATTCTATCCTGTTTCAAAATAGACTACTAAATAATGACCTGAGTCATTTGGGCCATTCCATTCAATCCCTCCACCCAGCATATTGTTTTTAGTTTTCAGGAGAATGCCCTTTTCAGCAATTACGCTTCCATGTATATACTGAGATCGGTGCATCCGTTTTCTTTTCTGTTTCCACAGCTGCAATGAACAGCACCGTCCGTTTTCTTTTTGGTTTCCACAGGTGCAGTGAACCGCATCGGTGAGGTAGAATTTGTGCATGCTTAAGAGAGAGTAATTAAACAGGAGTCTTATCTAGAAAGAATATATTTGCGTTGCGATCTTACTTAATTTCTTGATCTTGTACATTTTTTAAGCCTGCGGTCATAGAGTTATCGACTTAAGACTGAATGGAACATGTCTCTATTTGGTCTAGGCCGCAAAATAAGAAAGAAACCTATCTGAACAATGATGAACTGGTAGATTTAGCCTACCCTACCCTATTATAATATGAAATAAAGTCAATATACTACGTAGGGCAAGTTGAAGTATCACTGAGTGAGAACAATTTCTAATGATTAATAAATAAACATCTTTAATTTAATATGTATAAATTAGTTTTGCCAATCTGACAAGGGCTAAGAGTATTCAATGTTTGCTAGTGGTTATAATTTCCTAATCACAGTTTAAAATTTGAATATTATACAATATTATTTTGAATTCTACAATATAAAAATTATCTGAAAATTATAAAATTATATTCTGTCCATTTTATGAGATAATATATTTAGAAGTAGATTTTATGATTTTTACTATATTGTTTTATTATGTCTATATTGAGATGTAAAAACTTTAATATATTATTTAATGTAAAAAATAAAAAAAAAACCTATTTGATTAAATAGTTTGTACTTTTATTTACTCTACGATTTTGTAATTTTATGAATATGGTCAATTTTTACAGGAAAATATAGACTTATGAAGCGAACTTTCCGTTGAAAGAATTAAGGTACGGTTGTTTCAATTTCAACTTACCAATTCTGCAACCGAGACAAACATTCTGTGCGTAAAAGAAGCATACATCTCCAATGATAAATGATATTTATCAATACGACTGGTGAGGGTATTTACCCATGTCGGTCTTATTCAAATTGGTTTTTAAGGTCAAATCATAATCAGCAAGCCTTAAAACTTGAGAGAATTACATGAATTTATTGGACCACGTTTTCTGTTTTTATACCACATTTGCAACTAGCTGGTAATAGCGATGTAATACGAGAACAATGATAATAATTGGAGTGAAGATGGCTTTTCTTGCATGACAACTGCAAATGACAGATGCAAATGTGACTTCAGTTCAATCTTGAATAGTGAGGAGGATGAGATGTGGTGAGTCGTCATGTCCACTCCAATCTTGCTTGATAGAGAAGAAGAGATACTGATTTTTTTTCACACAAATGTAATAAAAAGATGAAAAGATACTGATTCAGGACCATTTATTGAAGAGCTTGAGATTGTTGACTTTTGCTAGGGGTTTTATGCAGTTAATGAAAAAACAAATAGGACGTATGATTTCTAGTCAAAGGAGGGCAGGTTTTTTGGTAGGTTTATGTAGTACCCATGAATCTTGCGGACTTGGACATGGACAAAGACACATAATAACAATTTCTTCTTAATAAAAATTTTCTAAACCTATTTCTGAATAATAATTTTACCCAATGGACACAATAGCTTTATTAAGATTATGTACTGCCAATAAGAAATTAACAATTTACAGAACCTTTTTAAACAATTTTGTTTACAAATTACTGAAAATGCTGTTATGTGAATGATAAGTTGCTTGTGAGTAAGTTTTCATTGGCATAGTTATTATGTACGCATATATACAAAAGCTTGCATTTTTAATAAACTTGTTCAATTGGGATATGCATAACCGCACAAACAATAGACTAATATTTGTCTAAGTCTAGTATTATAGTAATTATAGTTTTTAATGTATTTTCTATATCACAAAATCCCATCTTATGAGTTCACATCAGGCAAATTAATTGCATGCAACTTGATTATTCATTAGTAAAGCATTTTCTTTTTTATTATATATTTTTATTAATTGGTAACCTGTACAAAATTGATTAAGTTAATTATGTAGTTAGTAATAAAAAGATATTAAATAAAATTTCTGCCTCATTATTTTTATAGATCATAGAAATAAAATGAACAAAATTTGAATTAGTTTTACATTATGAGTAATGTTTAAACTATATGTCAAAAAATATAAATGGTTATAATTACCACATGTCTTACATGTTTTAAAGTTTACATCAAAAGTAGAACCAAAACTACTAGATAGAGCCAATGAACACATTTAGAACCAAAATTAAAGATTTGATTAAGACAAAGTGTCAAATATCTCTTTAAGATTTCTTATTATTTTTTTGTCACCTCTGTTCTTTTAAATACTTCTAACCAACAAGTTTTCCTATCTTATTCTGTTAAGTTCGTATCTTTCTTTTTTTAGCATGAGGATATCTTTTTACTTGCTGGTTAACAACTAGCCCTTTTCTCCTTGACCTTCCCTAGTAATACCTCAGGCTTTTTGTATTCTCCTCTCCCTTCCCCAGCTCCCTCTCAGCTTTATTGCTCATATGTCCTTGTTAACTCATTCTCTTTTACTACTCTACTACCTCTGTCAACTTTATTTCTACATCTTCCTTCGAGAGTTAGTAATTCCTCTCTAACTAGCTTACTCCTTTAGCTATTGGAATCATCCATCTTACTTCTTTGTTACAGTTTCGTTCAGATAAAACTTCTTCCTCTATTATAGTTGTTAGCAAACCTTTCCCGCCCTCTCCATGTGCTTCTTATTGCCCTGCCAAAGAATGGAATTAAGTGGTTGGTGACAGAGAGCCTTCTATCAAGCTTAAGCTAATTCCTTTAGTAAAGAACTTTCCCTCTTTAATCATTTCTCCCCCTTTATAGGTTCTCTAGGCAGGTGTAATGAAGTGTAATACTACAATTATAGGTTTCTTTTGTGATAAATGTCCTAGATTTCCTTCAATAAAATCTTGGGTTGAAGCCATAATAAACTTGATCTGGAGCAAGTTAGTCACTAAGGAGGATTAATTCCTCTTCAAATTTTGGAAATGAAAAGGAATGAAATAGGTAATGGATTCATCTAGTTGGACAAAGTCTCTCTCAGGAATATCTCTCTATAGGTATTCTTCCATAATATTACCCTAGAGTATTGGTCTAAATTAGGATTGCAGTATTTTGTGAGTATCGTAGGGAAACCTTTAATGCTTAATGAGCAAACTATAATTCTAAAGAAGATGGGATTTGTTAAAGTATGTATTGAAGTTGATAGAGAAGCTAAACTATCGAATACACTTAAAATTCTTAGGTTTGGTGGGGAAGGTGAGTTAATCCCTACTAAAATATCTATTTCTTACTCTTGAAGACCTATCTAGCCCACTTAAACCAAGGTTTGAAGGGAAAAAAACTTATCCCTATAATCAATACCTCTTTCTAGCAACAATTCTCTAGGTTCAATGACACCTTAGGTTTTTGATAAGATTAATATTCCTACTAATCATGATATCCCTTCCTCTTCATACTTACCAGTGGCTTCTATTAATGGCTCCCCCTCTTTTACTAATCTCAAACCTTCAAATTAAATAGTCACGTAGCTCCCACTCTTGTAAGCTCTTACCCCTTCTACAAGAATTGGTTATAGATCAATCGACGGATAACTTGCCCCCAATTTTTCTTATCAAGTTAGGAGATCACAAACTAAACCCTTAAACATCTTTAAAACTTGATGTGTAAGGGACCTAGAAAGTGATAAGAGAGATTCTTCTTCTCCTCAAGCTCCTTGAAGAATATCGAGTAGGAAGCAAAAAGAAAGAGCTTGTTAGCCTCATCTAACCCATGATCATTATCTAGAATATAAGGGGTTTGAATTGGCCTAAGAAACAACAAACCATGTAAAATAATCTTAGAGAGAAAATATTATACTAATTGGTCTATTAGAAAATAAAATTAAAGAACTAACTTTTTTAAAGATATATGGGATTTTGGAAATAAATGGCAAGCTCTATCTAATCATGCCTCTCACTATTAGGAGAGAATTATTGTAGCCTTTAACATTAAAGCTCATTAAGTTATGTTCATTTAGCAATTTGATCAATTTTTGTAGTTGTAATTTTAATTTTGGTTACATTAGGAAGTGATCCATATAATCTCTGTCTATGGCTCTAATTTTTCATTCTAAAGAAAACATTTTATGGAAAGATCTTAAGGAGCTAGCCAAAAGCATCAATGGCCTTTAGATTATATTAAGATATTTCAACTGTAATTTTTTCTCTCAGGAAGTTGAAGGCTTGGGAATAAATTCTAGAAATGTTGATGAGGAATCTAAAAATTCTTTGGACAGTATTGATCTTATGGATTTATCCTTTAGTGATAACTATTTTACCTAGTCTTATAAATAGGATGGCTCTTTCCTAATTAGGAAAAAAGCTTGATAGGGAAATTGTTAACTTAAATTGGATAACAAAATTTCCTAGTAGTACAAATTTTTTCAATACCTCGTGGATTTCTAATCACTCTCCTCTTGAGATTAATCTTAACTCTCATATGAGAAAGCTTCAAATCCCCTTTTGAGTTGTTAACTTTCCAACCAAACTTGATGGTTGTGAGAATATAATAGCTAGAAGACCAGATGCCTTAATAGTGGGATATGAAGGCCATAAGCTCCTTAGAAACTTGTATCTAAAGAAACTTCACAGAGATCATTTCATATATAATTTTCTTAAAGCAATTGATGTGGTTAGGAATGAGCTTCAAGTAACACAAGAGAAACTATATGCAAAACCTCTAAAAGTGATCTTGAAACTGTAAGAGAAACCAAAGCTAAATTCCTACCTTTCCTCTCTTAAAACCTATAATTCCTTACAAAAGTAAAAGGCTAGGATCTATTGGCTATAATAATGAGGGCTCCAATTCATCATTTTTCTTTAGTTCTATCCAATCTGAAAGGAATATTAATAAAATATTTGGCATTATGAACCTTAAAGGCAACCCCTACTGTGATCAAGATAACATGAAGGTTTTTGGCTCTCAATTACTTCAAATATGTCCTTATTACTGAAGTTGTTTCCTTAAGCCCTCTTAATTTATTATCAAAATATATGAATCCTTACCTTAAACAAATTCAAACCAATTCTCTTATAGCCCCAATTAGTAATCTTGAGATCGAAAACAAATTTTCAATTTCAATTCAGATAAAGCTTTAGGACCTGATGGATTTAATGCATATTTCTTCCAAAGGTCCTGGAACTTACTAGGAAATTATATATGCAATGCTATCAATGAGTTCTTTTCAAATGTTATTCTGTTTAAAGAACTAAATGAAACCTTTATAGGACTTGTTCCCAAAATTTCTAACATATAATCTTTTCAAGATTAGAGGCCCATTTCTTATTGTAATATTCTTTATAAAATCATTTTAAATATCCTAGCGTTGAGAATTAACGCTATTATAAATGACTTAATCAATATGAATGATGACCCTATGTCTATGTTCAAAAGGGTTTAAAGCATTAGACAAATGAATCCTTTACCACCCTACATCTTTGCACTAGTTATTGAGGTAGTCATTAAACTGATCTCTTGGCACATTTCTTAATGTAAGCCATTCAATTCCACTTTAAATGCAAAAACTTGAAGCTTTTTAACCTATAATTTGCAATTGCTAATGGATTGTTTTCAATAGTTCTCTAATGTTGCTAGCCTTTTTATTAATAAGAGGAAAGTTTAAATCTTCATCTCGCAAGCCTCTAACTCCCTAGAACATGAATTGGTACATTTATCTAGACTTCAATTGAGTAAAGCACCTTTTAAATATCTAGGATTACCAAATATCTTGCAAGCTTATTTATAATGATTGAAAACTACCATATGATATGTTCTATAAAGAACAAGCAATTGGAAATGCAAGGTACTAACATATGAAAAAAATGCTAATTAATCTCATATGTTCTTGGTGTTAGAGTAGTGCCTTAAAGGCAATCGCCTTTAGCGCGTTTTGTACAAAGTTGTGTACATACTTTATGAATAAATAAAGAAAGGCATATTTC
>JANIJH010000002.1:25314297-25332253 GCA_024520975.1 Erythroxylum areolatum | reverse complement strand
TGGTGTTGAATGCTATAGTTACTAGTTGGCAAATAGTCTCAGGCACAGCAACTCGCCATATAAACATTTCCTCAAAGCCCATTGACCTATCCTTTGCAGCTTTCATCAAGCAACTACATTTCATTGGCTTAATTTCAGAGATGGTAACACTACTGTCCATTTCTTTTTCTAGCCATTCAGTATTGGAATTCTTCAAGCTTTGTCTTCCCTTCTTGGTTTATGCTGCCTCTTACTTTAAGGATTCTTTGACACGGTAACAAGGTAGTTAAACTATGATTAATCTAATAACTTTTATCATTTGAACGTAGGCTTAGATTGTTAGATCATAAACCAAAAGGAAAGAGTGTCTAATCTGTCTAAATTGCCAAAGTAACATGATCTCTTGCGACTTTCTTTGCTTCTAACACAAGCCAATGGAAGATGATGTGTGGGTGAGGGTTTGTAATTGTCTTAACAACTATGCAAAATGACTTGGAAACATGGAAGTCTGTCAAAATCAAACTTTTGGGCAAAGTGGGCGTTGTTGATGATGAGGAGCTTATCATGACTTGGAGTTAGTTGGTGCTTTTGGGGTCTTAAAGTGATGATATGACAAAATTCAGAAAGTATTTGAGCAACAAATCATGGGCTGAAGTCTTCTTGAGCATCATGTCTTGTGGTCCCTCTATGGTACGATCTTACCAAACCCAAGTAGAAAAACACAAGAAATTGGAAAGAGGCATGAATTGATGATAAGAAATTTTATAGGCCCACGCTGAGGCATGAAGAGTTAGACTTGACCTACGGAATAGTCTGATTGACTCAGGGAAAAGCTCTTTAAGGACGTAAGACATATGTTGATGGTGTATCACACAAATCTTGATGAAGAAAAGTTCAAAGATTGATCTATTTGATTTCAGATTTGATCATTCAGGCTTAATTAAAAATAACAAATCAAATTATATTTACTTAAATTCAAATTCAAATAATAATATTTAAATTCAGATTTAATTAAACTCGAGCCTTAGAGATTCCGGCTCAATCCAATCCGTCAACACTCCTGCGCGGTAGGTTGGGAATGCCACTCGTTTATACAGTTAAAGTTCTCAGAATAACATATAAATTGGTCCAAGCCCATTATATGAAAGAGAGAAAAAATAAAAACAGTGTTTTGTTATTCATTAGTTGGGATGGACAGGGCAGTGATTGAAGCCCAAATACTACTGCTCGTTAGCAGATAACAGTAGTTAAGAAAGTACAAGAAAACCATGAATTATGAATACAAAAGGTGAAAACTGTTTTGTGGTACAGGTGTGAATGATGTATGAACTCTAGTGTGAATGAATCTGAAGATGCAGTTGGATAAGACGAGAGCATGGATATTTCCTGTTTTAGCTTCCGCATTCTGTAGTTTCATAGTTTTGATGTGATCAGGTTCTCGGCATGAGTGAAATCTATGCAAGAAACCAGAAATAAAATGAAAATCCAACCAATACAAATCAAAATCAATTGTGACTGGTTGAGGAGAAATTTTCTTTATGAGGTAGTATATTAATCAAATAATCAATGTATTGAGATACTTAAAAGTACATAATTTACAGTTTCCATATCCTATTGACTAGTCGCATTCCTGTAAACAAGTAGCTGATGAAGAACAGCGTACCATAGATTCCTTCTTTCGTTGAATGATCATAACCATGGTAGGAAAGTAATCATTTGGCAGTCCAATATGCGTACTTTGAGTGGGTAATCAGGTAGCGATTCTTGAATCCTCATCATCTGTACATCCAATAACCTTTTCTCAGTCACTTTCCATGAGATCTGCAATAGTGATCTTACCACAGTTCGTTCTATCTAATGAGTCAAATTGGTTGCTAATCTGCAGGATGTCTTTCTCGGCAACCTTCCCCATCTCCTTCAGCTTATATAGAACAAACTCAGATTTGCTGCAGACATTGAAAAAAACATCATATTGGCAAGTGCTCATGCTTAGACCTTGTCTATAGCGAGAAGCAAGCTTACATCTGTAACTTTTAGATACATATCTAACAATGGTCTTTTTATCTTGTTATACAATAAAATATTAAAACTATACCCTGTTGTTACATTTTAATCTACAACTTGTCATGGACTTTCATTCTCATGTTTAAGGACGCAGATCTCTTGATTTACTGCAGGAAATTTTCTTATCACGTCAGTTTATCACTTCCACTAGATCTTCCATTAACTTTTCTTATTTTCTTCAGAATGCAAGTTAATGGAACTGTTAATATCGGCTTCTCATTATCATCAATTGCTAGAACCCAAGTCCCATTACTGTTATGCTGCATAGCGATTTTTGTTGAAATCTTTTCATTTCTAGATAACTTTTCAATATAGATGTGTTACAGCTTTAATTTTGTAGGAATTAATGTTGATAGCATCTAACTAACAACAGCTATCCATTCCTATCTTCTCTTTAACTGCTTCTGTTCTTTAGTTTTTATGGTATTTGGTACATTCTGCAATTGGGTAGATAAGGGCATTGAAACAGTTTATAGCTGCAAGGATTGTTGTGAAGCTAGCAAAATCAATTTTTGTCCGGGGGAAAGAAATAGATCTAATGTTCCTTGAGTATATATATATATATCTACAACAACAACATTTTAGTATAAATTTCGTAAGATGCAAGGTCTAAGGAGGTAAGTAGTACACAGTTTACTCCTAAGTTTTAACTAATAAAAACGTTGTTTTAAAAAAAAATTTAAGATTTGTTTAAAAAAACAAAAGCCAAAAATGTAAAAATTGTACTAAAAAAGAATAGATAGAATAAAATAAGAAAATTAAAAAAATAAATAAATAATAAAGTAATAAAATATAATAAAAGTAAAAACAAAAACAAAAAAATAAGAAACAAATAAATAATAAATACAAACAATAATACTAATAGTAATAAAAAATAAAATAAAGATAAAAAACATTTAAACTTACGATGTAAAAAATAGGATTAATTACTAAAAAACCCCAAAATTTTCTCAATTTTTAATTATAACTCAAACTTAAAAAAGTAGCAATAAAATGCTCAAACTTTCAATTTTTTTCAATTCTAGCTTGATGTTAGTCTTATCGTTATCTTTGCTAACATGACACTGCCACGTGTCAAAAAACCCTCATTAATCAGACACCTTAGTATCATTAGGAGAAGTGAGTTATATTATTAAAACATCATTTTTTGATGATACTAAAATTTCAAGAGAAAACACAATACGATAGAATTTTAAAAAAAAAACTGAATTGTGTTTGATGAGAAACCAAATATATATCTTGTTTATCATCCTTCAGTTTCTATCTCTTCCTGGAGTATCCTCGCAAAAATGAAACTTTTTCCCCCACATTTTAAGGCAAATTTAGTACTGGATGTGTGACCTTTAATGGAGATTTCATATTTGCTACAAGAAAAACAAGGGAAAAAAAGTAAAAAAAAAAGGGAATTGGGAAGGAAAGAGAGCAGAAGAAGCAAATGTGGGACTTTAAATTTCCTCCATCATGCATTTCTCGTTACTTTCCTCATTTCCAAACATAAAACACAACAATAAGAGACAGAAAGCAAGCCTCATGTGCCAATTGAGTTGAATCAAAACAAAACAAATTCAAATTAAACTGATAGGCTTAGCCTAAAAAGAAGAAGAAAAATTTTATTATCTAAGAGGAACACTGGCAACAAGCCTAGTACCGACTCTGTCCAACCTTTTGACCATAGCAACAACTTTCAAATTACCCTCCTGCCAGAACGTCTCCACCATCCTCTCCCCAATATCCTTTCCTCTTTCCTCATTATCTATTACAATCATTGTTGGGGGCCTCGCCCCACTTATAGTACGTCTAAAAGCTCCGACCTCCATAGCCACCTTCTTGATCTCTTGCATCCCTAAAATCAATGGCACTCTTTTGGGTTCCACAATCTTATCGACCGATAACGCCTTTCCTAACCCCAACAAATCCCCTTCCAGTAAGATGTCCACCAATGGCCCAGCTTGACTGTAATTCCACATATGGTGTGACATCCCTACTTCTACTGACAATGTCACCCTTATTTTCTTAGTGGGTGCCTCATGTTAGGGGTAACCAACTCAAAGATCAAATCTTTTTCTATTCCAGGAGTATCATCAAGAAACAATGTAGTTTCAATAATGTAACTCCTAATGACATTAAGGTGTCTGATTTGACAAGTGACAGTTATGTCAGCAAAAATAACGGTAAGAAAAATGTCGGGTGAAAATTGAAAAAAATGAAAGTTTGAATATTTTATTGTTAATTTTTAAAGTTTAGGCTATAATTGAAAATTTGAGAAAAATTTGAGCTTTTTTAGTAAAACCTAAAAAATACTAAAGGAGAAGTACTATAGAGAAAGGTATTTAGGCTAAATACAAGGTACATGAATCGAATGAAAGGTTCAAAAAATTTATGGACAAAGAGAATGATCTTTTTATGTAAGATTTTTTTATTATTATCTTAGCTTGCCAAAGTCTCCTATTGAGAGACAAGTCCTCGGTAAGGTCTTATTCTTTTCTCCTATAGTCCTTAAGTACAATATTCTCACATATTTTTATTGGGGAATCGAGATGTTTCCTCTTCTAAACTACCTAAATTTTGTCTCCTTTAATTTACCATCTATATTTCTAATCTTATCTTTATGGTTGTTACAGTTTTGGATATCCTCTTTGTTTTTATATAGAGGAATTAATGCACTAAATCTCCACTAATTCGTCATTTTTGCATACTTAAGGATCTTATTAAAAATATTGACTAGTCAAGTGAGGTGTTCTTCTCTTAGGCTCTTCCACACTTTTATGGGTAGCTCATCAGGTCCTACCATCCTTCCACTCTTTATCTGCCTCAAAACTCCTTTAATTTCTTCTTTTATGATTTGTCGGGGACAGGTGAAGTTTCAATATTTCTCAGACGTTCTAAGATCACCCAAGAAGATGGGAGATGTCATCTCCGCCTTCATTAAAAAGGTGATAGACATATCTTTATCATCCCCTCTTGATGTCATTTTCGTCCATGATCACCTATCTTGCTTCATTCATTATAGAATGAACTTGATCCAAGTCTTTTACTTTCTATTCCTTAACTCTCACCAAATTATAAATATTCCTTTCTTTGCCTTTAGTTTCCAATCGTTAATATAATCTCTCATAAGCTCTATTTTTAGCTTCTGAGACTTTTTGTTTGCCAATTTGTAACTTTCACTATTAATTACTTTCTCTGCATCAGTGTTTGCTATCTAATAAAGCTTTATAAGAAACTTTCTTGATCTTTGCCTTTTTTTGTACATCTTCATTAGATCATTAAAACCCCATCTTACTATCCCTAGGCCATTTAGAAACTCCCAAGATCTCCTTATCTACTTGTAATTGCTACTCCCTTCCATATATGGTTAGTATCTCCTTCTAGTTTTTATTCTTCTATAGACATTACTCTATCTCTATATCCCCTTTTAGATTATAACATCTAACTCTATTATACCTTCGAGGTTTTCTCTTCTTTTTCCAACCCTTGATGATAAGATCTATAATCAACAATCTATGTTGAGGTGACATGCATGCGTTAGGTATCACTTTGTAATCTTTACAATTAAGTCGATCGCTCCACTTTACAAAGAAGTAGTCAATTTAAGTCTTCACGATTCTATTTTTAAAAGTCACTTAGTGCTCCTCTTTTTTTTCCCCGAAAAAAGAGTTGGCTAATATCAAATCAAACACTACTGCAAAGTCTAATAAAGCAATCCTACTCTCACTTCTATCTCCGTACCTAAAACTCATATGAGCCTGTGAATACCCATCCTCGATTGCTCATATATGGCCATTAAAGTCTCCTCCTATAATAATTTTCTTGTTAGAGAGAATATGTTGAATCGTCTTATCTAGTTCTTCCCAGAATTAACACTTAAGTTGTTCTTCTAACCTTATTTGGTGTGTATAAGCACACACCACATTGAAAACAATATCTAAGGATAAAATTTTATCACTAGTCCTCTTTATTCACACAATATTATGTATGAGTTCTTTTACAATCAAGATCCCTGAACCATTTCTTTTCCTCGAATACTCTGAATATTAAAGTTTGAACCCATTTATCTCTTTCACTTTAACCTTCATCCATTTTATCTCTTAGATGTATGCTATATGAATTTTATATTTATCTAAAATCTTCACTAATAATGACTTGATCGTAAGAGTCTCGATTTTCCATAAACTTCTTTGCAATTCATTAACATCTCTTTTCTTAGAGTTAAAATTCACCGAATATCATCAAAATTCATTGTCATCACTCCCCCCCTAAATTCCTAACACAAGCTAAGAAAAGTAACAACGGATTGGAAATTAAAAATTCAGATAAAAAGGATAGACTAGTAATAAGCTACAAGGATGAACTACTAAAGCAATTAAAAACTTGAATCAAATAATCTAAACTAATAGCAACACTAGGAAATAAATAGCAACAGTAAAAAAGAAGAAAGAAAACAATCAAAGAAGATAAATAAATTAAAAAGTCACACCAACCAAATTTCGAAAATCTTTTTACTTTTTGAAAAAAAAAAAGCGAAAAAACAAAAGGTAGAATGTGTAAGATGGTGCTATGGTTTCACACTCTATTGATCCTGTGGAACAAGTGTGGTTATGGCACAGGTGTCTTCTCTCTGGATTAACTCAACTTGTTTTGCTCTGTTTGTTTCAGTTAGTGGCTTAACCTAAAAGATATAATCTCACGTCACTAGATCTGGGAAACTGCTTTTGTTAATTGCATATTCATTTCTAATCTTAGTGAATCTTCGTTTATTCGATTCTAGCACTCTGGTCATTAAAACTAATAGATGATCAATCAAACTTATAGTGTCTATATCTGGTAGAAAACTAGAATCACGAATGTTACCTGATTGACCCATCATGATCCAGGTCTGCTGCTATCAAATCACCCATGGTGACTTTTCTTTGGAGAACCCATTTAGCAATCCTACGGTTCCTTTTCTCTATCCTAAGCTCGGCAAGATACAGGAAAGCCCTGGCAACTGCCAATGTACTTACTAATAGCCAAACAGTTGCAAAACATCTTCCAGTTACAGTGGTGAAAGCATAATCTCCATAGCCAACAGTTGTGACAGAGGTAACAGAGAGATAAAAGCTATTAACCCAACTCAGTTTCTCCAGGAAGTGCACTGAAATTGTTCCTATGGCTATGCATCCGATTACTACAGCCAAAGCCAACGCCACTTTGATTCTAATTCTCATCCTTCCTTTAGCTTTATCAACCATATAAGCTCGAACCATCGTATTGAACCTATTCTCATCCACAGTGCTCAACAAAATGGCCTCTTGCCTGTCGCAGATGTATGTGACTAGGCCATTAAGCAGGATGTCAATGAAACCGAAACCAACCAATATGAAAGCACAAGTAAAGAGCTTGGTGAACGTGGAGTCTGGAACAATATCACCATAGCCGATGGTGCAAAGTGTAACCACAGTATAGTACACGGCGTCAACAGGCTTGTAGGTGGTCTTGCCCTTAAAGCTTCCACTAGCAAGGAAAATTATAACGACAGTGACGAGATACAAGGCTACACCAATAAACGCTTGTTTAACAATCAGAGGGACTGATTTCCGGGGTGGTCTGGGGTCAAAAGAATCACTGAAGGACTCCCTGGCTTCAGTGAATACCGATGGTGCAGACAGCGAACGATGGGTGATTCTGCGTCTGCCCTTGTTCAAATTGGCAATGAGATTCACATATGAAGCTGTACTTGGTGTTCTGATGATTGGAATAACGGCATCATTGTTGATGAGATGCGCAGCTGATTGACGCCCCTTTCTGGGTGATGGTCTGCTAGGCTCTTCATGTGTCGGCTTGGAGGAGAGAAAAGGCTCATCCATGTTGGATCAACCATGGTAATCACAGTAATTGAAGCAACCCTCTTTCCTTTGTTTTTTCCCAGAGACAGCTTCCCCCCCAACAGTTGCAATTATATAACTACCTGTAAGTCAATCCTCTCAACGAAGAATGTTTGGTTTCCACGCCATACCTGTTTATATCTAACATTCAAATGAAACATACCAATCTGTCTGCCAACTGCCACTCATTAAGACTCCCAAATATCGGGGTTGACTTGACAATTCTGAAATTGGGATTATCAGGATTCATAGTAATCATAGCTTATGCAAGGAGTTAACCCTTTTGTTACAGTTAGCCTTTTAGATTCCGCAAGGTTTTCGTTTTGGTGACTGGGATTGTTTTTGAAATCGATCATTTAGATACGTCTTTGACGTAAATTAAAATCAATGAGCTTGCAGATAAAGCAGACACCTGTGACAGAGAGATCAAAATCAATGAAGAGAGTTCCAGATTCTGCTCCGGTTTTGGTGATTTGATTCCAATGTGTCAATCACTCAAGAGTCAAGACAGTAAAAAACAAAAGAAACGTAAGTAAAGGAAATCCCTCTGTGGCAGTTTGTGGTCACCTCATAGGTAGGATTAAAAATTAATTAAAAAAATATATAAGTGGTTTTGCTGATTAATAATAAGTAATGGACAAAATTGTAATTGACGTGGTAAGAATAAATGTATCATTTAATTAAAAAAATCAGTTTGTTACTAAAGAAAAAATTCCCCACCTGAAAACTTTGAGTCTCGAATCTTGTTCCTAATGGATTAGATATAGGATGAGTATGCTCTACACTCGCCTATAAAGATCTTGTGTATCAGAAAGTCTTTAACAGTCTGGGACTATATACAAAACAATTCCGTTGCTTGATTAGAGTTTAATGGAAAAAGAGTGAAGGTACTGATGTAACTATTGTTACAGAGTGGGAAGAGAGAGTTGTGAAGATTTCACAATAATCTACCAGATACCTCAGTACTTTCAATTCGACTTTGGTTAGTCGATGATCTTGTCAAAAAGAGTTGTTTATACAGATTTGTTGTTCGTTTTCCCTGTGTACCCTTCGGGGTCCCTTGTATAGCATTAGAGCTAGAACTTTCGTTCTAGCCCGAGGTATATTTCGATATACCAATTTCCCAAGACCACCACAGACTTGGAGGTCTTGCATCTCGCATGACTCATACCAGTAACCCAAGTCCCCCACAGACTTGGAGGTCTTGCAATTAGTTTGATTAACTGGTGACTGGGTCATTAGAGTGAGCAACTAAATATTTCACAACCTGACCAAAAGTAACATTGACTCAAGAATATAATCAAAGAGAGTAGGGAAAGAGCCTATATAAAAACATGGAAACACTATCCAACGACCCTATTCATTTATCTTCAACCTTATCTATGTCTTCTTTAACTTCTAGTGTAAAGCGTGTGTTATCTAATCGTATTGAAAACTTTGTAGAAAATACCAATGTACTTGTAGAAAATTGTGTTTGTGAGTTTTCTTTACTTTTATTGAGTTTGTACAGTATATATTTTCATGATTGTTTTTGGACGAGAAGTATTTGTACTATCTTGTCTACTTCTAGACCTCAAGAAATCATCTAGAGTTCCAGATTGGAACAGTGTGGTTTCAGATCTACCACTGCAGAACAATACGTGAAGCTTGAAATTCCAAAAGAACTCATTTCTTTATGGAAGAAGCAAAATCATACATGCAGGGGAACCTAGCTTTGATACCATACTGGGGATCCCAACGGGCACACAGAGAAAACATACAATAAACCTGTATAAACAACTCTTTTTGATAAGATCATCACTAACCAAAGTCAGATTGGAAGTACTGAGGTGTTTGGTAGACTATTGTGAAGCAACTTGAGATCTTTTGTGACTATCGGTAAATTCCAGGTATGATGGTCAACAAAGCCCTCTGTACCTCTCCTGGCTCACGTGCAAAACTCTCATCTTTCCTTTTGGGAACCTTACTCTCTTCACAACTCTCTCTTCCCACTCTGTAATAATAGTCGCAATAGTACCTTCACTCTTTCCCCATTAAATTCTAATCAAGTAGCAGAATTGTTAGGTATATAGTCCCAGATTGTCAAAGAATTTCTGATACATAAGATTCTCAGAAGAGGCGAGTGTAGAGCATACTTATCCTACATCCAGTCCACTAGGAAAATGACTCGAGACCCAAGATTTTCAGGAGAGGAAGAAGCTTAGAAAGAAACACATAAACAAACTTCATTCAAATAAGACTTCTAAACCAAATCATGCTTCTAATGGAAGAGTAACCTTGCGTTTATAGGCAAAGCTAAGGTTAGAAATGTAAATCTACCTAGGAGACACACTCATTACATCTTTAGAAAAGAAAGTTAAAGTACAATGATTACAACTTTATCAAAGCTACTTTCCAAAAGTAGATAGTAAGATGATAAGATGGAATTTGAGAACAGTATTTTGTGGACCATCTTTTATCAAAAGACTCCAAAGTAAAAACAAACAACTTTCTCAAAAGTCGTGTCCCACTTTATAAAGTTAAAGTGAGTTCAGGATCATCTGTCAAGTCCATCTCCTTATCGATTTGTTCAATAAGTTGATGGATATCAGTGGTAGCCCAATTCTGAAGGCCATGGGCCAAAGCTAGTTTCTTAAATTGGGCTGGATAGGGAACTGGACTCCATAGTTCTGCGATAGATAGGACAAGGTAGATCACTGACTTATATATGGAGAACCTTATCATGTACAAAAGTCTACTGATTTGTTGGTGGTGTTGTGATTTGTCACTAAAGAGAATTAGCATCATAATAAGGTTTAAGAGATGTACAAAGGGTTGAAGGGATCGAATTTTGAGATTGATTCAACTGGTCTAAAAAAGCATATAATTCTTCCGTGACAACTGTGCTTTCATTAGGCCAAGCAATAGAAGTGCGCCAAAACTGGATATGGTTGAAGGTACATAAGTGTCTAGAATCAGTCATGTAATAAGGACGATGAATCAAGTAAATAGCATAAACATTGTGGTTATCTACTGAGGAATCCTATAGACAATGGTGAGTCAATTGTAGTGACATATCCATGCGTCATTTATCTAAGGGTTGAATGATCTAGAATTTGTTGGATTAGACAGATGTCGATACAGATGAAGAGGTGAGAAAGCAATGGAACAAGCATAAAGGGCAAATAAAGCCCAGAGATGCCAAAGGGTAGACTCATAAAGGATGTCATATATATGATACATGAGTTTATAAGGAGTGATAACATCAAAATGACTAGGGGTTGGCAAGATGCCAAACTTAAGAAGAGTTAAATGTAGATAGTAAAACAAACTCTGATGAAGTAGTGGAAAGAGATCAACAATAGAGGTTGGAGGTTGAGAAAACAAAGGAGGAAACTCTTTTTTGTATTTTACAAACTTGGGAAACTTTATTAACCAATACAATAGGATTGGAAGTTTCAAAGAAGAAGAGACAAACAAGAGAGGCTTATTAGGTGTAGAGAGATAATCGACTAGGGTGTTTTGGTGACCTTTAATATGGCAGATGGAGAATTTATAACGGGAAAACCATTCCTGCCAATGAAGCAATTGACTGTTGGAAATCCTTTTCTTGGGCCGATCAAGGATTTTGGGGAATAAGGTATTATCCATTTCAATGAAAAAATGATAAGGAGTGAGGTGGAAAGCAAAATTTTCAATACCTCTTTTGACAGCGAGAATCTCCTTGTGGCTGATATGATAATGACATTCAGATGAGTTGAATTGGCCGCTTGTATGTCCACAGTAATATCTTTTGTCATTGAGTTCTTTGATGAGAACAACACCCTGGTGGGTGTTACTAGCATCAGTCTGTAAGATGCGTTGTCCTGTGTCAGGAATCTTTAATGGTGGAGGGTCCTGACAAATATGCTTTAGGTGTTGGAAAACCTTTGTTTGTTCCTTAGTTCAAGGTGGTGGATTCTTTTTCAAAATCTTAGATAAGCTTGAAGTGTAAGCTGTCACGTGTGGTATGAAATCTCAAATATAATTAACAATTTCAAAGAATTGTTGTATCTGATTGACAATGAGATATTATCGAAAAATTGTAACAGCTCTTTTGCAATATATGGACCAGGTTGGTAGAATCCATCTTTGAAATGCATACCCAGAAACTCAATTTCTGTAGTGCCAAAGATGCTTTTCGAAGCTAAAAGCATAATTCCATATTGTTTAGTAATATCCAAAAATTTCTGCAGTAAGGCCTGATGTTCCTCATAGGTCTTTGAGAACAGTAAGATATCATCAATGTAGATTAGTTCACTGTAAAGGATAGGCTTATAAATCTTGGTCATAGATTTCTAAAACATTGATGGGACGACTTTAAGACCAAATGGCGTAACAGTCCATTGATATTGTGCATTGGAATGCTGAACGCAGCTTTGTATCTCTCAGTTGGGTGAATACCCAGTTGCCAAAATCCTGCCTTAAGATCAAACTTGGAAAAGATAACAACTTCTTTAAGGAATATTACTTGAGTACTTCATCTTGCAGGAAAACATTCAAAGGTTTGTAGTCAATGACTAATCTCTTTTTTCCATGTTTTTGCTCCAAGCATTTATTGACATAAAATGCTTGGCAAGCCCATTCCGACTTTGTGAGCTCAATAAGTCCTTGTTTCAAAAGATTGCACACTCATCTAGTGTTAAGCTTTAGATCATTAGGGTTCATCCCTAGATGTGTGGCTTTCATAGGATTGATATCCTCGTTCTTCTTAAGGTAGACTTATGAAAAAGTCAACATTTTTCAACAGCGGATATGAGTGAGAAAATTATGCATAAGATTCAGGATAATATTCCAACAGTTTATCTCGAAGTGCAGTATAAAGTGTAGGAACTTAGGTAAGTTCAAACACATTTTTGATATCAGTGTATGGACTTAATAGTGATCGACACCTGAGGCTTGTGGGTATGATCTGCAAGGGTGAGACTTTACTGTATGTATCCATACCAATCAGAATGTCTGGGCCTGGTATATTGCTTTTAAGAACTTTAGTCCAAACTGTACATTGAGGAAAGAATTGAAATTTGATTATTCTTTTGATAATTAACCTAATCTTGAAAGAGTTTCCATCAGCAGTAGTAAAGTATTCTTCATGAGAAGTCCATGCATCAGATGATAAGATATTGGGCTTCATAATCGTACGACTGGATCCAGTATCTATAAACGCGATAGCTTTAATGGGCTTATCATATTTGTCCTGTTGGAAGAGTTGGATTTGGACAAAAGGTCATTGAACTGGTATACGATCTACTTTCAGGCAAGTCTGTTGTAGCATGTATAGAAAATCATCCTTTGAGAATCAGAGAAATTAGAGAATTCTTCATCTTCTGATGTTGATACAGAAATAGAAAACTTGGTGTCCTCATCTTCTTGAGATTGCTCTTTAATCAATTATTCAAAGTTGTTGGATGAATTAATAGGCAATATGGATTGCATCTACTTCAACAACTGAACATCTGTCTTGGTTACATGAGGACATGTGTGTGCAAAGTGTCTATGCTATCCACAGAGGACATATCAAGTAGGCTTTTGTCGATAGGAAGATTTCTTGAAAAACCAAACAAATCTTCTCTTTTTTCCATCATTCTTCCTTTCATAGGTTTTCTTCAAAGGCTTGTAGCCTACCTGCTTTTTATGGAACTTTCTTTGGGGTAGACTTGATGAAGATGAGCTTTCTTCTTACTATAACACTCATAAGTTTTTATATCTTTGCACTTAATCTGGAGATAAGGCTTCTTGCAAACCTGTTTGAGAATCGAACTGCCTTTAATGATATTCTTGAATAAGGTATGTTGGTCATTTAACTTATCAAGAGAAGTTAGAGCAAGCTGGTAGATTTCTCTAAGAGATATTGTTGACACATCGCACTGTAAAGAAACTATGGTCCTTTGTAGTTCTGGTTGCAGTTGATCTGAAAGGGGTGAGATAAAACTATATAGCAAGTTAACATCATTCCATCCATTCAAGAGATAGTACCTATCTATCATTCGTTGGTAATGCTTCTGGATATCACGCTTGTCAAGTGAACAACATTTTGTTGCAAATTATTCTTGACGGATCTGCTTGTCAATAAGCTGAAAGTCACCAATAAATTCTTTATGGATTACTCCAAGAAGTGCTCCTTCTATAGTGACTTGGATGTACTGAAGTCTTTGGTATTCATTTATACTTTGTCACCATTCTCGCAAAGTACCGGTGAAATGAGATGTGAATTCAAAAAAAAAAATCTAGTAAGGGATGATTTGGTCTAGTCATTTGAAGATCAATCCATGCACCAAATTCATGTATTCTTTCTCTCCATTTCTTTGGAGGTAGATCATCAAAAGTAAACCAAGGTCCTAAAGTAGGCTTGGTTTGAGACTATGCAGTTGTCTGAGCTGGTGTTGCTTATGGTGCTGGTTCAGGTCTGAAAGGTTCAGTACTTATGGATTATGCTTCACTGATTTTAGGTTCAACTTTAGTAGTTTGAGGCATAGCCATCAGAACATTGGATAACTCTGATAGATCAGCTAGTTGTGGTAAAAAATCAGTAAACAGTTCATAGATATGTTCAGATGGTGTTGCAGAAATTTCAGATGTTGTAACAGAGGCTTTAGAACAAGCTTCTGTATTATCTGATTGAGAAGTGAAATCTTCTACAAGAGATTTAGTAGTCAGAGTTGTAAGGAAGTCTGTCTGTGGAGCTTTATCCTTCCCAGTAGATGAAGTGGAAGGTTGAACTTTCGGTGGATACATAGGACGTGTATGAATCTGTAATGGCTTACTCCATTGATTGACTGGCTCAAATGGTGTATAAGAAGATGATGGCTTAGGAACCTTTGATTTCTCATAAACTCTTTTCTCAAGAACTCTGTCAGATTTTTACTTTAACATTGACCTTTTAGGTTTTTCTGGAGTTGTCTGAGGATGAATGTACTGTCTAATCAAAGGATAATTGAATTTGAAAACCTTTGAGTAGTCAGCTTCTTCTCGATACTTCTAATACATAGGCGATGGGTATATTGGCTGAGTATTTGGAAACAATGAATAGGATGAGTCATATACTGTTTTGATTGTGCAAAATACGTGTCAGCTTCCATTTGTTACACAATTCCTTGTATCTTTTGTATCTCCGAACTTTAGCGTCAAAGTCAGGCCCCATATAATGGTTAGAGATGTAGTATTTAAGTTCAGCATCAAGACGCTGAATTTGAGCTTTATACGACTGATACATCTGTTGAATCTGCTTAGAGATTGCATCGACTTTGTGATAAGTAGCAATATTTTATTAACTAATTCCATCCAGCTTAGAATCAATTGTTCTTAAAACTTTGTTCTATGTTATTGCATTTGATGTTTTCCAGTTGAGAACTTCGTCAGAAGGATTAGATACGAGTGTACCTTATGAAGTGATTCCTGTGGCTCAGATATAAGGGTTATAGAGAACCCTCGTTGATTTATCAGTACTCCTGGATAATGAAGAAAAATCTTCCTCGTATGGTTTGCCATCATACAGGGTATAGGAGTAGGAGTCATAACAGGAACTGCTGGCGTTGTTTGATATGTAGATGACATTAGCATCTCTCTAAGGGATCTAGGTCTAGATCTTTCGATTTGTAGACATCTAAGAGTGCTAGAATCATCTGGATCTGGATCTAGATCATCTCTATGTGGATGATACTCACGAGAAGGCATACAGTAAGGTTTTGGCTTTTTCTTCTTCCTTCTCTTTCTTGCATATCGTTCATCATCATCATCACTATCTGACTTAAGATTAAGACAGAATGGATGGGTCGATGTCCTATATAAAATGTCCATGATGATGACTAAAATAGACTAGCACTCTGTTGGATTTGAAGTAATGAATAGGATGACCAAATTTACCTTCTATATGTGAGAATACGGGCTGGATCATAAGGATTGCCCTAGATGTAGAAGGTTTAGATGGATCTTCATTGGGTCTAGCATAGATGGATTTAATAGTTCCATCTCCCAATGTCTTTAGAATCGAAGGAGTGGTCGTATGAAAAGAGTGTCGATGAGGCGTGTAAAACATTTTTTGGTAGTTAGTGATCCATTTAGTAGGCATTAAGTTTTCAAGCTCTTGTAAAGAGCATCCGAAGTGGAATTCGGAAAGTTAAGGTCCAAATCATGATTTTGTAGATGATAGATCATCTGGCGATGTAAAGTAGCCATAATGGCTGTATGATCTTGATCTGCTCCAGTGATTTTGATCTGAACTTGCAGACGTTTAGATAAAGTAGGATCATCCAACCTGATGTTGAAATTAGGTGCTAAAGTTAAGATGACACTTTCGTTGTTGAGTGTTGTCAGCAGAGTACCAATAAGAGCATTTTGGTACATTGTGTAGGTAATGTCTAGAAGAGATATCTTGGCTATAATAGGTATTCCTTCTCTTCCATGAAGTGTAAGAACAAGGCATATAACTCTAACATGAAGATGTGTATTATTTTTCTCCCTTCATAAAGAAACGAGTCCTTTAAGGATTCCAATTAGAACTCTGGATGATTTCTTTCACATGAGGTCTAGAAGTAGACGAGATAGTACAGATACTTCTCATCTAAAAATGATCATGAGAATATATACTATACGAACTCAACAAAGGTAAAGAAGACTCATAAACACGATTTTCTACAGGTACATAGGTAATTACTACAAGGTTTTGAATACGATTAATGTTGGATCCCGTTTCTGGAATCCAACTCATAACAAAAGATCATCAAACATCAAAAGCGTGGTTCCTTGAAATCTCTTCTTGCTCTGATACCACAAATGTTGGGACCCAATTTGAAAACCGGACCCCAATCGGAAAGATGGAAAACAGAGCGAAATCGAAACGAAAGAATCCGAAGCGGAAACATAAGGCGAAAACATATCGGAAACAAATCGGAATCAAAAGGAGAACGAATCAAATGAAAACAAAATGGTTCAATCTAACTGAATCAAATTTTCCGACATCCTTGAATCGCAAAAACTTAGGAAAACCAAATTAGTGTTGGAAACCTTAAGAGTAAACCAATCCGACTCGGTATAAATTTTTTTCTTTTTTATTCTTTATTCAATCTCATATAATTTCCCCTTTGGAATTTATCACTTCCAAAACTTTAATTCATTTTATGCTTCATATGCGAATCATAACCATCAATTTATACCCAATGAGCACTTCAATAATTCAGATCCATCATCACAATCATCGGACCTTCCGTCCGGAACCAAACACAAACAATATTCAATATATATATATATATATATATAACCATAATTCACTATTCTATTCCATATATAAATCCATAATTCAATCAATCCCATTCATATATCATCACCATACACAAATCTATTGTAACATCCCATCACCGATGGGAAGGGTAAAATAGTAATTTAGGACGGGTTATGAGTGTGTAAACTAGTCTCCGCATGTTCATGCATAATGTGGCCTCCATATATGCATAAATTGTAATTTTTGTATATGCACATGATTGTATATGCATTCATGACATTTCCCGGCAGATGTGTTTATTGTGGAAAATGTGAAATTTGTGCTTGAAAAATTAATTGGAGTGGATTTTTGTGTGTTTTATATTTTTGGGGACTTTTAGGAATTTTTCTGAAATTTTTGGGAGTCAATGTCCGGATCGGAAAAATTGTTAAGTGACGGACTGATTGGATTTTCGGTACTGAAAAAGACTGTCCAATGGCACTGGAAATTAGACTTATGATTTTAGGATTTACTATTTTGAGCCACTGGACTTTTGGGACAAAATTTGGAGAAAAATTGGACTAGAAATTGGAAGAGAAGTAAGTGATTACATGAGGGATTGACATGTAGCAAGTGACATGTGTCACTTGCCTACCATGCCACCCTAGTTACTTAGGAAAAAGGGAAGCCAACTCTTCCACGATGTTCTCTTTGTTTAAGTTGATAAGTGTTTTTTTTTATGAAAGTTTCTCCTCTCACCGTAGCTTCCATTCTCTCTTCTTCTCCTTTGATTTTTCTTCTTCTTATTAATTGCTACTCATCTCCACCTACACCA
>JANIJH010000002.1:25296743-25312155 GCA_024520975.1 Erythroxylum areolatum | reverse complement strand
CTTGGGTTCGAGCCGTGGCTCACCCTTGACCAAAGAGGACAATACCTGGAGTGATGGCGGTAGAGGCCGGGCTCTACATATACTTTGTATAATGCGGTGCTATTATCTAAATAATATTGTAATATCTACAATGTAATGCAAAATTGTAGAGGAGATGAGTAATAAAATGGAGAACAAGATGAGTTGTTTAGATGTGACTACATCACGTGATGAGGTGAAGGCCATTAAGAGTAAGGTGGTACTTGAAGGTCGAATGGAATTTGAAAGTTTGGAAATAATTTTTTGTTTGTACCAAAAGTGAACAAGATCCCATAAGTATAGGTAGTGGAAGACCTTGGCTGAAATGCTTAGGTCTATTGTCAATTGGATGAAGTGTTTGAAATATAATAAAGTTTGGAGACGTGGATAACCATGAACTAATTCCAAGTAATATGAGGTTTATCAAGTGACATTAAGTTATAGATAATCAAGTTAGACATAGATTGGAAATAAGGATAACATTCTTAGCCGAGCTTCGTCTAGCCAGGTCACGAGCCACAAGCTGAGGCTATCCTGGCTCGTGGTCCGAAGGGAAGTTGCAAAACGATGTCGTTTTGCCAATTTAAAAAAAGTGTAGACGGGTTAGGCCATAGACGACTTAACCCGTGGGTTGGGCAGAGTCGGGTTAGGCGCAACCCAAATTCGGATGCCATTCTTAGTTTGATGATATATAAAATTACATGTTTAATGTTTTTAATTGGGTATGATGATGCATGAGGAGTGAAATTTGGATACTTGTTTCAATGAAAACAAAGAGAGTGTTAGAAATATGAATAACCACTCCATTATATTTATTTAACTTATAAAATCTTTTATATGATTTGGTAATATATACATGCGGGTTGTTATGAATATTTGAAATAGATAATATATGAAAGTAGTGATGTATATGTAAGTAATTGTAAACTACCGTCTCTTTCTTCTCCAAATTGTGAACAAGTTGTCGGCTTCACTTTAACTACTTATACTAACTTGATATTCATGAACATTCCGATAAGTGATTGATATATTTAAGTACCAACTTTTGGATGGTTAATATATTATTATAGTTATTTATAAATGAAAAGAAATTTTCAATGTTTGAATATCAAAACAACCATTATCAACCGAAGTTATAGTCTTCAACTTGATCCTTGCGTTGCGAATAAATGTATACAAATGATTATATAGGATATGTCATTTATTATTTTTTTTACAAGGATTCATAATATTGTATTGAAGAAGTTAAGATATTTTTTACTAACTTCTGCATTTTTATAAGTTCGTAAATAACATTAAATTTGTTATATAATCTTAAAATTGTAGTATTTTTTGCATGTTTATTTAGATAAAATGAAGAAATGACTCATATCTTATATTTGTAACGACTTATAACTTACATTTTAAAGTGAGGATGTTATGTATTATAAGTGATAGTATTTTTTCTTCATATATAAGAGTGGTATTAAATGTATGAAGTTATGTTATTATATGTATTAAGGCATTGTATTAAATGTGCTCAATCATGGTATTCTCACATTTAATTGAAAGTATTACATATTTGTTATAAGGAATGATATTTTTTTCTTTGAATTAATAGTATTGAATGTATTGAAGAATGATATTCATTGTACTCAATTATAATATTCTCATATTAAAGTGAAGGTTGTTACATAATTATTATGAATAATGATATATTTTGTTCATATGAGTGGTACTGAATTTATAAAGTTATGATATCATATATATTGAGGTATGGTATTCATTATGCTCAATTGTAGTATTCTTATATTAAATGAAAATGTTACTTATCTATTATGAGTGACGATGTTTTTTATTCATAAGAGTTTTATTGAATATATAAAGTTATGGTATCATATATATTGATGCATGATATTGAATACGATCAATCATAGTATTCTCATATTAAAGTGAACGTGTTGCATATTTGTTATGAGCAATCGTATTTTTTGTTCATAAGAGTAGTGTTAAAGGTATGAACTTGTGGTATTGTATGCATTAAGGCATGGTACTTTTTACTCAATCATGAAAGCTCTAAAATTTTTTAACTTTTAATTTCCTCTTATTAGGTAGAAAAATCTTGAGTGTGAAATTGTGATATTAATGGATTTTGTCTCGTTTGGAAAATTTGCAAATATGTTAATTATTTTATTTTAAATTAAGCAACTTAAGAAATGTATTATACTTCTAACATGTGGGTATTAATGGTCATGTTTCTTAATACATGCTTTAGAATATCCATGTGTTAATGGTCGTGTTAAGCTTTAAGCATATAGGCAAGACGACTAACTATGCACGATATGAAAAACATATGTTATGAGGTGTATTTTTATGTACACACCTAACAAAACGATTGTATTTATGCCCATATGCATCTATAGGAGATAAATATTAAATCGAGCATTATTACAATTATCTTAATTAATTTATCAAGTTTGTATTACTACATCTTTAATAAGGCCCTGTTAATATCTATGGTCATAAAGTAGTGTTTTTTTGTTTAAATGTTAATAATAAAATGTTGATGTATTATATAAATTTCTTAAAACTCATGTCATACTTGATTAATGAGAATCAATGATAACATGCCTTAACATTTTAGTTTGGAGTTCTTAAAACTATGTTAGTTTCTTGGCATTAATTTGTTTATATGAGGGTTTTTTTTTTGTAGAAATTAAACTATTATTTCACATATTCTTTTTGGTAGTTGCTTAATTTATTGTGAAATTTAAATTCTAATTTGTTAGGTCTACATTAACCAAAATTTGAAAGTTGTATGACTAAATATTGTGTTAATCAATTTACAGATAGGGAGTAATACATGACATAAGATATAGGGTATTTCTTTTTGTGTTACCCTGTATAGCATAAATGGAATTCTACTTTATGTTCTACTAATGCTTTAATTTAAGTAAAGTTAGTACAAAATATTATCTGTTATACTATGTACGACAATTTCAATAAAATTTGCATTTGTTATAAAAGGAAATTTTTATTGAAGATACGACTAAAAGGTTCTTATATTAATTTCATGCCATTAACTAATGCAATTACGATTATGTAAAAAGTTTCATTTGGTTAAAAATTTCATTCATTGTTATTAATCTAAGGTCATTGGTTTATTTAATAATCTGAAAATAATTTATCTAATTATGAAAATGATTATTAAATTTAGTTGTTACATGGTTGGGGAGTCTTTCTTCCTCTATAAATCACTGAGAATGAATTTAGTTGTTACATGGTTGGGGAGTCTTTCATCCTCTATAAATCACTGAGAATGTACCATGTAGTATGAAACACAATATGAAACGTCTCTGCGCTTATTCTAACTCAAAGCATATATGAGTATATTGAAGTACTTAAAGGATTATATTGTTGGAAAATAAACCAAGACCTTGTTATGGGTAGAGTGAAAAAAAATTCTTTTGTTTATATATGTTTAATATAATAACTTGAAACATGAATTAAAAAACAAGTAAAAGACAACAAAAGGGCATATCAAAATTGCTAGCTCCCTTATTTCTTTTCATTTAATAAAGAAGGACTAAGGTTTCTTTTAGGTTGAATAAAAATTAATTAATTAAGATTATATTCTAACCATGATTATAATTATAAATCATAGTATTATTAGATAAATTAAATCTAATAATTCATCTTTCCATCTCAATTAATCATGTTATAGTCAGAGATCAAGATTGATATATAGTAATATTTCATGAAAATTATAATACTGGGAATGTTAAAGTGGTTTGACTATAGTTGTCCGTGTATAGTTTTAACATATAATGCAATTATTTTATCATCCAATGTTCCATTTAAAGTGAAGTATGAAATTACTATCTACTTTATTTTAATATACTAATATTCAATTTCTAGAAATTATAATCATACTCATTCTTACTTAATTAGTAACTGAATTGTAATTGATATTTGAAATTAACCATTAACAATATCAAATCATTATGCTTATATAAATTCTTAAATTATTACTAATAAAGTATAGTAGAACATTACTCCTATAAAAACCTATGAAGTATCTTCTTAAGTTTTGCATGATTTCATCTTGTTCTTATGAAGCTTTTGATCAAAATAATAAACCTATTAGTAGTAATTATATTTTATTATCATCAAAACATCAATTAAAACCTTTCTTGGCTTAATAATTACCTTCCTTTTTCACCTTTATGACCTTCTTTTCTATTTAATTGTGTTAATCAATTTGTAGAAGATAGGGAGTAATACACGACATAAAATATAGGGTATTTCTTTTTGTGTCACCATGTATAGCATAAATGGAGTTCTACTTTATGTTCTATTAATGCTTTAATTTAAGTAAAGTTAGTACAAAATATTATCTGTTATACTATGTATTATGTAAAAGGTTTCATTTGGTTAAAAATTTCATTCATTATTATTAATCTAAGGTCATTGGTTCATTTAATAAACTGAAAATAATTTATCTAATTATGAAAATGTTTATTAAATTTAGTTGTTACATGGTTGGGAAGTCTTTCATCCTCTATAAATCATTAAGAATGTACCATATAGTATGAAACACAATATGAAATGTCTTTACCCTTATTCTAACTCAAATCATATATAAGTATATTGAAGTGCTTAAAGAATTATATTATTGGAAAATAAACCAAGACCATGTTATGGGTAGAGTGAAAAAAATTCTTTTGTTTTATATATGTTTAATATAATAACTTGAAACATGAATAAAAAAAAAGTAAAAGACAATAAAAGGGCATATCAAGATTGCTAGCTCCCTTATATCTTTTCATTTAATAAAGAAGGACTAAGGTTTCTTTTAGGTTGAATAAAAATTACTTAATTAAAATTATAGTCTAACCATGATTACAATTATAAATCATAGTTAAAATTAGATAAATTAAATCTACTTATAATTCATCTTTCCTGCTCTAATTAATGATGTTATAGTCAGAGATCAAGATTGATATATAGTAATATTTCATGAAAATTATAATACTAGGAATGTTAAAGTGGTTTGACTATAGTTGTCCGTGTATAGTTATAACATATAATGCAATTATTTTATCATCCAATGTTCCGTTTAAAGTGAAGTATGAAATTACTATCTACTTTATTTAAATATGCTAATATTCAAGTTTTAGAAATTACATTCATACTCATTCTTACTTAATTAGTAACTGAATTATAATTGATATTTGAAATTAACCATTAAAATATCAAATCATTCTACTTATATAAATTCTTAAAATATTACTACTAAAGTATAGTAGAACATTACTCCTATAAAAACCTATGAAGTATCTTCTTAAGTTTTGCATGATTTCATTTTGTTTTTATGAAGCTTTTGATCAAAATAATAAACCTATTAGTAGTCTTTATAATTTATTATCATCAAAACATCAATTGAAACCTTCCTTGGTTTAATAATTACCTTCCTTTTCACCTTTATGACCTTCTTTTCCATCTAATGAAGGAGATGGTGCTCCAATTACAACTTTATCCTTCTTTTATGGAAATCAACAATAAAAAACTTAAATGTCAACCATACCAAATTAACTATCATAACCACACGTAGCATTCATAAAGACCAAACCATATATTCTAATAAATTATCACTTGGCCACACTAAAAGCTATGAATTCTTACCTAATACTATGAAAAGCACAAACTAATAACAACATATTGTCCTTTAATCCATCCCTCACCAACTCAATCATTTTTAATGGACTCAACACCATAAAAACCATGTCCAAATGTCTGTTTAGATTACCATGTCTACTTCTCAATTTTTTAGTGGGTTTGTTGATACAATTATACCTTACTTCATAGGCATCTAAAACACAATGTGTTACAAGAATCAAAATATATTTGGGTGTTTGCTTTTGGCTTCTACTCAACACTAATAAATGAAAAAAGAGGTTGTTACATTCTATTGGGTGGAAGGAGTTTTTAAAAACTTCTTAAGGAAGTTCCATACAAAGAAAATTATTTTATTACCTGTCTTAATATGAATTATTGTACACAAGCGTATACCAATCTATTTTTGTTTTTCACATTTTCCCTTAAAATTTTCTAAAATGGATATAGTTCACAGATATACAGACATATAATTAATTGTATCTAATATAATCTTTAATAAAAAAAAGTTTAGTACATGTATATATGTCAATTCATATCGTTCACATTGTCTCTTTAAAACTTTACATGAATACAATTGACCATGTACGTAGACAAGTAGTTAACCATATCCAACAAAACTTTTAATAGATACAATGTGGTACTCGAGCATGTGCCAATCTGTGTCTTTCACATAGTCTCTTCAAAAATTATAACATAAATGTGGTTGATTGCTTAGACACGTAATTAATCGTGTTCAAAAAAAACTTTAATGGAAAGGTTTTAATACACAAGTGTATGTCAATTCATGTCCTTCTTATAATCCTTTCAAAAATTATAACATAAACATAGTTTTTTAAAAACTATGTCTAATAAAATTTTTACTGGGCATAGTTTGGTACAAATGCATTTACCAATCTATGCGCTTTACATTATCCCTTCAAAATTTCTAACATGAATACATTTAACTACATAGACGTATAGTTAACCATGCTATTAACTATAGACATGTGTCAATATATGTCCTTTGCATTGTCCCTTCAAAATTTTTAACACGAATAATATTGACCACATGAGCATGTAGTTAACCGTGTTTAAAAAAGCTTTTAATAGACACAATTTGGCACATGAACATGTACTAGTCTACTTCTTTCACAGTTTGCCTTTATATAGGCGAATATATTACTTATTTATAACGAATTATCATATTTTTTGTAAATACAAGTGGTATGATATGTATATAATCCTAGTATTGTGTGTTCGTTGATGCTTGATATTGTTTGTAGTCAGTCATGGTATTCATATATTTAAGTGAAGGTGTTGCTCATTTTAATAGGTAATGATAATTCTTATACATAGTAGTGACATTGAATGTATCGAATCTTGTTATAGTTTGTACTAAGGTACATTATTCTTTGTATTAAGTCATGGTATTCCCATTATAAAGTGTAGGTGTTACTTATTTTTAATAAGAGATGACCTTTTTTGTGCATAAGTGTGATTTGAATGTAGTGAGTCCTGGTATAGTTTATATTGTGAGATAATATTCTTTATCCTCAACCATAGCATTCCTATTTTAAAGTGTAACTGTTACTTATATTTAATGAGTGGTAGTATTTTTGGTATATAATGTCAGTATTACATACATTAAATCCTCATATTGCTTGTATTAAGGCATTGTGTTCTTTGCTCTTAGTCATGGTATTACCATATAAAAGTGAAGGCATAACTTCTTTTTTAATAAGTAACAATAATTTTTATACATTAGGTGTCATATAGTACGTAATGAGAGATGGTATTACTTGCACTTATCTTTTGTATGATATTCTCTAATATGTAAGGAGTCAAGTGATAGTATTTCCTACATAGTCTTGGTACAATTTCATCTCATGGTGTTAGAATTTTTTTAAAAAGCTTATAGTTTTTACAATTTAGAGAAGTGGCATTTATATATTAGACTCAATTTTTAAAATGTTTTTAGTTATATTTTTTAATTCAGAAAAATGTATTAGTAGAGAAAGATGACAATATTACAGAATTTCTACATTTTATTTCTTTGCAAATAAACACATCTTTGTAGAAATTCAATATGTGGCCAATAAAAATCATATTAAAAAATATATCAACACAATCCTTACACTAATTGTTAAACAATGATTTGCAGTATAATCCTTACATTATACAACAAGTACCACTATATTAATAAAAATGTCTCTATATTACATAACTATACTATTAAATTAATACAATAAATACTAACATATGTTCATAGTTGAAAATACACACAACAAAATAAACTCAAAACTTGATTGCATATTGGTCATGAAATGTTGCTTAAATGGGTTTATTTGGTTGAGGTGCTAAAATTGCGTATCATTGGCAATATGGAGCTTATCTAGTTAAGGTGCTCAAATTGCTTATTATTGGCAACATGGAGCTTATCTTCTTTCATCATCAATGCCTCAAGACTTCTTCTTTTCCTTGCCATTAAACTAAAACTAAAATGTCAATAACTATCCATGTATAAACCTAAAATAATGGATATATAGTAACCCAACAAGTTACTCACTCATTACCTTTGCATATGTTGTATTTGATGATGTAGTCATTTTTGATACCACTCAACTCGTCAAATGATATGTTTAAATATATATCTAAACAAATTTATTATAAACATAATGAGTGACATCTAAAAACATCATAGAAAGAAATGAAGAAAGGACATCATACATCAATTATCATGTTATATGTGTGTTTAAAAAGTAATGAGATGAGATTTAAGTTCTTTTTTTAGGGTTCTATTAAAAAAGAAATGAAAAATGAAGATGGCAAAGATAATAAAGATGCAGGAAAAAGGAACTTTAGGATTATCAAGTAAGTTTTCTCAATTCAAATTTACTCATTCACTTATTATACTATAAAATTAGATAATTATCCTTATCATTATTACATCTATTTAAAAATGATAAGTTGATAGCCAATGACCATGAATAGTTACTAGTTGTCAGCTACCTAATTGGGTTTATAAACAATATAAAATTTAAATATAATAATAACAATTAATGTCTGAACTGGTATTTGTACTTATAGAGAATAATATTATGATTGGTATTTATACTTATAAAGAATAATATTGTGGTTTATCTTACATGTATAAGTATATAATTGATTATCATTATCAATGTATTAACAGTCATAAAGACAATTTTGAGTTATTATGCTTTTTTGCGATTTTAGGTCATTTAAATACTTTTAAAAAACATTTAATGATAAGTAGTTTAGTCTTTTGTATTCGAAAGTCTTGACATTCTTAAATTGGCAAATGATAATAAAATCTTAAGATTAATTACGCATTTATCATAATTCATATTTTAATAAGTGTCATGTCCTTTTGGACATTAAAAAGAAAATAGTTCAAGCCTTGTTTCTTTATCTAATGTAGTAGTTGATTATCTAGCCTTGTTTCTTTATCTAATTTAGTAGTTGATTATCCAACCTTGTTTCTTTGTCTAATGTAGTAATTGATTATCATGCTTTATTGTTTTTTTAATAAAAAACCATTTACTTTATTTCTTTAATAGTCTATCCATTAATCTTTAAATTTATTATGCTTATTTAAATAATTTTATCTCATTGAAATTTACGCTATTTCTCGCTAGTATTTTTTAAGTTAAATAATTGAATTAAAAGAAATAAGAATACAAGGTTAAAATGATAAGTCTACTTGGTAACTAATTATATAACATACTCCAAATAGAGCTAAAGTAAGCTTAGCTTAGAGATATACATGAAAACATTCTTGCAAGAGTTGAGTTTGGAAATCTTTTAACTTAGGTTCTCATTCTTTGTTACAAATCCAAGTCTCCCTCTCATGATCGTATCTCATATGTAACTCTTGGGAGGAATTAACAATGGTTATTTAAGTTTATTGATAGTTGTGTGCATATGAAATTTCTCAACTTTCAACTATATTTTTGCTTCAAAGCAATTATATGTCAAGATATATGAACTATTCTCTAATTCAATAAGCTTACTTGAAATACAACTTTATATATTAAGAAGTTGTCCTTGCCTACATTTTGATTTAGACTGAGTAATACAGTTGCATATTATTCTTAGATTGGAGAATTGTTGAACTTTAATCTATACCCCTAATGCAAATGTATATTGAAAAAAATAGATAGTTTATAATCTTAAGTTGTTACTTACGCAACTTACAACATAAAAGATAGCTATTGTTTCCCCTTATAATTTACATTACTATTAATTGCTATTTTATGACAAATTATAGGATGAAGGAGACCTTAAAAAAAACCTACTTTAACCTAATACTAGATACTAGCTAATGTTACGAATTAAGAATACATAGTATAGATTAGTTACTATAAAAGGAAAAAGTCATGTATGATTTATGCAAATCATATTATATAAGTCCTTCAATAAATAAGAAATAATTGAGCTTTTTTATTATATGGTGTTAGAGAAGTGCTCTAAAGGAAATCACCTTTAGCACTTATTGTACAAATCATTTTATCATTAATAAAAGCATTTTTTATTATTTCAATATTCATACATTTATGGATTTGATGTTGATCTTAAATTGATTTAATGAAATCGTTGATACAAAACATAGCATGTAGGAAATCATGATGAGATCATGATAATGAGATTCCTATCATATGTAGTTATGTTAATATCTAAACTTTACTTAATCATAGGATTAATGAGATGAGATATCATTAATTTGGATAGACTAGCATATGTTATACTCCTTGATTGGATCAAGCAGTAGATCTCATAAATTGTAGACATGAGTTGTTTGAAATTAACGTGTGAATGCTTACTAAGGGTAGTAAGTACATTGGATTGACCTACTATGAGACAATCGTATGAATATTCTATTCCAGTGTAAATAATAGTCTCATCACAGCAATGGTGCAAATATCCTTTGACTTGAGGTGCTCAAGGATATTTCAGATATTGATCATGCGCTTTGACTCCATTCATCGATGCCTTTTAGAGGTTACTCATAGGGTGGTGATTGGGTACAACTTGAGGTATTTGGAGGTAATTGAGTAGCTAATAAAGGATTTACCACTCCTAATAGAAGGAGATGACACCCGCGACCTCTTGTCGGGGTCATTACTTAGGAGTCTCTAGCCAGAACAGATATATGTCATGAAGAGAGTCTTGAATGATACATAGAGTAATGAGATCCTTAGGACAAGATTTAATATTACTTGGACTAGATGTGACGTAGTTAGTCTAATGAGAGTTGACACTTTGACCATACTCTGAACCAAGTGGGGTAAAAATGGTGAAATGACGAATTGTATGACAACATTGCATATGGAAGGGTTCATAGTCAAACCACTAAATTTTCGATCAATTAGGGGTCATGACGTGTTGCTAGATACCGCTCTTGACTCACTTGAATTAAGTGTTAATTCAAGTGGCCAATATAACCGGGAACTTAATGGGTCACACATATAGGAGATCCAAAGGATGAGTAAAATGGCCTTGAATGGTGATTTAAGATATGAGAGAGTATTTCGAGATCGTGATAGTAGAAAACATTGCATGGAATGAATTAGAAACAAGTGTTATTAGCTGTCAATTTGGTTATTAACTTCTCAAAACTTTCATTAATGCATGTTATTCATCGTCATTAACTTCCCATAACTTCCATTAATGTATGTTATTTATGGTCATTAACTTCCCATAACTTCCATTAATGTATACTATTCATGACCATTAACTTCCCATAACTCTTAATTAGTGATGGGAGTTATGGAAGGTTAAATAGTATAGAAAATAGAGATGATTTTTGTGCATTCTTTTTCTCTCTAACTCTCACAAGAGTTCTTGTGTTTACTAGCACAAAGAAAGAATTTTGGCTATCTCCTAATGAAATTCCATCCTTCTATCTTCGTGTGAACTTTCATTAGAGCTGATCTATGTTGATCATTGTGTTTATGACAATTCAACACAGAGAAGATTAAAGAACGAAGGAGATCGTCGGAAAGGTATGTAAATATCTTACATTTCATGTTTTTGTTTTCTATATCTATATGCATAAGTAGACCTGGTTTTTGAGTTTTCGTTTTATTTTTCGTTATGTATATTTGATATGTATTATGTATGAGATGCATGATTAGAACCTTATAGTGGTATCAGAGCCATGTTGTGCCTTGTTAGATGTAGAATACATGACATGTGAAAATTGTTTTCATGGTTGTGATAACTTAGGATCCTGCAATGTTTTGTTCAAAATTAATTATAGAAAAATGTTTTTCATGATTTTCTTTCACAATCTGTTTATAAACTATAAGTGAATGATTCAGTGTGATTGAAAATATTTTTAATATGATTAAAATATTTAATTTCAGATTTATAAGAACATATATGAAATCTATCTTTCTGTTGGTCATGTGATGTCTATTGGCTAAATTGATGAGGTTACGCATGATTTTTGTAGAATTTGATTATGGAAAAGTTATGCGAACATATTTGGGATGTGTTTATACCTTTTAAATTTTTGTATAATTATTAAAATTATTAAATAATTTTATCAAACAATTTTTCAGATCTGGACAGTTTTCCAGAAATTATAGGATCTGTTTTGATTGATGTTCTTGTATGTTTATATTTCAGTTCCAGAACCTTAAAAATTATTTTTATATGATAAAAATATGTTAATTTGATATATGATGCATTCCTAAATGATTTTGTTCAAAATTTGATTTTCAAAATATTTGTCGCTTTTAGTATCTTATTGATATTTTGGTTATCATAATAATTTTTGGGTGATTCCTAAATTATTTTGATCATCATAAAATGACCTAGAGATGCTTGGCATGATGATTTAAAGTGCTAAAAATTTTGGAAAATTATAGAAATTAATTTTGAATTAATTTTATTATAGTAATAGATTTTCTAGTAAGACTAGAAAAATTGACATGTGTGACAAAATTGAAGTTGTTTAATTTAGGAATCAAATAATTATTTTAAGATAAATTAAATATGAATTAATTTATGGAATTATGCATTCATGTTAATTAGATTAAGATTAATTTCAAATTAAATAACATACAATAGTTATTTTAGCCAAGTTAGCAAAAGGAAGACAGTAAATCTAAGTGTTAGATTGAGCTTACATTCAAGATTTGGATTAGGCTTTCATGTTAGGATCCATAATATCTCATAACCAAAATAATATGTTTACATATATGCATTAAAGAATGCATAGTTAGGAGAATGTGTCGGCTTGCAGATTGATGATTATGAGCTTAATATCCTAAAATATTTTTAAAATTACAATTCTAATTGACATTTAACCAATATTTTAGTTACCAACATTGAAAGAGCTTATACTAACCAGTATCAAAATTCGGTACAAAACTTTCTTGTTTGGTACCAATTTTTCGTTCGTATGGTCGAGATTGGCTAGTACAATATGGTACTGATATTTTTGTTTGAAATAGAAAATTATTAATTCACGAATTCTAATTAAAATTAATATTTTATTATCGAAATTCATAACGAATTCTACAAATTTACAGAATTGGTCTAGTGTTTCAAATAATGGGTAAAACCGTCACAATTTCTCCTGCGGTTCTGCCCCTTTCATTTCATTCAGTGGAAACTTACTGATGGACGAATGCTAGTTAAATTAATATTTTATTATTGAAAAAGATATTAAATAATACACCTATTCCGTACATTTTCCAAACTCGCCCAAAGAAGCTATATGGCGTATTTAATGCAAAGTGGCATGACTGACTAAGGAACACTATTCACATATTTGTTGGAACAAAGAAAAAAGCATTGTTAAGAAATGTTCACAAATAATAATATACTAAGCTGCTTAAAATTAACCTCTTTATTGCTACTATAAGTTATAACTCATCTTCATTTTGATCTTTATTCCTCTCATCAGATGCAAGCCTACACGTCAACACTACTGAACAATGTCAGGCACGTTAGAGCCAAAAACCTGCGATGGTCTGTCTTCAATGACGGACATCCGTGTGATGTTAAGTCTTAGTGTGTGTTGATTCCTGCGGTCAGTCAGGTTTAGACAAAAGCTGGCAAACTTTTATCTGCTTCTTAATCACTTCTGAGACGGCGCAACAAAAATCTAATTAAAGCTCAACCAGAAATCCACTAAAATTTTAAGCAGAGAAGATATTTCTGTTTCATCCATATCACAAAAGTAGATAAGACAGTCGTGAACAAAGATAGCTTGTCGATTATTTGCCGTCAGGTTACGTGAACAAGGTACTTGAAGTCAGAGTGCAGAGATCAGTAGTGCAACATAAGCTAAATGCAGTTGATCAGAAGTCAAAGAGCTAGCAGATATATCTTCATAATCCCGAAAACAATATGAATCTAAGTGCTCCTCGTCATAGATTAGTGCATCTAATTTTTCTTCTGAAAAATCAATCAGAATGATACAAGGTTTCACATCCATAGTTACCTGGACAAAAGGTACCTCAGTAACGTAGGATAATCCCAAGATCATCTGTTACGTGTAAACAAGCAAACGCACTTACTGTTTCATGGGTTAGTGTCTTGGTTCAATGTGTTCAACTGATGAGAATATAACCTTCGTCGTCTGACAATGTACCTGCAGTAATAGGCTCGCCAACTTGTGGAACAGTTTTTCTGACTTGTGCATGAGACTCTACTTCATGTTTAAAGATCCTAACTAATTCTTGGAGTTCCAGCTTTCTAACTGCCACATCCTCCTCAATTATAGGTTTCTTCAGTCCAAGGTACATCAGCCCAATTGCAATTAGCACGATTCTTAATAAGAAAAGAATGCCAGAAAACAGAGCAAATGCAAATGGAGATCCATTATTTCCTGGTATCCCATCAGCATTGATACCAAAAAGTCCAGTTATGATAGAAATGACAAGGCCACAGCCCCCAAATACCCCTAAATTATGTGTTACTCTTAAGCTTCTGTCCTGCTGATAAAAAGTATGAAGAGAACGAAAATCACACCATAAACTACCTGTTAATCAAAATTAATGTGTAATTCTTGAGAAAGGAATTGATCCTTTTCCCTTGAGTTTTATGGGGTCATTTAGCAATCAAGTGAAGGTCTGGTTGCTTGTGTTGTCTCGTGCCAAAAGATGAAAAGACTTGAAAGTCTTAGCATAAAGATCGCAATTAGCACAAATGGTTGTGATCACCACAAATTGGAAGGAAAAACCCACGTTAATGCATAATTGCATCTTTTGAGACAAGCCATTTTGCTTGGAAATAAATGGTAGCACCAAACAGAGGCATGCATTAATAAATGCCAACTACAAGCTTATTTATATGATCAAAGAACTCTAAAAAGTAAAATTAAAACTAATATTTCTACTATCAACCGACGGGAAGGGCCCGTTTGACCTACTTCTAGGGCCTCGTAAGGAACGGATGCTGGATCACTGCTCAAAGAGGTTCCATGTTCAAGACTTTAGATCTCTCCACATAGGGTCCTATCAATTGGTGGACTTAACATTATGCTACAATGGCTGAATTTATATAACAGATTCTGGAACAACTTCCGGAGTCTTTAAGTGATAAAATAATATCAAAGTAACTGCAAATTAGTGGTTGGAGGAGATAGATTTCTCCAGTCCAAACAACAATTTTGAAGGAAGAATCTTATTTACTGAGATTGGGAAAAGATAATAGAAAGCCAAATCAAGCAAGTACATCAAGCATATGTTACAACCATGTAAGAAAAGAAATCTTTGCCGCA
>JANIJH010000002.1:25126398-25136834 GCA_024520975.1 Erythroxylum areolatum | reverse complement strand
TATGTAATGAATTGTATATTTGTATTTGGGTAATGAGCCCGAGTGGCTATTGGAAATTTTTGTATAATGAAATTGTATATGTTTGAATGAGGACCCAAATTAGGCATTGAATTCCGCATATATTGTTATGTGAAAAAAAAGGGTACCGGTTTCTGAATGAGTGTTTTAGCACGCCACCCTCGCGGTGCACGGACTCGGATATCACCGTCGATATCGGGTTCGGGTCTTGCGGGAGTGGGGTGTTACAATTTTTTGTCAAAAAATTACCAACGAATTTGGTTATTTTGTCGGTAATTACCTACGGAAAAAATTCCATCAGTAAATTCAATATATTTTATCGACAAACTTTTTTCCGTTGATAAATTTACTAAAAACTATTTTTTAAAATTTACTTGCAAAGTGTTCAGTTTCTCTGGAAGCCACCATGGAGAGAACTCTGCTATTGTCCTTTGACTTCATTTTTGGGGCTAGCTGGAGGACTTCTCCTTACATAGCTTTAAAGCTTTTTGGCCTCATAGTCAAGCTGTTTTTTTATCTCTAACCAAACTTTCATACTAAACTGTCATAGATGTCTCATATATAATTATCCATTTTATACTATAATCATATTATAATATAATCTAAGCATATCATATTATACTATAATCTAAGCATAATTCATTACAAAAATATAAATGTGAGTTATATCATATTTTAAGTAAAAGAATTGAAATTATGAAATTCATACTAAAAAAGAACTCAAATCATTTTTTCAAAGAATAGACATTTTATCAAGCACTTTACGTGCATTAAAAATTTATCCCAACATCACAACTAAAATCGTATCTTATCCTTTCTATCACTAATATTTATACCTTAAAGTTGTTTTCCAATCACAAAATATACAAATTAACGAAAGTAATCAAATATCCAAATTAACTTTCATCTAATACATAAAAACACATGACAGTAATTGCAAAAATACCTCCACCGAAGGACACGATGACAATGGCTAGAGAAGACAATGCCGACAAGCAAAAAAGGAGTCCACAATAGAGAAATCAGAGAGAAGAAAGCTGAAGAGGAGATTCAGGAAGAAGGAAGAAGAAGAACCAGGTGGGGGGAGATGTTGGGTGAGTTTAAATTTAAAAAGAATTTACCGACAAAAATTTTCGTAGGCAAACTCAAAATTTTTTTATTCCGCCAATAATTTTCGCTTTTTTACCGACGGATATCTTATACTGTCGTTTAAATCCTTAACCAACTGGAATCTTATACCGTCACTAAAGTCTATCGTAAAATTTGCCGTGATGGTTTTCCTCGATATTTAGCAATAGATATTAGTATCGTCGCTAGTCGGTAAACAAAAATTTTCCTGTCAATTTTACGAATAAAAATGAATTTTTCGTCAGTAATTTGCAATGGTATATTTTCCGTCGCTAATTCTTGCTTTTCTTGTAGTGATAGACCTATTACCCATTACAATTTTCTATACAAAATTATTACAAAATTTTGACAAACAGATTGAGAACCAGCTTGAAGAAAATGATCAGCCCTAAGCAAAATGCCTTTCTAAAGGGGAGATTGGTGAGTACTATATACTCTTATGACAAGACTTGATTGAGAGTTATCATTCCAAAAGGAAGATGAGAAATTGTACCATCAAGATGGATATAGCCAAGGCTTATGATTCAGTTAACTAGGATTTTTTGTTCAATATCATTATGGAGGCCTTGATCACTCACCTTGCAAGGATGATCTTAACATATACAAAATTCCAATTCCACTATCAATGCAAGTATGATACTAACCCAGTTCACTTTCGCAGATGAACTGTTGCTATTTAGTAGGGCTGAGGGAAACTCCATTAATTTATTATTGAGATCTATAGAGGAGTTTCAAGACATGTCAAGGCTACGGAGTAACCCAATGAAGAGCAACTACTATCTTTCTAGTAACTTCAACATAATGGAAATGCACAAAGCAAGAGAAATGGTGTTGAGACAAGGAACATTACCTTTCAAGTATCTAGGGGTCCCAATATTATAAAGAAGATTAAATGTAGCTTATTGCAAACCATTGGGGGAGTACATAAATGGGAAAATCAACCAATGGAGAACTAGACTCCTCAGTTATGAAGTTAGGATCTAACTCATACAGTCAATCCTCTATAATATTACCAATTACTGGCTAAGTCATATTTCAATACCTAAGAGCATACTCAAGGAGATAGATAGAAAATTTTGGGAGTTCCTCTAGAATGGATGAGATTAAGGCAGAAGCAAAGCCAAAATAAGTTGAAGTAAAATATACAGCCCAAAGGAGTAGGGAGCTTAGGATTATATTTTGCAAGGGTGATTAATAGAGCTTGTCTAGCAAAGAACCTATGGTGGTTGTGCAGCAAAAAGGAGGACCTCTAGGTGAAATGGATACATAACATATTCATTAAAAATGATAGCTTATGGACTCTGAAGTATAAGTAAGGCATGTCCAGGACTTGAAGGGACATTTTGGGCACAAGGGAGTGGATGAGGAGCCTGATGTTCCATAAAATTGGAGATGGTAATAGTACCAACTTTTGGTTTGACAACTAACACTATAAGGGACCTTTGTACAAAGTGATGGAAATCCAACACCTAAAACTTATGGTCCCCTCAAGTACCCGGTTAAGCGATTAACTACAATCAGTGCGATTGGCTATATCACAACTATAGGGGAACAGAGATTATATTGACTCAGGCACCAAGATGTAATCAGATGGAATAGGATGAAGTGTTGTGGATAACTACCAAATTTGGAAAGTTCAATACCAAAGCTTGTAAACTCCTTTTGTAGAAAGAAATACATCCAAGAGTATAGTGGATGAAATTAGTGTGGGATATAGATTACTTACGAAGGATAAAATCAAGTTTCCCATTAACTCATTGTTGTGTGAGCTTTGGAATTTAAAGTTGGAAAATTTGGAACATTTTTTACTAATTGTAGGTATACAAAAAAGATATGGTGTTGGTTGCAGGCATTGCTAAATATTAATTGACCAACAGATACATTGGAGGAAACAATTAACTGGTTGGTGAAAAATAAGATAGAAAGTCATGCGGATTACAAAGTACTCAAGAATAGTTGGGCCTCTATGAATTACCATGTCTAGAAAGAACATAATTGTAGAGTTTTTAAACAACAAAGCAAAAGTGAAGAGTTGTTGTCTCAGGAGATTACCCTACTAATTTGTTTAATCTTGTTAACTAGAGGTATAGTTGATAAACTTACAACAATTATGAAGTGGAGATAGACACTAGACTAGATCTCCTAGAATGAGATTGGAAATCAAGAATGTTTCCTTTGTAACTAATTTTTTATATTATACTAGCACTTTTAGGGTGCTATAGTTTGTATATAATATCTTATTAATGATAACCTTTACTTTTTGAAAAAAAAACATTGTTTCATATTTATATGAATAAGCTCCTTTAGAATTATCAAGTGATAAAATAAGGTACTTTGAGTTGTAAAATTTGATTGGGGCATTATATTATTGTACTTGGGGTGATCCAAATGACATTGAGGTTTCTCCTTACCTTAGAAGAAGATTGTAAAAAAAGGAAAAATTGTACAAAGATTAATCTTCAACTTGAAAGAAGAATTATAGTGTAATTCTAAAAAGAATCTTACAAGTAAATGTAGGCAAGGGTTGCTTGTCGAACCACTATAAATTATTTTGCATTTTCTCTTCCTTATCCTTTTTAAATTATTGTTAAATTGTTTGATTAATTTATGTTAAGCAATTAATTTATTCACAGACTCACTCTCTCTCTCTCTCTCTCTCTCTCTCTCACACACACACACACACACATATTGATTATTATTAAATTAAGTTTATTGGTTAGAAAATTTCATAAATTTTGTGAACAACCAATTCACCCATTTTGGGTTACATTAGGGATTAACAAGTGATATTAGATTATGTCTATTAGGCTAACATTTCTAACAAAATCATATAGAAAAGATCTTAATGGCATATTTAGAAGCATCATCATTATCGTTCAACTAAGAGGGATAAAGCAATAGTAGAGCCCCTTTTTTTAATATAAATGACTATCTTTATTGGAAGATAAGGATAAAATATTTCTGCCAAGAATGTTGACTTATGGGAAATAGATTCAAATGACCCCTTTGTACATATAAAAATTGAAGATAACAAAAGATCTCTCAAACTAAAGAAAAGAATGGGAACATCAAGACGATAGATTACTTTCCTTGAATAGTAAGGTTATACATATCTTATTTTATGCATTAAGAAGAAACCAATTCTATAAGGTTTCTATTTATGAAACAGATTTTGAAATTTGTCATACATTATAAATTACACATGAGGGCACAAATCAAGTTAAGGAGAGCAAAGTAAGGGTGTTAACACATCAATATGAATTGTTTCAAATGAGGTATGATGAAAGCATATATAGCATGTATACTAGATTTATTGATATTCTTAATACTCTCAAAAGTCTTGGAATGACCTTTTTTTTAAGAAAAGGACCTATACTATGTTAAAATGGCAAGAAAGTCACCTAGATCACTTTTGAAGATGTGGGAAGCTAAAGTGATGGTTATACATCAAGCCAAAGATCTAATAACATTACTATTCAAGGAACTTATTAATCTCTCCTCTCATATAAAATGAGGTTATAAGAGACACAAAAAGAAATGAAACTCCTAAACAAAAAGAATTTAGCATTCAAAACATCAAAGGAAGAATCAAGTGAAAAGGAAAAGACATCAATTAGTGAAAGCGATGAAGAAAACATTGCCTTAATCGCTAGAAAATTCAAGAAATTCTTGAAGAAGATATTCTACAAAAGAAAGGAGTTCAAAGAAGTAATATTTTATTTAAAACATAATCCTTCAACATTATTTAGTTTAAATGTAGGGAAATTGGTCATATAAAGTCATAATGTTCTCTGCTCAAAGATAATGAGAAGTACGAAAGAAACTATAATTAAGAGAAGAAGTACAAAAAGAAAACACTTAGAGCATCAATTTGGGATGACACAAATGAATCCAAAAATGAGCATTCAAAAGAAGACACAACTCATTTGTTCTTTACTACTGTGGACGATTAACATCCAACCCTAACTTGTGAGCATATGCTTACATATGCCACAACCATAAGGATTAATTTTTAAATCAAGCATTATGCTTTCTCTTATGGATCACAACCTAGGCATAGAGTTCAATACTATCAAAGGAAGAATAGGCATAACTTCTATAATAACATGCAAATCAACGAACATCCTTTTAGGCCTCAAAAAATCATATATCAATCTTTCATTCATAGTAGACATCATACATATTATAATGGTAGCTCGTTTTATTACCTTAGGAAACCATCCAACATCTTGAATGTCCAAAGGAAGTTTCCTCATTATGCATACATACATAAAAGACCAAGCATTACATTTATACATCATCATGCCCCATATAACACGGTATGTCATTTTTACGGTAAGTTTAAACATATTGATAGATGTTGTTTTCTCAAATAACGAATGGTAAGAAAATCCTTAAAAGGGTGGGTTGAAAAGAAAAAGAAGCTTAATAATCAAGGACCCAAAACTTATATGAATACCCAAAACACATTGATTAGCTTGTTATATAGGTATCTTAAAAAGGAATAGTATGTAATAGATATGGTAGTTATTGAATTGAGTATTATTTTTGACAAGTCTATATTTTTTATGTTGATGAATCTAACCTTTTTATGTATAAGAAATTCTTGAAAATGTTTATGTAGAATTTGGATAAGTTTGTTTTTAAAGAGGGGAAGAATGATCAAAGACTCTTTAAAAGAAACAATCATTGAACCAAGTGAGCATGATAAAAAGCATGAGATGCTTCCCATAAATTGTTAACATAAGAAAAATCTTCATTCAAATCATTTATAAATGACGTTCAATAAGAGTTAAGAAGGATGAGATGCCTCTGATAGATTGTAAATCAAGAAGAATCTTTATTTAAATAATTCATAAGTGATGTTCAACAAGAAGTATCTATTAGTTCATACTTTAGAAATTTGTCACTTATCGCTCTTATTTATCAATTTGAGTATAAGTGATGTTCAAAAAGAAGTATCTATTAGTTCATACTTTAGAAATTTGTCACATATTACTCTTATTTATCAACTTGAGTATAAATCTATAGTGTTAATTATTTGGGTTTGGATTATGAGTAAGATTTTTTAAAATAATTCTTTTTGTAGTGTGAATTTTAGTACCTAAACTTAGAGACTATATACAAAATGAGCTTATTAAGTTAGAATTTATACCGATTGGATAATAATTTATCTAAACCATTAAACAAGGATAGATTTTGCACAATTAGAAGGTAATTAGTTATGTTTAAATGAATTCTATATGAAAAGAATCCCTTTATATGTTTTAATTAATTCTTAATATTTATCTTATTGATTATATGTTTTAAACATTTTTATCTGAGTTTTGAGGATATTTTTTGGCTTTTCAAAACATAATAGTTGGCCAATATCTTAATATGATCAACCAGAGTACCCAAAAATCATGTTTTTTGTCTTTTTTGTGAGTTTATTAACAATTTGGTCTTTTTTTTGGCCACCAATATGAACAAATTAATCAACCAATGCCCTTCTATGGTCAATCAATATCCCATATTTGGTATTCCCTTCTTTCTAGTGAGTTTGTAAGGAGCTTGGTTGCTCCTTTGGTTGATAACCTATATACAATGGTTGACCAATATCTTTTAGTGTTGAACCAATATCCCCTTGTCTAAGCAACTTTTCTTTCTAATGAGTTTGTAAATAAAATTGCTGCATATACTAATCAACCACACCAATCATTGGTCAACCAATATAGCTCTGTAGTCAGCCAATGTAGCAAGTTCAAAATAAGATTTCAACCACTTTCTCATATGTTTAAAAATTACTTCAAGAAACTATCATCGATTAGTATAAGCTTTGTAGTTGACCAATTTTCATGATATAAGAGCTTTCTCCTTTTTTCTTCTCTGTTTATATTTTTTGTTTATATCTTCCAAAACCTTAAACAATTCACCCTATTCTTTGAAAAACTCCATCCCCTATTTCATAAAAATGTTGTTAGATTGTAGCATATTAAAATTTTGCAATTCTTAGGTTTCAAATTTGGGGATTTTCAAAATTTCTCTTTATTAAGAGTTGTTCTTCAAATTGATGCTTTCATACGAAAATTGTAAAATGAGTCAAGGTTGTTTCCTTTTAAGTTATATTTATAGATTTTTTATTTTGCTCAATTTTATTATCTTGGACACTTTTTCATATTTTTATTTTTCAAATTTGAAGCTTTTAAAATTATACATTTTTAATTGATTATTGCATGTTGGAATTTATACTTATATTATTATAATTCCAATCCCTAATTTTGTAAAAATTTGCTCTTGTTGCTTTAATTAAAATTTTAAAACAACAACAAAATTAGGAATTTTTAAAAAATTAGACACGACTATTTCAAATTTGAGCAATTACTTTGACTCTTAAAATATTTAGTAGCCTTTTTTCTTGAATAAAATTTCCTAAGCTCAATCCTATTTGTTTTGATATTTTAATCAAGTTAGTGTATGACACTTTATATTGCGCATTTATAGATAAATGATTTATTTTTTATGATTTGAAAAAGGGGTAGAAAGAGTAGTAATATTAGATTTAGGGGAGTGATGAAATCCAAGAGGATTAACATTTTGTTATTTTTGTATTTCTTGCACTTTAAGTGATATGCTTGAGCAAATTTATATTATCTACATATGTGGATATTTCTTTGATATTAAATATCTCTTTTATTCCTGATATTGATTTATGTTTTTAATATTTTATTATGTTTTATACATAAATCAAGGGGGAGCTAATCACCTTGTTGATAGTTTTTTAATATCACAAGTGTTTTATCATCAATAAAAAAGTGGAGATCACTGAACCAATGAAGGTTCTAATCGATGATTTAATGATAACAAAACATAATTACTACTAATGAGTTTGTCATTTTGGTGAAAAGTAATATAAGAACAAATAAAGTCATAAACTCGGGAAGATAGCTTACGAAGTTAAAGTTGACAGTAGTCAAAATGATAATCAAATCAAGAAAAAGAAGATTAACGCATATCAAGCTTGTTTTTAGTTTGAAATGTTAATTATAATCTCATTTAATAATTTTGATGTTCTAAAAAACTCACTATGCTTAAATATTTCATTTCACTTTATTGCAAGGGTATTTGCATTCATCAAGAGGCTTTGAAGCTTTTAGTTTTAATATAAAAGTCTCTTCATCTTTCAAACTAACTTTAAAGAATATTTTGGAAAGTTTTTAAATCATAATTCCATTAAACAAATTGAGTTTGAGTTTTTTAAGCTTTAAATCATGTTTTTTGGTTAATTGGTCGATCTATATAGGTTAGTAGTTGACCAATATAAGTTAAAGTTATTAAGTTTGATGTATGATGAGTTTGTTTCAATATTAATAACTTCTTCAAAAAGAGATATAACTACCTCATTTACAGATTCTACATAATCTAAATCTATTCTAGATAATTTAAATAAAAATTTTCCAAAAAATAAGAAGTTGTGATATAATTATATGCAGAACAGTTTCCAATTTCCAAATTAAAGGGTCGATTACACTTCCATGCATGTATCTTTGGTGTTTTGACCATAGCTCTATGGGGCTTTCTTTGAATCTTTTTTGAGTGGTTTGAGAGATTTACATGTTATCTTCTTATCTTTCTAATTCAAAGTCGTCACTTGGATGTACAAATGTCAGATTATTCAACTTTTTCTTTTTCTTTAATTGTCTTCTAGCCAAGTGTACAAGAAGGATAGATATTTTTTGTATGTTTGTGGAGATGACAAAACCTTTTCAATGCTTCAAGACTAGATCTTATCTTACCTCTTTCAATTATATCTTCATTTTTACAAAATTTTCAACAGTTAATGGTTTGTTTTTGGTTGGGGCTATCATTAAAGAAGAAAATTTGCTTTTCTGGCGTTGGTTCAAAATCCCTTTTTAAATGCCACCTTCATGCCACAAATAAAGGTTCCCATCCTGATTCTTCTTAGATGGACATCAATTTTAGTGTATTTACAATTTTCTTTTCTTAACTTAGTATCCACTGTAATGGGAACATGTTTTGCCTTTCCCAAAGTAATAAAATGATAAGCATCATATCGTTCATCTTCATAAAAATTTGGTTCAATAGATAATATCTTTAATACCAAAGTATCTTTTTAGAGTATTTATAGGATTACTTAGATAACAATCCTTAGCCTTTTCTTAAATCCATTTAGGCAGTAATGATATCTCAGGAAACTCTAGGTTAGTCAAGTATAAAACATTTATCGTTACAAAATCATACCAATCTCTAATAGTTTGAGGATGACTGCCTTATAAAAAGTTTAATATAAGATATATCCCCAAAAAATCAATATTGCAAGAATCACTATTTTGTAGAGAGTATAAATCTTTCATTACCTTATAATGCATTTGAACAGTATGATGACCTTTTCAAAGGCCATCAATCATAATATTTCTATGTATCCTCAATTTTTTTAGAGTATCAGGTCTTAGAGAGATATTATCAAAAGTAACCACTTTTATTTTAATCTGTTGACTAATAGATTCCCTTTTTGGGGAGAGAGAGCTTGCAGAAAATGTATCTTCAACTATCTTATCTTTATTGTCTAGGTTATAAAGTTTTTGTTTTGAATAATTGTAATGTTATCTTGGTTTGTCAAATAAGAAAAAATGAAATAAGTAGCTCTGCAACTTCTTTCGGTATTGAGTTGAAGTTTGCAATATATAATAAATCTTTGATTTGTGTCTGGAAAATATCAAACTCATCAGACATTTATATGGATATTATTATTAGATTTGATAATAATAATATCATGATAATAATAATATCAAACTCTTCTTTGAGGACCGTCTCTAGTTAAAATATTTGCAATAATAATAATATTATTGTTAGGACCCGATTCGGAAACCAGATCCCAACCGTTAAATGAAATGGAAATGGCCGAATACAAAGCGAAACATGAAACAAAAGTAGACGGAAAACGAAAACGAACGAAAGCAAAATCGAAAGAAAGGAACATAAGGCGGAAGCAAAATCATAAGCGAAAGCGAAGAATGGTATTTACAACGCGAAAGCAAATCCAATCTTAAAGCGAAAGAATCGAAAGCAAATCAAAACGAAACAAACATCGGATTAAATCGAATCAAAACCAATTTTCGACATCCGTGAACAAATATTTTAGGAAAGCAGTGCATTGGAAATCTTAAGACTATCGGTCTAAACTAATCCAAATCCGTGTACATTTTTTTTTCTTTTTTTTTCTTTTCATTCTTTAATCATTCTCATACAAAGCACTTCAATTCCTCATTTGGACAAATTCATCCTCAACC
>JANIJH010000002.1:25082279-25092959 GCA_024520975.1 Erythroxylum areolatum | reverse complement strand
TCACATCACTATCTAACTATTGTCATACCTACATTAATTGAAGGCTGAGCTCTAAGAGTTGTTTGTACTGAAAAAAATTAGACATTTGTCTTATTCTTTTCCTAACATTTGGTACAACATTCCCTTTTATTGGGTAGGAATACTACCACCTTCAACATTCCCACTATCATCCTAAATACCAACAAAATAATTTTCACTTCCAGTTTCATAATTCAGTCTTTACCTTCTATCTTTTTCATGTTGATACTCTTCAAGTAAAGCCTTCATATGTGATTTCATATCATAAATCAACTTTTGACAAGGCTATGCATCACCTTTTACCCCAACTAAATGCTTATATAATCTGGTGATTTCTCCACCTTTTAAATGCTTGTTATAAAACAAATAAATGATAAGATTCTTCATTGCGAGAACTAATCCAGCATGAGCCCAAGATGGATCATTAAAACTTATTGAAGTAGTTAAATTATCAAAAGCACTTGGACTTCCTTTAATTTATCTGTAAAAATAAAAGAAGATACGTGTCAAAATTAAATTAATAAATTCACGTACTAGTTTCTATTAAAAATTCAGAAAAGATTGGGTTCACGGACTAACAGAGCTCTATCTTATGGAGGGAAATTTTAGCTCTTGAAGTTAGTTATTTCATCAATGCAAACTTACTGGTGCTCTTATGTTTTTCTTTCCAAAGGGCTTACCAAAACCATAGAAAGAATGATGAAGCAGTTCCTATGGGGGAATAAGAATAGGGAGAAAGGGAAAACAAAAGTTAGCTGGAAATGTATCTGTCAACCAAAAAAAGAGGGGGGATTGGATCTAAAATCAATCACCATGAAAAATAGACTACTTATGACTAAGAGAAACTGGAGAATCCTTAGCGATAAGCAGTCGATGTGGATTAAATGGATTCATCTTTACATATTAAAGGAGGGGAGTTTTTGGGCTCTAAAATTGAAGGACAGTCACACTTGGTTCTTTAACCAAATTTTGAAAATGAAGGATGAAATACAACAAAACATTTCCTGTCAAATTGGGACTGGAGAAAATTGCTCTCTATGGCATCATAATTAGACTGGACAAGGAGCTTTATGTCAAAATCAATTGGCTAGGACCCTACTGGTAAGGTTTCCTAAGAATACTATGCTCAAAGAAATAATCACAAATAGAGGATGGTCACTATCAATTAAAGAAACTAGACTTCTATCCATTCCTCATTTCACAAGTTCTAGAGAAAAGGATACTTATATATGGAAAGTGATTCCAGTTTTAGAAATAACACTAAAGGAAACTAAAAAATTGAAGGATGGGATAACCAATAAAGTGGGATGGTTCTCTATGGTATGGAATAAAGTTTTTAGTCCTAAAACTAACTTTCTTCTCTGGTTAGTAATGCTGAACAAACTAAGCACAATGGATAGGCTGCATTGCCTACCCTTCTCAAAGATGTGTGTTCTATGTAATCTAAAGGAAGAAACAACGGGTCATCTCTTCTTTGAGTGCAATTTCTCTAAAGAAATTCGGGAAAAATCTCGAGACTCAGTGTTGTTGATCTAATTTCAAACAAACTCTCTGAATTACTACTGGAATTACCCAATCTACAGGTCTCTAAATCTAATAGAATAGTTATTCTTATCACAATGGCTACTTACACTCAAGCTATCTAGAAGGAAAGGAACTACAAAAGGTTTGAACAAAAAGCTACTACCCTACACTCTATTATAAAGCTTATTATTGCTAGCATAATAGAACAATTGATTATAAATCAGTTGAACTCTCATTGTAGCAGAGGAATAGCTCTCACATGAAAAATCTAGACCCTACACCTAAATACTCAGTAAAGCATAACTAGAGTTCAACCTAAACTACTGTTCAGGAATCAAGAACACAATCATTCATTCAAGAATACAAATACAAAGCATGCCTTCTCAAGGTAATGGAGATCAAAACTCACCTGTTGAAAGTTGAGCAATACTCCTTTTCCTTTCCCAGCCTTCGTCATAGATATGCCTAGGTCAAAAAGAGGGGGTACCATGAACACTAAATAGCATAAAAGAACAACTCAAGTTGATATATCTACCTAAAAGACAACTCCTCAGTGCGAATCGCATACTCCTTTGAATAGACATATTTGATGATTTCAGGAATAAGATCATCTGTGCCCTAAATTGCTGAGAAACGTAGTGATCCTAAATAAGAGGCTTACTTAAGTAGAGATCCATTGACAACAAACAAGGAAGGAGAAGAAGAATGGATCACCCACGTCTCCACCCTTGCCAGATGAGATTACATCGCTCCCATCCGAATCGAGAAGCTTCTGAAAGAGTTCAGAAAGTAGAAGTCAGTTTTGCCCAAATTGTACAGCGATACTCAAGGCTTATTAGCTTATTCCTTAAGCATTGTCATTTTTTTATTAACAATATAGCTTTGGCTTGGTCTTTATGTTGTAGTGTTTTAGTTTCAGCAGAGTTGTATCAATGTATTAAGGGGACTTTGTAGCAGACACCTTTTTATGCTAACCCTTAATTAATTAATACATTTTTTATTCCTTAAAAAAAGTATATTTAACTACCTATAAGATAAGATGACGAATGTGTATTTGCTACTTATAAGATAAGATTAATATTTGTAATTGATTTCCTATTGACAATAATAAACAATATAAAAATACGAACATTTAATTTTCTTAACTTAATTATATATATTAAATGATTTAATTATATATTAAATCTTATATTTAAATCTTCACCGATTGCTCTGCCTCCCACCACCGTAGTGTTCTTCTGTTAGATATTTCACTTTTTGTTCACAAAGACAAATCCTCTTTATTCTAAAAATCATGTCTTTCTCTAATCTTTCACTCTATCAAAGCTTCAAAGTAGTAGAGATTCAACCTTTTGCTTTGTTGAAGTAGAGGACCATGGTTCAAGTGAATGGTTCAAGCGCACACCCACTTGTGGAGGCCATAATTTTGTGTTAGAAATCTCTAACCTCACTTTTTTTTGCCTCAATACTATAAAATGGGAAATGGGACTCATGATGTTTATAGCTTACTTTAAATGATTTGCGTATTAACACTGAGGTGTTGTTGTTGTCTGATGGTAATAGATAGTTCACAAGGGCTGTTGGATGCAAGTTAAATTTGAGTGATAAACTTGTGGGATTAGGTGTGAGGTCTCAGAGATATGCTTTGTTGGCGGAGGTTAGAGTTATGATGATGCTTAATTTAGAGGAAGGTAGGGCTTTTACTTCTAGTGAAGCTGAGGATATGCTCAAAATGCTATGAGTTTTTTTTCGTGGCGAGTTTTAACATGGTCGTTGTGTCCTTTTTTTTGGTCTACGATGTTGATTTGCTATTTCGAGTTTGGAGCAATGTTTGGTTGAGAGGTGGGTTTTGGGGCTTCCTTTTTTTGCCGTATGAGACGAGATTTTTGGGTTGTTAGGTTGACATGGCATTTAGACCTATCTCAAGGTTCTCCTCGATCTTCTTCCTTGCTCTCTTCTTATTTTGTTTCTACTTTTTTGGTTCTTGTTTCCATATGTTGCATTCTGGTTCTGGGTATTTCTGCTCCTGCTCTACTTGCTTCTTTTTGGTCTAGATGTGAGCAAGTATGTAACTTGCTCTGTGCAGGTTTATTGACGTTGAGTTTATCATTTATGATTTTTTATGATTTATATTCGATGATGTATTGATGTTCCGAAAGAAAAGCACAATGGTAGGTTGGTGTGAGTGGTTCAGCACTCTCATCCCTTAACCAGAGGTTTCGAGTTCGAGTCCTGATAATGGAGAAATCTGTTTGGCCAGCACTTTACCCCTTACGAGCTGACCCGGTGCGAGCGGGGATTAGTTTGGGAGTGGATAGCTTAAAGGCGCCTTCTCATAGTTGGGACCCTCCTAGGACACCTCGTGGGCTAAAAAAATAAATAAAATAAATAAAAAAAAGCACAATGATAGGGAAGGGGATGATGGATACATGCGAGACAAATATGACACACACAAGTCAAAGAAATGGTAAGTAGAACTTTCCAGGATATCAGGTATAAGTAGAACTTTGTACATTAGGTATATTTCTTTTGTTGTTTTCTTACAACTTTGTCTGCAGATTTGTAGCTTTTTCTAAGTTGTTATTACTTTATCTTAATTTTATTATTATTTTATTCTCAATTTTTTATTTTTACGTTTATTTGACTTTTTTAATATATTCATGTCATATTTGCTAATGAATTTATCAGAAATAACCTCTCTATTTCGATAGGAGTAAGGTTGCGTACCATCAAATTTCTCTAGATCTCGTGTGTGTGCAAGATTCCACTGGGTGTTGATGATTTAAAAAAATCTCTTAATCTTTTACTATTAATTTTTTCTATTTTTATAATTTATACAAATTTTCATAAATTTGCAACATATCACGTATATTTGTTTGGCTATTTCCTACCAACTTTGTCTTCCAATCTTGCATCTCCCAATGAAGATTTTAAAGTTAATATTATTTGATTTTAAAATTTTCTACTATTACCTTTTTTTTAAAATAAATCTTCATATTACATTTGCATGTGAGTTTATAAGAAACAACCTCTCTACTTAGGTAAGGGTAAGGTTGTGTAAGGTTGTGTATTATGAGACCTCTTCAGACTTCACGTTAGCGTGAGATTCAACTGGGTGTTGATGATGATGATAATGATTTAAATGATTAATCATATATTAAATATTTTTTATATACAAACAATAATTAGTAAATTTTATGTTTCATATAAATTAATTAACAAATTAATAGTTTAATGAATTAATTTTGATCACATTTTTATGATTATTAAAATAACAAATAATATGACATATTTTTGAATTATACAACATTCACAAATCATAAATTCACAATACTTAAATGTTTTTCCATAATTCATATACAATATTATTTTGATCTTATTTATTTATAATTTTACAATGCGTGAATGTCATTAAAATTAAAACAATTCACACAAATAATTCCAACTTTCAAACTCAAATTACTCAATACATATTTTATAGACCATTTACAAAACACACTTGACATAATTAAAATACAATACAATTGGTATTGAAAGCAAAAACAAGCAACTTAAAACGCAATAAAAAATTCAGTAATTGTAATTAAGTGATGGTCGGGTTGGTTCGAATCAATTTTGGGTCGGGTCAAGATCTAGATCCAAAAAATTGGAAATCTTGATCTATAAATTACAATCGATCCAGGCGAGTAGCTAAACTAGAGAAGACAACTTGCAGCAACCAAAGGACGAAAGGCGGCTAGAGAGAGCGGCAGGCTGTTCGACCAAAGATGGAGACTTGCAACGTGTAGTTGGACAAGCGGTCTGATGGTGGCAAATTGAAGCACGGTGCAATTGCAGGCGGTGGCGCGACTTGCCGGGCATTGATGATGTCTGCATGAGGGAGATTGGAGACAATGTTGGTGTAGGGACACTGAGCAGAGAGGAGAGAGAGAGAGAGAGTAAAATGAGAGATAGACCATTGGTTTCAAAAAAATTTTACAAATCAATATCTCAGTTTTTTAAATTTTACATTATTGGTTGATATTCAGATGATATTTTAAATACTAGCCAGATAAATCATGCCAGTACCAACAATCAATACCAAACTTTATAATTTTGTACCATTTTTAGGTTGGTACAAAAATTCACCTTATTACCTAAAAAACTAAACTCTCTTTTCAAAACAATGCCATTTTAGTTTAACTTCTCAAAATAATATTGTTTTGATTTTTAAGTTTAAACAAACATGCTTTAGATTTAGATTTTAAAAAGTTTTAATAATTGGTCTTAAGATTACCATCTATTGATAAATAATTTCCCGTTTTTGCCCTATTTTTCCTGCCTTTCATCTTCTTCTTCTTTTTTTGTTTCTGAAGTTTTATTCATAACTCTGCCTTATCTCTTTATATATATGTATGTATATATGTATGGAGATATGTATGTATGTATGTATATGACACAAAAAAGGACAGAAAGAAGAAAAAGAGGAATAAAGAGAGAAAATCAGCAATCAATGAAGACCATTTTTCAATTTAACTCACCCTCGATTGTGGTGTGTCTGCGTCTGCTCCTATCGTTTGACAGCGCTCCTCGAAATTCTGCTCTCCGGTGTGTACGCCACTTCCTCTCTTTTTCCTTTCATTTTTTCTGTGTCTATCAACTCTCTTGCCTTATGGGTTTACTTAATCTGCGGTTTGGTTGACTAACGGCTCTCATACGTTTTGTTTTAATGAACTGAACCCATCAAATTTTACTTCTTTCTCTGGTTTTCGGAGTTTTTGCAACTTGTCAGTCTTTGGGACTTGTGTGTTCCATTGTTGCACCCTTTATCAGTAACAATTCTGTTCTGCAAAATGCTTGTTGTCAGTTATAACAATAGGTGTCTTGCTTTTAAGAGTCGGGGCTATATTTAAGAAACCATCAAATAGCTTTTCATTTGATTGTTCACTTTCACTGAAACAGTAAAGAATCTTGCACGCTAGAGTTGGAGCCGATGAGTTCTTAGTATCAAACCACTGGATAAGCTATATTTGTCTTTAAGAGCTCAAGGCCGAAAATCCCTGGAACCGTGGAATGAAACTTTTTTACTGTACTTTATGATTTCAGTATATGGTAATTTGTATCTATTCCTTCTGTCTGCATTTTGATGGACGGGGTGTGGTACTAGGACTGAAATTCTCTACTTTTTCCCTCTTTGAGAACACTAACTCGTATTGGACTTTTCTTAGTAACTACACTGTTTCTAATCAAAACCGTTGGTTTCTCAATTCTCCTCTGTTCACTCAAGGACCAATAATTTTTCTTCTTTCACAGCAGCAAACCAGTTCAGACTAAAAGTTGTAATCTTTCTGTACTTGCGTCTTGTAGCTAAGAGTTAAAAGCTCAAATGGGGGAAAACGCTGAGACCCAAGTACAAACCAAGCTACAGCGGCACCAAAAGAGGGAGAAACAAGTGCTTCTCTTCTACTGTATTGAATGTGAAGACATTGCACTGAAGATTGCTGCTCAATCTGACCTCATCACGCTGCAGTCAATTAACTGGAGGTGCATCTCTCTCTCTCTCGCACAAATCTATACATATGTGAATGCTATCGTATTTTTCAATCGATATTATGGCCTTGTTATGATTTGGACATTTCTGATATACTCATGTTTTTGACATTTTGTCTTAACATTATAAAGTTGAAATATAAAGTTTCAGCATTTTCACTTGAGTAGATGTGAATGGAGATTTTAGCATGCAAGTTTAGATAAAAATATTAAACTTTAGGTGAGAACAGATTTATGGTTCTTCCTTTGGAGATCCTGCTTACCAGTACTAACGGAACATCTGATTTGGAAAACAGGTCTCTGCTTTCATATGAAAATTGAATAAATTTTTTGTAACTGTTAGGTTGATTGTACTAAAGATTAAAAAGTTATAAGTATAGTTTTGTTTTTGAAGAGGATCACTATTACATAAGAGTTATCTATTACATAAAGAGTTATTATTGATGGAAAATTCTTGAATTTGGTAGGAACTTTGACGACGGATTTCCAAACCTTTATATAAACAATGCGCATGACATACGCGGTCAGCATGTTGCATTTCTTGCATCGTTTAGTTCTCCGGCAGTTATATTTGAACAACTGTCTGTAATATATGCACTTCCGCGCCTTTTTGTTGCTTCTTTTACACTGGTTCTGCCATTCTTTCCTACTGGCTCCTTTGAGAGGATGGAAGAAGAAGGCGATGTTGCAACTGCATTTACCATGGCAAGGATATTGTCAAATATACCAATATCAAGGGGTGGCCCCACTAGCCTTGTCATCTATGACATTCATGCCCTTCAGGTTTTCCTTTTTCCAATGTCTCAGCCTAAACTAAAATCATTACTTATCTGGACTTCTAGTAATGTTCTATATGTGTTCTCATTTTTCCTGATCTCATGGTTATTCAATTAGTTTTGGCTTTTCCAATACGTCCGGACTGGTGTAGTATGTTTGGACATTCATTTACATTTGTTGACAGTTACTTTACTCCAGAATCATTGTGTTGAGTTTTCCACTAGATCTACCTTTGACATAGTGGTAGCCTGTTACCTCTGCAAAATTTATTGAACAATTTTATTAAAATTTTACTTTTTATTAAGGTTTTACCAGTCAAGAGCTAGTTTTAAGGAAAAGGATAGTCGAAGGGTGGCTTTCTTCATGCATGTACTTTAACTTATTTTGCAATGTAGCAAAAGACTATCTTTTCTCAATTTGAAATTTTTGACATTGAAAGTGAGGTCATTTGGAAAATTACTTGGCTGATTAAGAGATTGGAAGGAGAAGTACCCATCGGATTGCATGCAACCATTTGCAATCGTCTCCTATTATTGGGTGATCTTTGCTATTCTCCAATTATTTTGTTTCTCCTCTTTCTGTTTATACATTTTGACTAAATCATTGAACAATAAATCTATTTTACGGGAATCATGATACTTTATATGTCTCCTGATATAGAATTTTAAAAAATGGTGCAGATCTCGGATTCGAACTCTTTGTTGATCTATTTAGGAATCTTCATTCTATCATTGGGTGGCCTGCTAATCTTTGTGTAGAATTGGAGTTAAAATGCATGGGTTAAATTAGATGTTAAACGCTAAATACATAAACTTATGCAAGACTTGAAAAGCACTGAGATATCTCATCTTTTCACTTTTATTCATATAGCTTTGGACCACTTTCTGAATCTTGTTGTCAGATATCGAGTTGCTAAATAATTATGTTTCAATGAACCTTTTGTTGCAGGAACGATTTTATTTTGGAGACCATGTTTTGCCTTTGTTTGAGACTGGGATCCCTCTGTTGAAGCAACGTCTTCATCAGCTTCCTGATGCTGATAAGGTATTCATGACGATGCTTGTCTTCCTGAAATGTATTGTTCTTGTTCAGGATTCTAGAAATTACTTCCTTTTGCTTCTGTTACTATCAACCCTGTCATCTCCACTGAGAATGCAAGAAGGATAGTTCTTTTGGAAATTAAGGATAGTTCATTGCTTGCAATCTGAAATTTTGCAGATTGTTGTAGCTTTTCCAGATGATGGCGCTTGGAAGCGATTCCACAAACTGTTAGATCAGTTTCCTGTGGTTAGTTTGTACTTTATGGTTCCTGAATTTAATATTACAATCATTTCATCGCATAACTAAAGTTTCCAACTTTCAGGTAGTGTGCACAAAGGTTCGTGAAGGGGATAAGAGGATAGTTCGTCTAAAGGAGGGAAATCCTGCTGGTTACCATGTTGTTATTGTTGATGATTTGGTGCAATCTGGAGGCACGCTTATTGAATGCCAAGTAAGATTTGAAGTTATCCTCCAATCCCTTGTTTTATAAATCTGTTGTTGAAACTTATTTGTAAATGTTCCTGTATATAGGATGAGGGGAAAAAGCAAAGAGAAAATTTTCTATGATGTAGACTATAATTACCCACAATAGTACAAATTAGCCATAGCATTGATGCTTTCACTCTGTTTTTCATTCCCGTTCTTTTATTTGTGTAGAATATAGCAACATTTTCCACACTGAATGAAACATTTTTGAAGTATTAAAAGGAGGCTTGAGAGTTCGCAGTCAAACTTAGGAGATCGGAAAGACGTGATAATGACTTCAATTAAATGAATGCTCAATTGGATTTCTAAAGTTTGCTAATGAGCTCTAGCTAAAGTGATCTTTATTTAAATAACATATCAGCTGCTTTAGCTTTCTGTTGTGGCATACTTTTCTATTTCTTCATGGAAACTGATATTTTTCCCCTCTATGTTAAAAGATGTTTGCCTTCCTCCCATATAGTAGAATCCAGACAGAGATACTCACTATGGCGATTGCTAGTTTATGAGAAGATTCAGAGCAAAAGTTCAACTTTAACTGCCCTATTTGTCTTGTAATCCAAGAAGCTGTTAAAAGGACCAAAACTCATAAGGCTCTAAGATTCAATGGCAGGAATTTGAGGAAGAAGCCAGGCGTCAACTATCATATTATTTATAGGCCCTTATCACATAATCTTGGCGTGGGAAATTGGTTGCAAAGAATTAACATCAGTTTTTGATACAGTTCTCTTCTGGAAGCACAATTGCCCTTATAGTGAATTATGTGTTTATGTGAATTTGCCATATGTCTGCAACAGTAATGCATAGTATATACTTCGATGTTGATTAGTTCATCGGGATCTGAATGTTTAACATTGATTATGTTGAATTAAGACATGAAATCTGAGGGTAGGCTTTTGTTTTCTGCTCTTTGTTCTTCAGAAAGTTTTGGCAGCCCATGGTGCAGCAAAAGTGAGTGCATATGTAACCCATGGTGTGTTTCCTAAGCGCTCATGGGAGCGATTCATACATAAGAATAATGGTCAGATGCTTCAACTCTTTCTATACTAACTCTTTCTAAACTCAAAATGGATTGACTTCTTTTACTACAAATATACAAGACATCAACCCATAAAAGCCTTTTCTGTTACCTTATATATGTTTTTTATTTGCCTACTTTTCCATTTGAACTTGTAAAGATAGCTGTATGATGAGATTCCACCTGTTCCTTTAGTAGGTTTTGAGAAGGCATTTTCCTACTTTTGGATCACGGATTCATGCCCCCAGACTGTCAAAGCTATTGGAAATCAACCCCCATTTGAGGTATTG
>JANIJH010000002.1:25067089-25080830 GCA_024520975.1 Erythroxylum areolatum | reverse complement strand
ATCACTAACTTGTGCCACTGGCAGGCACTGCCAGTCAATGTATGTAGGCCCAAATTCTATTTGCTTGTATATGCATGGGGGCACGGGTGTACGATGAAAAGAGAGAAACCTTTACAATAATATACATAGTAGTGACATTCACAAATTGACTGCTCAACTGACCCAATATCACAGGGTTATACCGGACAATAGGGTCTGTTCATCTCCCTTTCTATACAATTTTGGTAAACAGCCCTTGATCAAACAGACATATATGCATATGAATATATAAATAATTTATGCAAGTGGACACCAAGCCACTGTACAAATTGAGGTGAAATGAAACTAAGATTAAAAGAGACTTCCGAAGAAGGGTTATCAGCTCAAATTGATGAGTACGCATCAGCTGCAGAGTCACTTGACTTCAGATCTCAACAAAATGCTGCACCCCATTTTCTTCTCCTTGGCTAATGACAATTTCTTGCTCTAGATATGAACAAAATGCTCTCTGCTCCTGATATGATATTATGCAGTATCCATGGCCCAAAAGTGGATACTGTTCATCATTCAAGGAATTATATGCTTGTTCCTTGGAATCTCTTCCAAATTTGTACATTTGAAAATACCTACGCAAATGTTAGCGCTCCCAGCCACCACTTTAAGGCTAAGAGTAAAATGATCATGGTTAATTCTTCTCGTCCAGACTGCCCTTTGGGCTCTCCAATGAATCCCCGGAGTAAGATCCATCCGGCTGACGGATACATATGTTTAGATTGCCCGATAGTAAAGGTTCCTGGAAACCATAACATACGCAAAAGTCAAAGAAAGCAATTAGCATTTTACTACACCCCTGAATCCTGAAATTTAAAATATCATGTGGACATCGCAATCTACTCTTTACAGAAAAACTCTAAAACTGAATTAGATTATTTTGTACAGGGTTTTGTTAGGACATAAAGGCTGTGAAAAGGCAGAACATGGTCATTGCTTTGGGTCATGCCCATTTTTCTAAAGCCAATTCTTTGCATTTAATAGCTTGTAGATTCTCTGCATCTTGATCCTAACGCACTCTAATGTGATTGACTCAATGACATTCCAGAATCATTAGATCGAACTCGATAACATCATATAAAATATATTACATAGCTACTATTCCAATTATTTTCTGAAATTCGAAGATTAGCTGTAATCAGTGTGGGATGGTATAGTCCGGATTGTGTTGATTAAAAGTCCTGACCAGAATATATAATTCACAAGTAGATATACAATCATCTGATTGCTTAAATACTCAAATGGGCAAATGGGCCACACAACTCGAGATGTGACATCAAACTGGGTGAGCTAGACATTATATCAAATTAATCATGTGGTTTTCCCAAAAGAACTCACATTGACACTGTTCACTGGTACTATTTAAAAGTAGAACAGACTGTCATAGTTATACTGCAAAAACTTCAAGAATTTCAGGAGCAAAAACCAAGATCACTATTATCACCTGATCAGAAGTCTCTTCACCCTCAGAATGGAACAGAATTGGACGGCATCGCTTATCTTCGTTCATTAAGCTTGAATTTTGAAAATGAGCCACAAGGGCAGCCTTGCCCTGGATTCGTGCATATGCCAGTGACGCAACCTTTTCACTATTAAACTTCTCCCACTTCTTCCCATTAAATGCCTGCAAATATTTTAACGGTGTAATGGAGGCAGCATACAGGATATATATGCATAACACTGGCAAATTCATTAATGCCATAATCAAAGGACCAAAATGAACCTCATAGAAAGGAATGATGTGTGAAGGAGACACCATATTGATGAAGGCATATCCCACGTTGCATTTGTTCTGCAACCAAATACCTTCATCTGTCAATACACCTTAATTGCCTAGTTAAACAATCCTAAGAACTTGCTTCAACACACAATTACCTTAAAATCAATTGGCAGATAGAGAAAATCATACGTGCCCTGATGATTTTCATCAATAGCAACCAGCAACATCTTTGAAGTGTACCTAAATGGGCAAAAGGTAACAGATATGTTCAGCACTTGCCTTGGTTATACTTGATAACTAATTTAAGGCATTGGTTGATTATTCTTACTTATTCGGAATATTTTTTATCATTAAAGTAGTCCTGGTATCCTCTCCACTAATAATTTTTTCCAAATCAAGCTGATACTGCTTCTTGCTATCTATTTGGCTCCCGCTATTCTCAACTCGGCGAGTTCGACCACGCTCTGCAAATACATCACCATTCACTGTTCCTGGTCCTGAATAAGAACCTAGGAACATAGGATTTTGCCTTGGGAATGATATCATCCTAAAACTAGGTGAACCAGTTTCAGACATACTGCCTTGAAGGCCAAAACTTGCACCCAAAGCTGTAGGAGCACACATACCCATCATATAACTTCCTGTGTTGCGGTTTAAACCTACTCCACCATAAGCAACTTGATTCACATAGGATGTTTCCGGTGACTCAGGCAAGAAGCCATAATGCCTCTCAAGAGGAACACCAGAGGGGGCTGAACCTACATGATGGTGATGGTGAACATTTGCGAAAGCACCATTTCGACTTGCAGGAGGAAAGGCTTGTCCAGGTCCACTGGATCCAAAAGTGCGTCCAACTGATGGAGTCTGCCAAGCTGTACTAACATGGTCGGGGTATTGATTCGGACTTCCCCAAAGAAATTGAGGACCCGATAATGTTTCAATACCAGATGTCTTGGAGTTTGAATCACCAAAAGCAGAAAGAGGGCCAGGACTTATGCTTAATTTTTGGTCAGGGAAGGAACATGAGTGCTGATGGGTCGATCCTTGCATTGAGCTTGTGTTAGTAAGCAACTGACTGACCTGGTTAGCCCTTCCTTGGTCCTTACCAATAGGAGCAATTTTTGCAGGGTTGGAAACACGAGGAAGAATAGAAGCCAACCCAGGCAAAGTACTTCCATTTACAGGACTTAAAGTTCCAAGGGCCATAGACTTGTTAGGACCATGCAATAGATTATGCTCAACAGGGCTGCCAAATTTTGTCCAATTACCTGCCATGGAAGTAGTGCCGAATGAGCTGAAAAACATGTATTTCCAACACAGCAAACTAGGAATTTAAACAAAAAAAAAAGTGTTAAGTTTCAGGGGAAAAAAAAACAAGTATTTCACTTACCTGGAGGAGAGTTAGCCACGGGGGAACCTACTTGATGTCTAAAACTTCGAGCTTCGTCTTGTTCGAGCTCTTGACTTAGTTGCTGCATCAAGCTAAAGATAAAGGATCCTCAACTTCAAGCTCTTTTATCAGTTCCATCGATAAAATATGAAATTTGTTGGATGAAAATGTTGTACTAAAACAAATATGAGAAAAAAGTTTGATAAAATAATGAAGGTAACTAGGGAAGTTGTGTAATTAGAGGATATAAGAAACTTGGACAGTCAAAGAAAAGGTTTCTTACATAAGTACTCTACAAAATGAAAAGAAAAAGAAATATATAGTGAGTTGGTATCGAAATCGATGAAATATCGAAAAGACATAACTGGGATGTTCAAAGAAGCAGCTTCACTACGAATTGCCAGAACCAACACCATCCTACATGTATTAGTTTAAAAGCTCCAACTATGAGTTATTTATATTCTCCTGGATGTTTCACTCTTTCAACAATAAGACCCTCATGCTTTAAATAATGAACAAAGTAGGACAATTGCACTCGCCAATGAAGAATTGGACAAGAAGCAGTCTTAAATTGGAACTTGGCATTTCCATAATCAGATAAAATCTTAAAATTCTCGTTATTGGAGTTACAATAATTTTCATTCAGCATCAGCTTTTAATTGTAAAATAACCAATAGTCAAGTTTTATCTTGTCTTTAAAAATGTCAAGTAAGAACTAAGCCAAGTAATTTTCCCATTTCTACGAGTCACTGGTTGAAGATTCATACCCAAAGATGATAGGAAGTGCAGAAGTTTCCACTTAGTCTTGCTAATTAATGCCTAAATATAATCATTCAAAATGTTGTAATTTATATACTCTTTTCACAACAAAAGATAGTTATAATAACAAAGGTTTAACTAGAGGATAGTTATAATAACAAAGGTTTAACTAGAGGATAGTTTGAGGACGAGGAATGTGTAGCCACAATAGATTGCAAAATCTAGAAATTTACAGACTTACTTTCTACGAGCTCCACCAGGGCGGCTCGGTTCAAGCTTAATACGTTTTCCAGCTATATCACTCCTATTTAGTGCTTTAAGAGCTGCCTCTGCTGCTCTAACATCATAGAATTCAATGAATTTGTGATGCCGTTTATGTGGTGTTTCTCTTATCTGTAGTTTGAATGCAGACAGAACAGATCTTATCAAAACAAGTGGACATGTAAAAGTAGTACAAGCAACAATCAAATTCTTCAAATATTGGCACCTCTTTGATCTCTCCATAAGCCCCAAATTTTCGACGAAGTTCGTCATTTGACACAGATGCATCCAAATTGAAAACTACAAGTGTTCCTTGATTTATATCTTTCTCCGAAGGGTTATCCTGACATTCAGTATGACAAATATACGTCAGAAAAATAACCAAATAATAAAAGTACGTGAAAGCATAACTAGTTTATTTATTTAAACCTTGGGAATTGAAAAGTGAATGTCCAACTTTCTTCTTCTTAATGGCTTATTTTGTAATGCACGCATTGCAGCTCGAGCATCTCGAATATCATAGTATGAAATCATCACAAAGCCACGATGTTTGCATGCAGTATACAGCGTTCTGATATCGCCATATTGCTGCAAAAATTAAAAGGTTATCACACCTTGCTGATCAGCAATCAAGTCAAACACAATTGTTGATTTATTCAATGTACAGGCATATAAATGGACCATTGTCACTATATTTAAACGTAATTAAAGCCATACATGTCTACATATGAAAGTTGAGCTGACTTTTCAAAACCAAATAATTCTCAGGAGCTGATACCCTCAGAATGATGTCCAAATCCCAGCCCTTAGACATTTGCTCATTTACCCTCGCTTTTGCAGGCGTTGGGAAGAAGTTAACTTGAATGGGAGATGAAATTAGAAAGTAGGAGGGCATCTAGACATCGACTTTTCAGAGCAGTAGCTACAGAGATAAATTAAAAGAAGAAATGGAAAGGGAAGGTAACAAGAGAGCAGCAGAACATAAAAATACATAGTGGGTACCATAGAGAAAAGGAGAAATCAAGAAGTTACGTGGAGCACTTACCATTGGAAAAGAAAAATTAACAGCTGTTTCTTATTAAGATTCTGAAAGGCTACAAATATTTATAATAAGCCAATAACAACGGAAACAATTCATGTGTCGCCTCAATCTTGCAAACAACAACCACCGCTTATACCCCTCAGGGGTAAGATGTAAAAGAATTTGACTCCTAGGTCACTAACTCTGGAGAAACACAATTTCTTCAGTACAGATGAAACATTTAACAGAGTTTATTAAAGAAATGAGAATTCCTATTACCGAATACGGAAGGAATGTTAATCTGACTATAAACAAGCAGTTAAAATAAGCCATCATTGTGACCAAACAAGTGATATATGTGGCTCTGCAGAGATGATTAAATAAATGAAGCTAAGATGTATCTGAATCTTAATTCTACCTCAAAGAGAGATCTCAATTCAGAATCCTCCACATTACTATTGATGTTTCGAACAAATAATGTTCTAGAAGGATGCTCCCCATAGGGGTGTTCTCCAGCCACTGTCCCCACACCATTTGGAAAAGGATAGTGGCCAATCCCATTAGTTGCTATCCCATCTGAGAAGCTTAGTTTTGAAATTCCAACGTGAATGCTCTCTTGTGGGTCCAAGTCCAACTCCATCCCCCCACCACTGCCAAAGACATCATCCTCTTCCAAATCCTCCACTTGACTGGGCAGCCTACTGAAGTCAAAATCATCGGCTATGCCAGCCAGAAGCTCATCATCATCAGGAAGCAAGCTCCCTATTGCATTTGTTTCAATATCATCAAATGGATCCTTCAATTCATCTTCTAGGCAAAGCTTGTCTAGATCAGGTGAACCATCATCAACAGACTGGCCATGATACTCTGAATCATTCAAGTTTACTGGAAGCCCAGAAACAGGTGTGTTTAATTATAGATGGTTCCTGCCAATACAAATCAAGTGTAGTAACAATAACTTGTATACATACCCTTTTCATGAGGAAGTACGGGCAATGAGGTAGAAAACAAGCTCGCATCACTTGATGTGTGATATAAATCATTTCGAAGGGGGATGCCCCACGCACCCGTAGCCACTTTATTAAAAACATTGGCTGCAGGAGTTCCTGCAAAACCTATAGAAAAAGTACTGAGATTAATTAAGATACAACAAATTTGCATATGAAATATATCCAAATTTCAAGCGAAGAACATGAAGGAAATAGGGCATCTCCAGAATGACCTGACGCAACATCGTTTGAACTTTCCTCCATTAATCACCTCCTGCTCAGACTAAGAAATTTGGAAAACCAATAAGACATGGAAATGGATGGAAATGGTAAACTTAAAGCAACAATTTTAGTATACACATTATGCAACTATGATCAAATAATTATTAACCAAAATGTCAAATGGGAAGATTACATCGTTTAAAATCATTCACATGGGATTATATGTTTATGGTCAAAGTTACCACATTTCCAACCCCAATGCTTGAAAATGAAGTTTGCATGAGAAACATCATTCAGTAAAGGAAAAAAAAAAAAAGCTAAACAAGGTAATAACAAGGCTAAACACAAAAGAAACAACAATTTTCCCGAGTCAACCCTCGTGAGAAACTAAAAGAAATAGCGCCAAAATTGAACAAAACTGGGTTGGGTTCAATGGGAAGAAGAAGTAAGTGAAATTAGACAAAAGGAAAAAAAAACAAACAGAAAAATGAAAATAAAGTAGGTGAGGAGCAGCTAATAAAGGTCTCTCGAAGTCCCAAGTCTCAACTTGAAGTCAACCCCACTCCCAAAACTTATAACCAAACTGAAAAAGACGATCTTTTTTAGAAGAAATATAAAAATCCAATGAGTATGATTCTTAATTCCACCAAAAAGTAAACCGCTTCGGTCAGAAAAACAAAAGGCACAATAAGCGATCATTTTCGCAACTCCCCCAGGAAGAGAAAGAGATAAAAAAGAAGCCATCATCAAGTTGTAAAGCAATTCAATTAAAAACAAACAAATAAGAGGAGAGAGAGAGAGAGAAGAGTTACCTGAGTAGATAGAGAGAACTGAATGGGTGAGGTAAAGAAAGAAGTAACATACAGAACAAAGAGCAGCAAAAAAGAAAGAGAAGGGGGGTTCTACTATTTACGTTCTTGATGATCAAACAAAAAGGCCTTTCCTTTTTGAGGCAGTGAAGAGAAAGACAAGTTTTGGGGAGTTTGGAGTTTCGTAGAAGGAGACTTGTATCTTTCTTCTACTCTTCTTCTTCTTCCGCTGGAAAACCATACCATACACACTACTCTCTTTCTCCTCTTTTGTATTTACAATTATTTAAGTACATGACATATTTAATCTTATAGAAATAAAAACAATGAGACCAGAAAATGGGAGGAGGCCCAATGTCGGAATGAGTAGAGAAGGAGAGTCTAAAAAGACAACAATCACTAATTCGTACTCACTTCAAACACTTTTTCTACTATTTTGGATGTAAGATATAATCAATTATAAAATAAAAACAAAAGAGATAGATTCGGCTGTATTTGATTTCCGTTTGGCGTCCGTTGACACACGAGCACTGCTAACAAATATCTCAGACCTCAATGCTGCAATCCCTTAGGCCTGTTTTGTCCCGAACATTAAATACACACTTCTGGGTTAAAGTTTTGTTATGGAATATAACGGAATGGGACGATACATTTTATTTTAAATAGTAAAAATAAAAAAAATTTAATTCAAAAAATTTAAGATAGAATGTAAATTAATAAATATATACTACCTAATATATTTTTAATAATTTTCTTTAATATTAATTATTTCATCTAATCCTAATCTCTCTTTTTTTAAATTCGTTTATTACAGTTCACAAAAATTGTATATAATTAATAATATTTTTATATTATTTCTCTTTACCTTAAAAATAATGTTTTTATATTATTAATAATAAATTATATATAATTAATAATATGATAAAAATTAATAAAATTTTTATTCATGAAAAATAAAATATATATATATATATATTATGCTTGAATTGTTTGTATATATTTTTATATAAATAAAAATACAAATAAATTATTTTTAAATATAAATCACATATAATGGAATAAAATAAATTTTAATAAAATATAATTTATTAAATAATTAATAATAAATTATATATAATTAATAATAAAATTTTTATTAAAAATTTTATTATTTTAAAATAAAAAATATATTAAAAAATTATTTATCAGAGTTGTAACTTAAATCGTAATTTTTAATTAAACATGATTTATATTTTAAAATCATACCAATTATTTTAATATCAAAAATATAATAATTATTTATTATATATTTCATTTCATTTCAACTATTCTTTTAAACAATATTTTATTATATTTTATTATAAATTCTTCTATCTCTCTTAAATAAATTTTTAGTACATTATATTTTATTTTATTATAAATTTTTTTGCTTTGCGAAGTTAAATTCTTTTCATTCTATTAATTAACGCGGCCATCCCGCGTCTCTTTATAATTTTTAAGCCCTTGACCTTACTCTAATTTACTTTTTCTGCCATATCTAGTCAGTTACTTTATGTCTGAGGTCATCGCACGTGTGTATGTGTGTAGCTTTTGTTTGTTGTGGGTGGCCAATTAAAAGCCTTTAAGCTTAACGAACTTAGATGAAGTTGCGTGCACTTGATTCCGTCTCTTTGTTTAACGCGGTGGATGAGTGGGTGACGTGGTGTTGCGTCGGCTGCTTCACTTCTGAGATTCCGCCCACGAATAAAACGCTCCCAATTGTAAACCGACACGTGTTGAATTGAATATCCAGCAATACGTCTTTTATCGTTTATTTTTAATTGATAAATCATAATTTGCTTTTCTGGTATCCACCGTCCGATCGGAATCCAATTTCAGTGTTTATGTTAATTTTATTCCAACTTAGTAACATGAATTCAATTTTGTTATGATTTTATTTAAATTTAATAAAGTTAATTAATTAGTTATATTAAATTTTGTAGTTAAATATAAATAAAAATAATTTAATAATTAAATTTAAAATATATAAATTCAAATTAATAATTAAAATATATTTAAAATAAATATTTAATCTATAAAATATTTATTTTAATAAAATAAAATAAATGTTATTGATAATTTATCAATAAATACTATATAAGAGATTAAAATAAATTTAATTAATTAAATACATTATTATTAAATCTTATCTAATATGTAATTATTATCAATAATAAAAATATATTTATATCAATATCATCAGTGAAATATATTTTTATTTTTAATTAGAATAAAAACTAAAAATAATAACATAAAAACAGAAATAGAGTCAAACATCGTACTTTTTTTTATAAGAGGCACTTAAATTGAATTTTTTAACAAAATTATAAAATTATTTTCGCATATGCAATAATTAATTGCATAATAATAATACCTGTCAACATAATTTAGCAGAACTTCAATAATAAATTTCTAGAGTTTATATTATTACGAATTATTATTTAAGTAATTTAATAATAATTTTAAAAAATAAATAATATCATCTGAGAGCATCTTTTTACCTTAATTAAGACAACTACTTCAATTCAATGTTTATAATCGACTCGACTGTTTGGAAATTACATTTACAATATTCTCTAAGGGAGTTACAGTAAAATATCTAAATATTCTGTGTTGACCAATCCATCCTAAAAAAAAAATTTGCGAGATGCAACATAAGTAGGAGTATAAAAGACCAATGTTGTTATTAAAATTACTTATAAAAGACCAAAGTTTAATTAGTTTAGAAAATTTGGTAATTAAATTTTGTTCAATTTATTAATTAATCACTTAAAATTTTTAATTTATTAATTAATTGATTAATTTTTATAAACTAATCAATTTTTATAAAATTTTATTATAAGTAAAGATAATTTTTCAAAATTATATTTTTTAATTTTTAACTAATTTTATGATAATTTAATATTAATTAATTTTTAAAAATTTTAAATCTATATTTCGTTTTCAGTCCAATTTTCTAAAGAGTGATGCTTACTGCTCAGTATTGATGTACCACTTTAAACGTAAGTCATTTGAAACGATTGCCTACCAATCTCTCCCAAAGTCAACTCATTAGACGATAACCACCTTGATTAATAATCCTGTTTTATCAAATCAGCGGTTAAAATGTTATGTCATACAGAATGTCACGTCAACAATAATTGCCATGTCAACACTCCCAACTTTTGGATAAAAATTTAAGCTCACGATACATCACATAAAATTCTCTTGTCATATTTTATTAAATTTTATCTACGTATAATCAAATATATTCTCCTAATACATGTAATATTTGACACCCGCCAAAGTAAGATGAAAGGTATAATGATAAAAATAATCAAATTCTTAAATTACACATGCTTAATAAATTTCTTTTTATGAAGTTTGTCACATAATAAAAATGTCTTTTTCTATAGACTTTATAATGATAAGGTAATTTTTATATAATAAAAAGTTGTGATTATTATATTTTAAAAACTACTTAAAATTTTTTAGTTGTAAATGGTTGTTTTAACGTTATGTTTTTTACCTAAATTATTAATTTAAAATTAATAAATAAATTTAAATCAACCAAATGCCTCTTATATAATTTAACTCCAACTTTTAATACTTGGTTAATATTTAAAAAATAATTCATGAGAATTCAATTCAAGACCTCCAATAATTGGAAGTAATTAAGAGAGTTTTCACAAGCTACTTAAACTTTTAAATATGCACAAATTTATAGTAAATCGTGTATTTTAAATAAATTATTTAACAAGTCAAAAATTAAGTTAATCAATTCGAGCTAATATGATTGTTTAGATTTCTTTTGCAACATTACTGTCTAAATTTTTTTAATTTTCACAATAATTCATACTTAATATTTCCATTTAGTAATTACTTGAAAAGATCTTAGAAATACTTATATCCACTTACTAAGAAACATATCTAAAAGAACATACCAGGTGTTACAAAAACTTTAATATGAATTTTGAGTTTGCACTAAAATGTACAAAAGTCTTTGCTTGATAGTTGAACTTACTCTTTCTAAATCTCATATGTTTAACGTATTCATATAAAAGCTTAAGTAAACAAATGTTTTTAACTTACCAACAGAAATAGATAATAATAAGACAAAAGAAAGCATAAAGATTACAATAAAAATGCTAACCTTTATCAACTCTCGTGATAATTACAAAGGATACAAAGCTCTAATTTTCTTTTTGATAAAAGTCTTTGCTTAAATGAGTTATTTTTAGACATTTAGGGACTTAATGGCTAAAAAAGCCAGAAAGTGGGTATAATGACACTAAATTTACTAACTTAGTTTATGGTTAACATTCTCAACCACTTAGGCATTACTTTGATGAGTGATTTATACATTAACCACTAAGTTTACCACTTAAGTAAAATAAACAAGATAAATTTGAAACTAAAGTATATTGCCCCATTTTGCCATGTTCTTTACCACATCCCTCACTTCTTTTTTGCTCCAACTTACTAATTTTGTCATATTTAAAGGTGATAGTCAAGTTTCAATTCAATCATCATATGGTCTAATAAATGTTTGTCAGTGGTTTAGTTCATTCATCTATGATCTGTTAGCTAAGCATAATTTAATATTCGATCTATCTAAGAATATCTATAATCAGTCTAAGTCGCCATAGCCAAGTCAATCAATGCAATAATAATCTAACATAGCTAATTGAAACTTTAACATTCTTGATCTCTTCTGGTTAAGTTACCTTAGCTTATTTGGCAAACCATTCTCATATCTAAACAATATTAATATTTGGCCAAGACTCACTAGTAGATAGTAACATAGTCCTATAAGTGTTAAAGGGCTAACAAACTACTTCCACTAGATGAATCCAGTACCCTCATCGAAACAAATTAAAATTAGTCATTTACCTAATCTTCAAATTGCCAAAAGGTTATGTCTTTCTTTTAAATAGCTTGTGAAAATAGACTTGTTTTTCCATTAAATCAAGAATTCCATACTTTAATTCTTCTTATATTGCCCATTATTCAAAGATCTAAAATCTTATCAATCTATTCATTGAATTGATTCCTTTCAACTAATAGATCTCTCTTTATTTGGCTTATGTTAGGATTTGCTGCATCCTCGTAACAAGTTCTAAGGAAACTAACATGAAAATTTGGGTGTACTTTTAATTGTTCGAGTAATCTTTATTAGTAAACCACATTCTTTACTTTTTTAATACTTCAAACAGTCCATTATACTTACTTGATATTGATCTTTTTGCATATATGAGGAGTAAGTTTTAATAATTCCTTATCCCTAATATCAAATTCAAGAAGTCTCCTTCATTGATCAACATATTTATTCAGTCTTTGAATGCCTTTTGAAGACTATCTCTCGCCCCATCTAGTAATTCCTATTTTTTCCTTGTAAGCTAATAAACAACTAAGAATTCTTGCTTAATTTCTGTTGAGCGATTTTAAGAGGAGTAAGGGGTTATTTTTCCAACACAAGCTCAAAAGGAATCTTCTCCATGGTCAAATGTATGAGAAGTTATAACAAATTTGTGGATTATCAAGTAAATTAAGCCAATTTTATTAACTTGCACTTATATAATGCCATAAGTATTAATCTAATAAGTCTTTAATCCTCTTAGTTTGGTTGTTCATTTTTGGTAATTCATAGTAGAAAACTTTGGATTACATACCATCATAATGGACTAAAATCTTAAAACAACATAGTTTTTCAACTACTGAATTATCCTATAATAGGTTTTGTCAAGAGGCATGGTTGCTTTGATTTGCTTCAACAAATATAACACAACTCAAGTGATGTAAAACAAAATCAGAAAGATTTCTTTCCTACTTAATGCATCAATTATGTTGTTATGCCTCCTTAGTTTATGCTCTAAAATAAAGTTATAGTTGATAAGAAACTCATATCACTGAGCTTGTCTTACATACTTCTTTTTAATTTTGAAAAAAATATTTAGCTAGCTTATCCGTATAGACAATAAACTATAAACCTGGTTCCAAATAAGTACACCCACTGAGGCAATATACAGTTATCAGCATCTCTTTCTCATATGTCAAGTATCATTGTTTGAAACGGTTGATTTTCTTTTCTTTCAAAAGTAATATAATAACCTTCTTACATTAAGACTCCAACAATGTCTTTGTCCTAAGTATCTCAAAAAGGGAGATCAAAATATGGCAACTTTGTTGATATAACAACCTTCAATTTCTTCATTTCTTAGAGTGGTCCCAACCAGCATTACTTTTATTTCTTCTTCAATAAATCAGTAAAGGGCATTACTTTCTTCAAATAACTGACAATGAATCAATGATAGTATTTCTCTAAGCCAATAAAATTTTAAAGTTCTCACATTATTTTAGAAATTTACCAACCTATAACATTTTCTACCTTTTTTCGAACTTGTTCTCAATTAGCCATCTTAGGGGCTGTTTGTTTCTGTTTTTTTTTCTCCGTTTTTTGTTGTCATTTTTGTAAAAAGAAAAACAGGTAAGTAAAACGTGTTTGGCTTACTCTGTTGCGATTTTTTGTTTCTGAAAATAAAA
>JANIJH010000002.1:25031361-25047117 GCA_024520975.1 Erythroxylum areolatum | reverse complement strand
TAATTGACAGCCAAACAGTCAACTGGCTTTTAAAAAAAGCTCTTCTCAGAAAAGCTCTACTGACAAAAGCTCTACTGATAAAAGCTCTACTGATAAAAGCTCAACCAAACGGGCACTTAGTAAATAATAAGAAAGCAAACGACTAAAACAAAAGGGGGTTTTAATCTCCTTTTCAAGTTGTAATTTTATTTTTATTATAAATTGAATGAAGTTCAAAATTTTTATTATAATTTCTCAAAAATTTATGACGATATTTTATATTTTAAAATAATTAACTGTTTATTTTTAAAAGAGAAATAATTAAAATTTAAAGGAAGGAAAAAATATAAAAGTGACAACTGAGTTAAGAAATATGTTTTTTAAGAAAGCAAATAACAAATTAATGTCGTAAACAAAAAGAAATGCAAACGACCAACAAGGGTTTTGATCTTTGTTTCAATTTGTAGTTTTATTTTATTATAAATTAAACTTTTGTGTATTTTTAAACAATTCTAATTAATATTTTAAATCGGTAAAGTACAAAAGTTTTATTGTAATTTGCTCAAAAATTAATGAAGAAGAAAACATTTTCAAATAATTAATTTTAATTTTTAAAAAGAACATAATTTTATTTAAAGAATATTAATAATTAAAATTTTATTTATTAAAATTAAAATGTATAGTCGCCTATAAAATTAAATGTATTTGATAAATAGAAACCGAGTTTAAAGATTTTGTAGATTTTCCAATTGATGTAAACTACTAACGAATAATTTTTTTAAGTTAGGAGTTTAGTAAAATAATTTCTAAAAATAAATGGATTTTGGGTCAAATATAAATAAGTACATCTCTTAAGGTTAAAACTTAAAAGTGTACTTTAAATATCCCAAACAGTTTTATCCAATTATAAAATAAATCTTAAAATTTTAGAGTTTAATGGAGTCCAAGCGTGATCAAAGATTCATAATTTTACAACCTGAATGCCTCAATATGCTTGTAAGAGATAATCTTAGGATTTATTTTATTTGGTTGAACGCAAGAATGATAATAAGAATTATAATGAATATAGTTTTTTTTACTATATTAAGAATACATAATATTGCTCCAAAAAATATAAAAGTATTATTTATCTAATCATAATATATTACTAACTATTTTTTTTAATCCTTAGTGTACGCTTAATTCTTACCAATTAGAATTTCGTCATGTGCATGCACGTGACAGTAACATACATGTGACAATAAACACGAGGTACCCAAAGCTCAATTCCACTTTCTATTTAATCTTATCTCATAAAATTACAGTGAGAGAAATTGGTCAAGACGCTTATTTACGTCCCTCGCCCACCAGCTGCTTGACGAAACACCCAGTCGCCTGAAACCCTTTTGCCATCTCGAAGATAAACCCGTCTGTTTGTTTCGCCGTCCATTTTTGTGGAACAAATGGGCTTTGTTCTAGAGCTCAACTCGAATGAGCTTTGGTCAAGGATAGATGGGAAGATAGAGCCTTTGTTATAGTTCTCCAGATGCTGTTCACTGGCACTTTTGCAACGAGCTCTGTTCAAGGTTTTAAATTTCTGTGAAGGTGGCTGAAATTGGTGTCTCCATTGTGTGTTGAAGGTGAGAGGAGATAAAGGACAGACTTTGTCTTCTTCTCGTTTTGTGCTTTTGGTTAATGCGTTTTCCTCTAGTTATGCTGCTTCAACTTTTTCACATCTTCTCTTCCGTGAATACCAAACAAATTAAAAAGTTGAACCCCTATCTTCTGCTACATAGGTGTTACCATTTTGAACCAGAAAAGGGTTCAAACAAGGCACTGTCTTTAGCACCTAAAATGCCACAAAATGATGTCGCAATTTTCTGGGATTTGGACAACTCACTCCCAAAGTCATTCCCTCCATATGAGGCTGCTGTTAGGCTAAAAAATTCAGTATCCTCATTTGGGGCTGTTAGGTACATGGTGGCTTACGCAAATTGTCACACTTCTAGATATGTGCCGAAAGCTGTTAGAGAGGAAAGAAAAGATAGGGAATTGTTGAATCAGTTAGAGAAGCGCGGTGTGATTAAACCAGTGGAACCGTATCTCTGTAGGGTTTGTGGGAGAAAATTTTATAACAATGAGAAATTGATCAATCATTTCAAGCAAATTCACGAACGTGAACATCAAAAAAGGTTGAATCAGTTGGAATCTGCCAGAGGGAAACGGAGACTAAAACTAGTTGGCAGGTATGCGGTGAAGATGGAGAAGTATAAGAATGCATCAAGGGATATTCTTCTGACTCCAAAAGTGAGGTACAGTCTGGTGGATGAACTGAAAAGAGCAGGGGTTTGGGTTAGGACTGTGTCAGATGAGCCACAGGCAACAGATGTGGCATTGAGGGAACATATGGTGGATGTAATGGATAAGAGGAAAGCCGAGTGCCTAGTGCTTGTATCAGATGACTCTGATTTTGTTGATGTTCTGGAGGAGGCAAAGCTAAGATGTATAAAGACAGTTGCTGTTGGTGACACCAATGATGGGGCGTTGAAGAGAGTTGCTGATGCTAGGTTTTCTTGGCAGGAAATTCTTATGGGGAAGGCCAAGAAAGAAGCTCCCTTAGTTGTTGGACAATGGAGAGACCGTGATATTCTCAAGAGATTGGAGTGGAAGTACAATCCTGAATTAGACAAAGAAATATACGGGAAAAGCAGCTAATTGTATTAATTATTAGTTGATTTTATTAGCGGTCAGATTCTGTTAACGATTAGCTGATAATTAATTATATCTGCTGCTTTGATTAGCGAAAAATATCAACTATTTATTAAAGACGTTTGGTAAAATTTACTATTTAGTATTAACTATTGATGTATAAAATAACTTACGAGGGTATGATTTAAAAAAATTATAAGGATATAAATTTTATATTTTTTAGTATTTTGTTAAATATTCTTATAAGAATTTAGATTTAAATATTTAATTTTACAAAAAAATTAAGTTAATAAAAAGTATAATAATAATAATAATAATAACTTCTAGTTTGATGGTGGTACCCAGGATATTCGTTTGCCGTACATGTACTGTTAAGAAGTCACTTCCTGGCGTCTGATGCCACTATCCTGTGCTTCAAATCTTCTATTTTCTGTCCATTTTGTCCGATATCTTCTGTCCCAACAATATTCTAGCCATTTAAATACTGGGTAAAAAGGGACAAAAGATTTGAACCCACTATCGTGTATGGTCCACGTTGGCTATTTGAAACGGCTGTCTAATTTAATCAAAGCATGTACAGGCATGGCAACTGGGCCAACATGTGAGGTTGGCTTGAGTTTGAATTTTTAGGTTTGATAAGTAAAATAATTAAACGATCTCGTTTTGAAATTTTATGTAAATTCATGTCACTTATGTGAATTTATTAATATAAAAATAATTGTCTATTTTAAATATTTATTTATTTTCTTGGGTTGAAAGAAGACCGCAACAGGGACTGCCATTCTCAATTGCTGAAAGCAAAGATAGAAAAACAGGGCAGACAAATGGACTTGCCTAAAGTTGTAATAACTACAATGTCAAATCTCTATCGTTTCTTCATAACAGAAACATAAATACACGATATCCTCTCCTCTGAATGTGTGTTGGTGTTGAGATTTTTGTAGCAGTATTTCCATGCGGCTCGTAATTGGAAATGATAAGTCGTTGGTGCGTTTCTAAGCACCAGAAAGAGGCATTTTAGGAGGATAACTAAGGTAGAAGGAAGAAAACATGAAAAGAAAAGGAAGAATATGACGATGACATGAAGACAATCAGAAGAAGAAAAACTGTAGCGTGTCGATGTGAACTGAGAACTGGTCCTCATAAGTATCCTTAAACGCTGTTCACCAAGTCCAAGGCTTCTACATTTGTAGAACTTTTGAGCCTATCTACTGCTTTTTCCACCTGGTACAAAACAGTGACAAGACAATTAAAATATAGAAAGAAGAAGCAACTGGGTATGTACTTCAGATGTATTACCTCATGTTCCCAATTTGTTCTGATAGTAAGAATTGTCAAGGTTGCTGTCTGTAGAAACACTCCGATGACCATACCCCACCAAATCCCCTAAAAGTGAAAAAAAAAGTGTTAAATTCATCTAAATGGATACTTGTGTGAAGAGGAAAAGAGAGACAGAGACTTACAGCGATACCCAAACTAGTCTTGAAGCCAAGGACACAACCAATGGGGAGACCAATAATGTAGTATGTAGTGAGGTTAACATAAGCGACTATAGCCTGCCATCCACTCCCAATGGCAACACCTAAGTTTGGAAATGGAGTGAGTATAACATTTGGTGCAAGTAAAATAGAAGAGATGATTAGTACCTGAAAGTACAGGCTGAATGCCATTAAGGAAAACAGAGAAGGCAAGTAGAGGAGTCAAATTGGAGACAGCATTTATAATCTCAGTATCAGTTGTGAACAGTTTGCTTAGTCCAACCCGGAATATCAGCACTATTGCACAGAACACAATACTGATAAGCATGCTCGTCCCGTTCACCACTATCACTGAGAATCTCGCTAATCTTGGATGCCCTGCTCCTAGTTCATTACTTACTCGAACGCTGCAATGCATCATATCATATCTCAATTTAAGTCAAACTTGTTCTTAAAAAAGATCCCAGGCCAGGATATATGTTATCACCTGAATCTGGTCAATGTCTAATAATAAACGCAAGTCTATAGGAAAAACTACTGACCTGGCAGCTGCACAAAACCCCAACATGAAGTTAATGTCCCAATTCCAGTAGTTGAGGATAACGGAGAGGGCGTCCAATGAGAGGGTTGGATTAGGGAGAAGGCCGGCTATGATTAGTAGTCCTTGGACGTACCATATTTCCAGACTAAATCAATCAAAACAAGTTACAAATGAATTAAAGAAAAGAGTAATTAATTAATTCATTCATTCATTTATCAGTACCAAAGCATGACCGCAGAAGCAGCAGTAAGCTTGAAGTAAGGCCAAATTCCTTTGAACGCTTTAATGGATAAGCCAGTCCAGGTCTCCTTGCAAGATGGGCTCAGAACAACGTAAAGGACAGTCAAGAGCACAAGGAGCCACCAAGAGAAGCTCAGAGTTAAAGCTGCTCCTACTAGACCATAGTTGAGAACGTATATAACAAGCCATGAGATGAGAATGTGAACTAAGAACACCCCAACTGCCATGTATGCGAGAGGGTTAACTATGTTCTGAGCTTGAAGAAACCTCTGCAACGGACAGCATATTGCGAAGGCGTATACCTGCGGTGTCATACCACGAGCAAATATTTGACCCTGCTCGGCTATGCTCTCCGAGTACCCCATAACTTTAAGAATTGGACCAGAGAACCAGAAGAGAAATGTCAGAAGAATGGCTGCTGCCACTTGCAGTACTATTGCCCTCTGGCAAATTATTCCCATTGCTCCATACTTCTTCGCTCCATAAGCTTGACCACATACAGTTTGCACAGCACTTGCCATCCCAATCTTTTAGTTATGTCAATTAGTTTAAGTTGCATCACAAACAGTTTTATGAAATGATAAATTGTAGTAAGTGAACTTACGTACCATAACCCCATAAGCAAGACCCTGAACGGCGGCGGCGGCAACAGAGGCTCCGGCGAACTCAAGAGCACCCAAATGGCCGGAAAAGGAGAGGGTAGCGAAGGTAAGCATGTAATTGAAAACAGACACGGTTATGGACGCACCAGAGAGCTGCCAAAGCAACCTTGACTCCCAAGCAACAAGACGTGGCCATTGTCGGACCCCGACTCTTCTCTGTCCCAAGAAGTCTTCAATAGCATCGGAGGACAAATCCCGAATTCGTACCTGCTGGTCCTCATTCAATCCTAGTAACAACGCTGTGTTGTCGTCCGGCCCCATTCCACTTCTTTTGAACTGACACCCGAAACAGTAATTACAGTTCGTGAAACGTCAGTTGAGCTTGAGCAACAGGTCCGTGATGTACAAGGTTAAATAACATGTTGTACATTCTGTTGGTCCTTGCTCATATTATGCTAGGGTTTGTTATTAGCTACCTACCATTCCCGAAACCTTAACATTATTGCAATAGGAATATGGAAGACGAGTAGCTGAATCTAACTATTTTGATTAGGCATAGGAGTTGTTGGTTTGTGGTTGAGCCGGTAGATAACTTTGCTAATTAAGCTGACTCAGGACTCCGGGTGGGTTTCACCTTTCAGTATCCTCGGCCCCGAGTCCGCACGTGGCCAAATTCCCAGAAACCTTGCGCACGCTCCATTGCTTTCCGTGCCTAACATTAAAATGCGAATCCAAAAACGACGGGAATCATCCCCTGTCTGTCTTCTCCTCCGCTAAAGTACAAGTAGAATTATTAATCAGCAGTCATTATCCCTTATTAGTTTAACATTCTGCTCCTCGATGTATGCTACTCTAAATTGGGGTTGGATGTAATTAACGGTCTGCTCACCTACTGTTCTGCTTGACTTCCAGTAAATGCTGATTTGATTGTCCAGTTAACTAGTCAGCATCGAGTTAGCTAACAATTAGTAGTAACTTTTTTCAAACTTACCTCGAACTCTCCAACTTAGACTTGGCAGCTCAATTTTACCTAGTAAAAATCGTCCAACTAGTCAATAGATAGAGAGGTAATTTTAATTGGTCCTTTGAATTTCTATATATGTGTACGTATACACTTATTTATTGCCATTAGGCTATGTTTTTATATCTGAATAATCAGTCAACTTGCGTTTCTATTGAAGAAAGCAAAAACAATTGAAATCAAACACGAAATTGGACTCCAGCTCAACTACCACTCAGCCTTAGTGTCAAGCTTAAGAAAATGACGACTTCCGAGAGGGAATTGGTTGAAATTCCAACTTCAGAAACATACTGGTATTAATTAAGGACAGTCGCTGTCTATTTTTCACTATTTATTCGTATTTTTAATGTTAAAAATTCTCTCGTGCTTTAAATTTTTTTTAAAGGTTACTTCTCTCTTTTTTTTGCGCCTTCGGGTTGAATATTAGTTACAGGTTGATAAAAGTTTTCTTAATTTTCAAAAACTTTTGAGGAAAAACTAAAATAAACTTAGAGATTTAAATCAAAATTGAATTATTTTTTTAGTGTTTTTAATGGATTTCTCATATTCAACCTGAATTTTGGAATTAAATTGATCTTAAAACATTTTTTTAGAAAAATTTGATATGCAAAGATTGTGTAAGGAAACTAGAACTCCAAGAATATAGCAAGGAATTGAACTTGAGGAAGGCATGATCAATATGACAACTCTAAGAGAATTGGTTGTACTAGACTTGATTCAAAGAATTTTATGCATTACTTTTCCAAAATTTACTGAATATATTACTTTTGAGCTTAAGTCTTACTTAATTTATCTTTTCCTCAACTTTTTATGGTCTTCCAGGTGAGGATGCTTACAAAATCTCAAAGAGCTCGATGTTGTCTATCTTAGTATAAATCATTCAGGGGTGATGGAAGAGCAGATTATGATGAGAGTTCTTTCATTTTCATTGACGGATGTTGGAAAAGACTACCTTTTCGATATGCCTGCAGGGACTTTGAGCACATGGATCGAAATGAAAAGATTGTTTTTAGAGAAGTACTTTCTAGCATCAAAGACAACCAGTATAAGGAAACATATTTGTGGAATAAACCAACACCATGGAGAATCCTTTTACAAGTATTAGGAGTGCTTCAAAAAGTTGTGTGCCATCTGCTCTCATCACAATATCATGAAGCAACGCCTTATCCAATACTTCTACGAAGAATTATTGCCTATGGATAGAAGCTTGGTAGATGCAACGAGTGGTGGAACTCTGTGTGAAAAGATTCTCGTAGAGGCCAACACTTTAATTGAGTGTATGGCAACAAACATTTAACAATTTAGTATAAGCAATTATGTTTGTAGAGTAAATGAGATAAACAATTCATCTATAGAATATCATTTTGACAAACTAACATCTTTTTTTAGACAAATTACTGTAAGACAGAGATAGGAGAAAGCTTGCGATATATTTGCAAATGTGAACCATCTGATAGATACGTGTCCAACTCTGTAAGATAAAAACATGAAGTATGTCAATGCTGCAGGGAGGATTTTTTTTCCATCAATATAACCCATATTTATAGACTTATAACCCACTTTAGACAGATTACCCCAACCTGAATTATGGAGGGAATAGATAGAAAAACTACTTCCCAAATAGATTGCAGGGTGCATAATAATTTCAACATAGGTAATAAGCCTCATCCTCTACCTCAGGTGCATCATTGGAAAATATACTTAAGTCTTTTACAACTAACACTTTGCAATTCCAACATGACGTGCAACAATTTCAATAGGAGACCAAATCTATATTTCAAGACACAAGGTTTAACATCCAAAATTTGAAGAGCCAAATGGGTCAGATGGCAGTATCTATCAATAGTTTTGAATCACAAAGCGGAGGGAAGTTGCTATCTTAATCTAATTTAAATCCAAAGAATGTTAGCATGGTGACCTTAAGAAGTGGTAGAGAGCTTAAGGATCCTACAAAGGATGGGCAACAAAGATGAGATTAAGAAGGAGTTAAGAGAAAAAGGAAAACCCTCATCTAGCTTAAAGGTAGATTTTGAATGTCCTAATATGGTTAAGGCTAAACCTTCACCTTTTCTTTGCAGGTTAACAAAATCGAACAAGTGTGAAAAGGATAAGTAGATATTGGGGACTTTCGAAAGGTAGAACTAAATATAACTAAATATACCTTTGCTAAATGCAATCAAGCAAATGCTAAAGTATGCAAAATTTGTAAAGAAATTGTGTGCCAATTAGAGGAAGTTGAGACGTAATGAGAAGGTCATGATTAGTAAAAATGTTTCTATGGTCTTTAGAAAGAAAATGCCTCTAAACTGCAGGGATCCAAGTATGTTTACCATTCCCTGTAAGATTGGTAACAACATAATCAAGATAGTCATGCTAGATTTATTAGCATCAATCAATGTTAGCCTCACTCTAACCATACTTCTTTAAACTTGGGCCCTTTAAAAGAGAATAATGTTATTGTATAATTAACTGACCTTACTAATGCTTTCCCATATAGAAAGGTTGAGGATGTTTTGATATAGGTGAATAAGTTGATATTTCCTGCAGATCTTTTAAGTGGTGGATAAGAACGACTGAACCTAATATAATCCTGTACCTATCTTACTTTGGAGATCATTGCTTAACATGGCCTAAACTAAGTTAGATATTCGTGAAAGCACCCTCATAATGAAATTTAATAGGGAAGTAATTCATTTCAATATTTCATCCTCAAGATGATCATTTCGTTTTATCTATTGATGTGATTGGTCCTTTAATGTAAGAAATGTTTAAGTTAAATTGCAGAGATCAATTAGAAGCAGTTTTGACCAAACATTTAGAGTTGGAAGCCATCGATGATGTTGAGTTAGGAGAGGACCTAATTGAGATGGAAGTTACCTTATTTCTTTGAAAACCTCTCCTACAAGGTATGAGCTTGCTTCCATATAGTTACCTGAATCTTACCAGAGGCTATTACCTTCTGATATGCAGGTACTTGATATGGAGTTGAAACCATTACTGGCTCACTTGAAGTATGCATATTTGGAAGACAATCAGAATTTTCCAATTATTATTTCTACAGTTGTGACTTTTGATTCGAAACCTAAACTAGTTCATATGTTAAGAGAGTATAAGAAGCCATTAGATGGATAATTGCAGATATTTGAGGAATAAGCCCTTCTATATGCATGCATTGCATTTTACTTGAGAAGGATCCCAAATCTACTAGATAAGCATCATAGAGGTCGAATCCTCCAATGATGGAAATTATGAAGAAGGAAGTAATGAAACTTCTCGATACTAGAGTCACATTTATCCTATCTTTGAAAATAAGTGGGTAAGTCTAGTACATGTGAATTAAAAAAAAATTGGCATTATGATGGTCACTAATCAAGATAGTGAGTTGGTTCCCACTCGTGTGCAAATCGAGTGGCAAGTGAATATTGATTATAGAAAGTTAAATATTGCAATTAGTAAAGACTAATTCTTCTGCCATTTATTGATCAAATGCTTGAGAGACTGACTAGATATGAATATTACTATTTTCTAGATGGATTCTCAGTTTATCTTCAAATCCCTATTGTACTAGAAGATTAAGAAAGATAACCTTTATATGCCCATTTGGTACAATTTCTTACTGAAAGATGTCATTCAATTTGTGCAATGCACTTGCCACTTTCCAAAGGTGTATGGTAAGCATATTTTTGGAGTATATTGAAGCTCATAGAGGTATTTATGGTTTTGTATTTATGGTTCTTCTTTTGATAATTGCTTAGAGAATCTTGCACTCATTTTAGAAAGTTGTATTGAAACTAATATTATTCTTAATTAAAAAAAGTCATTTTATAATTGATCAAGGTGTAGTTCTAGGGCAAGTTGTATCTTTTAGGGGTATAGAGGTGGATAAGTTCTAAGATTAATCTCATTTTTTCTTTGTATTACACGTCAAATTAGGAGAAAGTTAGTTTTTTTTCTTGGATATGCATATTTTTACTACAGGTTCATCAAGGATTTTTGAGAGATAGTCTCTCCTCTATGTAAGTTGTTACAAAAAAATGTCTTTTTTGAGTTTGATGATAAGTGAAAGGAGGAGTTTGACAAATTTAAGGAGCTATTGACGTCCCCACTAGTGATTTAGCCTCCGAACTGGAGTCTTCCCTTCGAGATCATGTGTGATGCAAATGATTATGTAATGAAGGCAGTTTTAGGACAAAGATTAGGAAAAGTTGCACATGTGATCTACTACACTTCGAAAACCTTGAATTCAGCCCAAAACTTTGCTTCCTTTTTGGTTTATATCAAAGTAGTATGACCGGTATTTTTCAGCTTTTCTTCCTTAATAATACAATGGGTAATTAGGGAATTCATATCCTAAGTCTCATCTTGATAATTTTATATAGTATCTAGAATACTAGACTTTGAAGGAAAAGTATTCAGAGCCTAGTGAACTATAAAAGCATTATGAATAAAAGTATTTAAAGCCTTCGGTATTCTCTAGAGGTGGACCATTCTAATGATGCACTCCCTTACTCCCCCTACTCTAGTGTATCTCCTAAAATATAGTTCTTTCAGTTCAGTATACTCTAGAGGAGGACCATTCTAATGATGCACTCCCTTACTCTCCCTGCTCCAATGTATCTCCTAAAATATAATTCTTTCAATATGGTACCTATTTCAGCATTTGAGGATACCACCTATTTCAGCATTTAAAGATACCGTGTACCTTTGAGATACATTGTTAAGGAAGTCTTTGGTTATGTTGACTTCTGGAAGTCTACTTAATGGATAGTTTGTGATAAATATCTTTATGATCAAATAATATGTTCTATTTGACCTTTACTAGGCTATATAAGTTCCTTTAGCTTCAATAATGATGGTTGTGGGAATTGGCAACCTCTTTAATTATGGATTTGTTAATATCTGCCTTCTCCAATGCAAATTTCATATCTTAAAATTGAAACTAGTAAGGGTTTCAATTGTGGCATTATTGTTATTGAAAAAAAAGGTTATTGCAAAATTAATAATGTTAATCATCGACACAAATGTATGATAATAACGACACTTATAGCCATAAAATAGTATTTGTAATGAGCATCTTATCATACATATTATAGAACACTTGTAGGCTGAATACAAAATACACATTGATAAGATCTCCTTATAAAAGTGATTAAGGTATACACTTTGTGATTCTACTACCTATGGGTATATAGATCACTTAAATAATGGCTATCTCCTAACAAATGTGTTTATACACATCTCAAAGTCTTGTATAAGGTCAACATTTATGGACATAATAACCAAATACAAGATAAAAGAAATCTCCTAACATGTAAGCAAAGCAGTCCAAATACTAACTTGAAGGGCTATTGTGGTGACTACATTCTCATTGATACTCAAAAAGTTCTATAAGCATAAGAGACATACCTCTATGTTATCCACACATTACTTACATAGGCATAAACACATGACAACATACCATTAGTTAATGCAAAATCCTTATACACTTTCTCATTGGCACATATGAGTGCTATAAAACATTACCAACAATCTTTGTTTAAGAATTCATCATAAAAATCTCAAAAAAGTGATAATCACACTAAACAGAACAATAATTGCTTGAAAATTCATTTAATTATAGCTTTTTTAACTTTATTTTCCTTTTTGGAGCTACACTTTATTTATTACCAATGTAATAAATTTATAAAAAATTAAAAAACTCACTTCAATGAATTTATAAGACCTAAAAATTGACCTAAAATAACTTGAAGGATCATTTTGTGAAATTTAAAGATTTTGAATTTTTTTTAATTATGTAGTGTCTTGACGTCAGTTGTTGACATTAGTACCATGTGTGGGTAGATAATGTGCTCATTGCATGTGCAAAGCCTCATATGTCATCGGATGCATGAGGTACATACAATCCATATATCCAATGCAACGGAAGCGTGTCCCCTTAATAGCATGTGGACACGCCCAAACATGCAAAGCTCATATGCCCTACATGCATCGATGCACCCACTGCCTTATGGCAGGTGTGACATATGCATTATACATGCGATGATAGGCTCACTACCTTAATACATGCACTACACATGCAGGACAAATGTCCAACATTATTGAGGTACATGCACCAATTGTTTGGCCCATTCTAGCATGCAACTTCTACAAGTTGCTTCTCCTTCCTAACTGTCAAAATAAGTGGTTTTCGGTGGTTGTTTCTGGTGATTCTTGTTGGATTTTGGTGATTTTTGTCGAAAAAATCATTTGAAACTCTATTTTTTTTCCCCTTTTTATGTGCAATACTTGTAATCCAAGCAACATATATACACTTTATACAAGCAAAATATATTGCCTTCTCCAATTTTCTTGTGGAAAAATATGAAAATCTTTGTTTAAATTCATACAATCACGTAACTGCTCTAATATCTTGTGTTATATATAACATAAACCTGAGTGATTGGCCCAGGATCAACCATGAACTTGATAAACAAAAATAATGTTGAAAACTATATGTTTTACCATCCATTTGCAATAAACAAATCTTTGATCAACTTAAACAAACTGTTGGTCAGTTTGAACAAGCTCCTCAACGGATGAATAAACTGTTGCAACATTCAATCAACCTTTATGAAAGTTGTATAACTTTATATCGTTAACGTTTTTATATGCCCTCTTAATGAATGAACCTTTTAACAAGTTGTAGAAATTGAACATCGACGAAATTACTTAAGTAGATAGCATAAAACCTTAGCAACTATCTCTAATAACCTTACCAGGCCTCCCTATCATAGTCCTAAGAAATAATCAACTCATACTGAAAAGGACCTCTTTTTATTGGACTTCATCCCATTTAACCAAATCCTTTGTTAATCTTCTTTATTAATTTTAATCTTAGTTTTTATAAAACCTTGTAATTAATAATTGTCAAAAATTTTCCAACATCTACAACTTAATTCATACTTCTAAACATAAGAAAATAACTATAGTAATTTGATATCAAAATTTTACTTCTATTTGGATAAAAGTGACTAAATTTGAAATATTAACTCCATATAATCACCTCAATATTTATCATGTAATATTGGATTTCAAAAGTATAATAATATTCGTGCCTATATTACATAACCTAAATGTAAAAAGATATAACAAGTACATGTTAACTACAACTTTTTGACCTACTTTTTCTAAATGCCTTTCAATTTAGATATTGATTAAATTAAAATTTATGTTATTACTGAAAATTAAATTTTGTATAAAGTTTAGCAAATTATTTTCATATAAATTTATCTAATGTGTAGATTATATTAATAATTCTGAAAATATAAAAAGTCAGGGGCCCGTTTAGTTCCACTTCTGTTTTTAATTGTGATTTTTGGTTTTTGGTTTATGTTTTTCTCCTTAAAAAAGAAACCTACTTAGTTAAAATTTGTAATATATAAACTGAAATAAAAAAACATGTTTGTTTAAGATTTGTAATAAAAAACTAAAAACTAAAACATATTTGGTTTTATCATCCTATTTCTATTTTTGCAATCATACTATTATGTTAATAATTTTAATATAAGACATTATATTTTTAAAATAATTAATTATCATTATAGCTAAAATTAAAATATATGCAAATTAAGTATAATCGAAAAATTACACATTAATTGTAGTCATTTTAATTAATAAAATATGTCCATCATATTATAATTCTTGATAACATAATAGTACTATCATTTACAAAAAGAAATATAAATAAATTAGAAATAATATAATCACTCCACATTTGTCTAACGATTTTGTCTCATTTCTAAGATATACCTGGGAATTGTGCTGGAGTGATATTATACTCCATTTGAGAACTTACATCTTTATTTTCACTTTCCCTAATTTGTTCTTCATTTAAGTATAATTGTTAAATAATTCATCATGTTGTCCATACATTCTAATAGAACTGTGTATAACACAACAATTAATAATGATATATTTTTGTTTCTTCAAATTATAACTCGACATATTTTTAAGTATAGAAAATCTTACTTTTAGAATGCCAAAATATCTTTTAATAACATTTCTGAATGAAGAATGCTTATAATTAAACAATTCTTGTGGACCTTGAGGTCTTCCTCTGCCTCTATAATCTCGCATATGATATCTTTCACCTCGATATAGTGAAAGAAATTCAGGCATATTATTGTAGCTTTAATGAACCAAATAGTACTTACCTAACATATAAAGAACATAATATTAACAAAAGGATATTAAAAATGAATCATAATTACTATGTTTATTTAAAATAATATAATACCTTGTGGAGGCATAGGAAATTAATTCGCTAGATTTTGTCACTTTTTCTAAAAAAACTCGAGAGTTATTTTCAATACCTTCCTATCCAATCATTACATATGTAAAATGCATATCAAATGAGCAATAATGCATAATATTTTGGGTTAGATTAATTCTTTTGCCCCTGTATGGTATTTGTTCATCAGTCGGAATATATGCATCAATATATGTACCATCTATTGCTCCTATATAATCCTAAAAATTAAAATATATACTAAACTAATTATTAATCAAAAGGACATAATTAAAACAGTAATTAAATATATGAATGTATCTAAAAATATGGAAAGAATTTTGAATTATGTTGAATCTCAAGAGGTGTATTAGTAAAAGATAGTAGAGTAATGACTCTTTTTACAAGACGATTAACCGGATATAAGACTTTATGAGAGTACTTCGAAATTGTCTAGGTCGAATGTTAAAAGCATTCTGCATTGACTCTATTGTCTCACTATACCTTATAGTCATCAAGAAAATTGCTAATTGTTTCTCCACAGTCAAATGACTTATTGCCTTTAAACTTCCTAAACTCTTCAACTCATCGCATAAGATCAAGAAGATTATCTTTCTCATTCTTAACGTAGTGTTTGGTTAGTGTCTGAGGACGCGAGGACGGAGGACAAGGACATAACCGTTCCGTCCTTTGTGGTGTTTGCTTGCCGTCTTCGCTCATTTTTGTTCCGTCTTCATAGAACAAGGACAGAAATTTCTGTTCCATCCAAAACTTAGGTACGGAAATTCTTGTCCTATGGACAAGAATTAGAAATGTCAAAAATAGCCTCTCATCTTTCTAAACCTAATTAATATTTGTTAATAATATTAATTAATAATATTATTAATATTAATAATATTGTATTAATTAATATTAATATTAATAATTATTAATTAATAATA
>JANIJH010000002.1:25009442-25022611 GCA_024520975.1 Erythroxylum areolatum | reverse complement strand
ATTATTATTATTATTATTATTATTATTATTATTTCGAGATAGAAACTAAGGTTATGTTGGTTTTTTGTCGAAGAAAACATGTTGTCAAAATTTAGAGAAACGATGTTTTTTGATTTCTGTAAAACTGTTGTGGTTTTTTTATTTTCAGAAACAAAAAATCGCAACAGAGTAATCCAAACACATTTTACTTACCTGTTTTTCTTTTTACAAAAACGGCAACAAAAAAACAGAAAAAAAAAACAGAAACAAACAACCTCTAAAAGAAAAAAATGAAACCAAATATTCCCTAAATTGTCCTTTGTTAGTTTCTATTCTCGAGAGTCCATTATCAAAATAAAAACTAGTGATCGGTTACGTCTCCACTAAAGCAAGACCCCAGTCAGTTAGTAATACGGGGTCGCATAACTTAGAACTCGATCCCATAAAACAAACCCAACCCGTAAATGGCATAGAATAACCCTATATCAACAAAAGTTACAAAACCCAACTTTTAAGTCCAAACAACTAGAAAACATAATTGACATATTTTTATTAAGTCAGAAGTATAGATTGAGAACATTTATTAGATAGTTTAAAAAACTCTCTTATAAGCAACGCATAACAGAAATAGGGTGTAAATCATTTATACTGTCTATCCAATTTTAATGAGAATCCTTAGTAAACGAATGTATGTTTATAGATGTCCTAAATATTGCGAAAGGGGATAGATTTTGCAAACCATAAGTTCAATAACGCAAACTATACTGAAATTGAAAGTTTGTGCGATTGTAATAGTCAATTTTAATACTACGAACCAGTGGCTAGATGCGTCCATAACAGGTAACCCCAAGCTTTTCGAAAATACAAACGGTTCAACTTCAATTTCATGTCTCATTTCAGACTATGCATGTAAGTTCAAATGACAACAGGGATACAAATTCAGTCAATGCATTTGAGGACACTTCTAAATCACTTAACATGGTTATTGACCGCAATTCCCAGGATTACGCACCATCTGCAAGTGTCCTCTTAGATGTACTAATGTAGAGAACTGCAAGAAATTTAGATAAACAGTAATTACCACCACATTCGAAGATGTCCAGGTCAAAAGCTGAAAAAGAAATTGATATATTTACCATTGTTTCCTCGGATGAAAGCATCACCATATTTATTTTTGAGCTGACCATTAACGTATTCTTCGGTTTGTTCCATCGCTATATTCATATATCCGTCCAAACAGGCAAGGATACCTATAAGCACAAATCCGAGAATGTAATGATCCCAGAGATTGGAAACCAAATAAGAGACTAAGATTTAGTTCTGCAGTTACTTGTGTCATATTTGGAGCACACATAAGCCACACTATGAAACCAAACAGTATAAAATCACAAAAATGTTGCAACGCTTTATGGACCACCGAGTCTGTCTCCCTACTGGAGTAAAATAAGTGAATGAAGTGATCCAATAGAAGTCCAGTCCAGAAGGGAATTATTAGTCTTAAAGATGAACAATTCCTGAACAGAAATAATAATCGAAAATGTAAGGTCAACTAACGATTATCTCATCCAAATTAACCAAATTATGATAGAGAATAACTCACCTCTGTAATCAACACCAGAGTTGAGCTTTACAACAACAGGTTGGCCACGAATTGATTTAAGGAAATCTGCTGGTGTTTTCGTGGTTGCTGTTCCTTTTTCTCCCCCACTACTCATTTCTTAAATTTTTTTCTTCTGCCATAACAGAAAAGAAGTCAGTTAGATGACTTGAATTGCATTTATACGCCTTACAACAACAGCAACAAAGTATAAAACAAGCTAATGAATGACTCACATATTAAAACATACGTCATAAGGTAAAAGCCCAATTGTTTCAAGTAATAGAACGTCAATCCCTAATAACGCCTAAAGAGATTAGATCTGTCTTTTCAGCATTCCATGTTCATTCAAATCATTCAAGGATGAATTCATGTAGAGAGAAACTACAGCACATTCAACATAACAAAGGGAGAAAAAAAGAGTGCAAGCAGAAAAATGGAAAGGAAATCATGAAATGGAATCGTATACGAAGAGCCAGATTATGAAAACAAAATGGAATTATCCCCACGACAGTCATGAACTCTACTTGAAGAAAAAAAGAAACTGATGATAAGTACAATTTCTCATAAAAGTAATCCTCCGACAACTCCAACATTCCAATTTCATTCCATATCGAACCAAAACGCTTATCAATAATTAATATAATAGGCGAGTTATGATATCTGCAATAATTATATAAAAAAGAAAATTTTAAAATAAGAAAAAAGAAAAGCAAACGAAAGAATAAGTTAGAGCGACAAACTCACAATCCAGTTAGAGAAGTAACAGAAGCGCTGACGGGCAGAGCTGAAAATGCAGTGATAGTGAACCAACGACGGTGTGGAAGTAGAAGAACAGAAAGAGGAGAGGGAGAACTTCGAAGACCCTAATAGTAATACCAATGTTTTTGAAATAACGATGTCGTATTTTAGACCAATAAAGTAAAAATGGGCCGAGCCCGAATATTGGAGAAAAGTCCTTATCCATTTAATATTCGAGAAATTATTATTATTATTATTTTTATAAGAAAAAGAGAGTTAAAAAAGTGTCTTCGAGTTGAAGAGCCCTATCGTAGATATTTGTTGTTAAGCCGCCTGCAACACACGCACACGCTGCTTGTTTCATTGGAGATTCTTGTGTACATTTCCATTCCTGTGGTACTTGGTATTGCTTCTTCCTTTCTTCTTTATATGAAATTAAATTGCTTTTTGTAATCTCTGATTGATGCTGTGGTGTTCTCTTCTCCATAGGCAATATGGATGACAACGACCTTAGTGCCAACGGCGTTGTCGCGGAGGCGGAGGAACAGAAAGGGAGCAAGATGGAGGACAGCAAGTTGAAGCAAACGATTGAGGCCTTGGAGCAAGAGACGCGGAAGAATGAAAAATTGGAACGCGAGGTGGGGGAATTGAAGAGAACACTCGAAGAGGTTTCCAAGAGAACTCTGCAGTTGGAAAGCGATGGGATTACGCTCAACGAGGAGTTGTATGCGGCCAGTGAGGAGGTAGAGGAGCTTAAGAAAGATAAAGCGGAAAGGGAAATGAGAGTGAGAGAGTTGGAGCGAAAGGTTGGGGCTCTTGAAGTTAGGGAAACGGAAGAGAAGAGCAAGAGACGAAGGAGTGAGGAGTTGACAAAAGAGAAGATCGCTGAGATTGGGAAGTTGACTGATGAGTTGAGGAAAAGGGAAGGAGAGATCGAGGAGTTGGAGAAGAAGATTGGGGAATTAAGTAATGAGTTGGGTTACTCAGAGGCCATGAAGAAGGAAGTGGAAGCAAAGATCGAGAAGATGCAGGGTGAGAAGACCGCGGAGATCGGGAAATTTACGAATGAGTTGAGGCAAATGGAAAGGAAGATAGAGGAGATGCAGAATAAGGGAGACGATTGGAATGGAGAGCATTGGCCACAGGTGGCAGTTGCTTCCGCCGCCGCCGCTATTTTGGCCGCATCTTCTGTTTGTGTGGTGTTCTATCTTCGCAGTGTAAGGCGCACATGAGGTCAGCTTTTCTTGGCCCTTTCTCTCTGATACGTTCTTGAGTTCCAATATATTTAGAATCTTTATCTTTCCTAAAGGCTTATGCAAATTTGTCCTTTTTTACCCCCTATTTCATGAGGATACATTTTAGCTTTACAACAGATTGACCAATTCGTTGCAATTCCATCATGATACATTACCCCCTATGTCATGAGAATACATTTTAGCTTTACAACAGATTGGCCGATTTGTTGCAATTCCATCATGATACGTACTAGAAGCAAGATCATTTAGAACCACTTAACTGATAGATGGGTGCGGCAGCAGTAAAAATGGGCTGGTTCTATTGGTTGTTCTTTTTGTATCTAATGAAAGAGTAAAATAAGTAAACCCCTAGGCTCTAAAAACTCTTAACCAATGTTTACTCTTTCGTATGTATGAAGAACGGATAGTAAGTAAGAAATCAGACTTGGTATGAGTAGCACTAGTGTTTCTACTACAAATGTCTTGAAGCGTGGATGTCTGCATGCAAGATTTTACAAAATCACATTGTTTTTTGTTCATTTACAATGATATACAATTAAAAACAAGCTACCGTAAATGTCCCCTGTTGATGCAAGGCACTCGAATTTCATGACAAGAGATAATTTGACTTCATCTTTCCAAGTTTGATGGAAATTGTCTCTTATGAATTGCTTTAAGAACAACTACTTTCCAGGCAAAAGTTTGATTAAATTGATTATTCTTGTTTAAATGCAGGTGTTGGTAACAATTGGACCTGTCAACTAAATTCTTCTCATTGACGCATTGTCAACCTTTTTACTATGGTTTTTGCAAGCTAATGGGGAGGATGTGTTGTGTCCAGCTTAGCTTTTTACTATTTTTGTGTCTGAGAAGTGGTACTCTTGGGTTTTGCGTGATCTTGTAAGCCTTTACTTGACCAAATGACTAATAAACTTCGTTGCTGATGAGCGGCAATATGCTAGCATTTAAAGATGCCTGTTTTGGATTGTTAGTAGAACAATAGACTCCGAACTAAAATGCATTACTAAATGTTTCTACGTTTTTACAATATGAAGTTTTGAATTCTTCAAGAGTAAATTTAGTTTTAGATGGTAAGGTTGACCACACATGAAAACTCGGTTCAGTTCTGATGAGTAGTCTTCCCTGTTGGGAGTAGCTTAGAAGTGCATTGGATTGGAAACAATTTTAAGGCATAGCTGGTTATGGTATGTGCCAAGCGGCTGAAGAAAAAATGAGGAATGACTGGTACTAGGGATTCCTGGTAGTCAACTCACTCATGACTGCATTGCTTTTGAATGTTAATGCTACAATGTTACATATTTCCTTGGGTAGAGAGATTTGTTTAAAGTCTCGGGTATGTAGGGGATGAAGGAACCACAACATACATTTCTTTCCTCGGATCTTGAGTGTTCTAACATGGACTTTACCATTCTTCTTTCTGCTTCTCTTGGTTTCAGATTTAAGAACTGATGTTAATGGTTAGATTAGATGCATGTGCATCTATTATGACAAAGACATTGTTTGTAACCGTCTTTGGGCATGAAGACAAAAGATAATAACTATATTCGAAATATTTGTTTCTTTTCACCCACCAAATTCAATTGTCTTACAATTACACTCGTCCTAAAAATAAACTCAATCACTGTATTACAATTACAAATGGGGGTTTCGTAGTAGAATCTGTAGATACGGGTTTCGTAGTAGAATCTGTAGATACGAGTTTCGTAGTAGAATCAATAATACTCTAGAATTTATCTGATGCAAAGCACACTAAACAAATAACAAACGGCCATCCAATTTTATCACTCTTTCTGATCCACCTTGACGTGGACGTAGTTTATTTGTCCCAGACATCCTCTGTAGAGAAAATGGTACATCTACGATTCTGCAAGTTTTGTAGCCGGATCCAGGTTGGGACTGCTCTGCACTGGGAAGGCCAAGACAAGACCACAAAAAAAAAAAGGGTCAGAATCTGCCTCTCTCTACTTGTTGCCACCGCTACAAAATCGGCATTTTCTCGACTTGTAAGTATTTCATGTATTTTATGATTTCGTGTAATGTACTTGAAAATGGTACAATTGGTTCCACTTCACTACATCAAACAGAAAAAGAAGACGAAATACTCAGTAGACATCTATGTTACAGTGTTCTTTCTATAACAGACATCAAGCTTGGGAATAAAGTGGGCTTAAGTAGATGAAATGAAAGGGTTCCTTCTAGAACATAAGCTTAGTCTGATTATGGTCATGGCCTAGAACGTATATGCATACTTACTCCTTTAAACTACTCTTGAAACAAAGCAGGAGACAACTAAATCATCTTTAAACCAGCAAAACAAAAATTTATGAGGGAACTTCAACAAGTTTGAACCTCCAGTTAATCGAAATGACAACAATAAAAGAGTCCTGGTGTTCTAAGGCGTTTTTTCTAAACTTGACTGGCTATGTAATTAATATCAAGTAATGAATCAAACACCACTCAAACTACATGAATGCAGCGAGGCTCTTGATCTGTCTAACAGGAAAGCAAAGCTAAATAAACCTGTTTCCAAAGAAAATCACTTTCTGTCTGCACTTCCCATGTGTCCTTTCAATATCAATCAAGGTAATTCCTCCTTACCAATATTCTTTCCAGTTGATAGTTGTATCAACGTGCACTCTAGCGACATTTGCTGGGCCAATAAATAAGCGTATGCGCTCCTTTATTATTATTTTGTTTTCAGAATTATATCTGTTGTGATTCTCAAAAGAAGCAACTTACCGTGTAACAATCATCAATAAGCACCTGATTCTACCAACCCCACCGAGAAGAAAGGAAAAAGGAAAGAAAGAACAATCCAAAACCTATCAATCTAGAAAGTGTTTATTAACGTTATTCTGCAAGCATATTTCGCAGAGTTGTTTTTACACGGAACAACAATGCAGAAGCAATAGCTATTCATATCTTTAGGATGAAGTGAGGCTTTTTTACTTGATTCTGTCTCGTTTGCATCTGTTCTTCATTCAACATCATGGCCTTTGTACACTGAACAGATGCCCTCAAAACATCAGTAGCGAACTACTTGGCAACAACATTGTACGAGAAACCAGATCAAGGGATTGCTACAAACATTCAAGTTAAAGGCCTTCGATATGGGTAATACTATTTCACTGGGGTAAAAAGTTTTCATATATGCTTTTTCCATTTTGAGTGACGATGCATGAAGGGTACATCGTATTAGTAGTGTCTTATCCCTTTAGCCAGCTTTTTAAGAATTTATCCTTGAGATAGAATCTTACGTGCTCCAACCGCTTTACCTCTTGGCTCAGTGGTTGCCTTTTCTTTCACCTCATAATTTTAGTCTTTAGGTGACTGTTCATAATCTTTTTTTATCCCCAAATAGCTAATTATTGCCTCACTATGATCATGATGACAAGCTCTAAGAAATAAAGGAAAAAACAGAAGGGAAATGGAAGAAATGAAGAAACATCGTCGTCATTTCCTCTCTGTATGACAATTTCTAACTCAAGACTCCTTAGCAACAGCAACTAAGAGATGGATTAACTGTGACCATCCATCCCCCAGGAAAAGAGAAAGACAGCCAACTTTCTTTAAAACCCAATCTTGATCTCTCTCCCATGGGATGCAGATGCATTCACAATTGATAATCAATTTCGTCGACGAAAATGTAGAGGAAGAAGAGTTGGGTGTCCAAACTGAGGAGAGTTTTGTTTTTACTCACCTTGAGTTACCTATTTGAACGCCTAAGAACTTCAAAAAGACCACAGCAGCTCTTCCAAGATGTAGGTTGCATAATTCGCTGATGCATAGAGACGACAGACTGCAAAGAATAGCAATATCGAATCAGCGAAACAAACTTTTAACAGGGTAAAAAAAATAGTGGTCTTTTGCAGCAAACAGTCATCAGATTAGTCAAACTCATATGTACTTACAGGGTTTCCAGTATTTGCAGGTGAAGAATCAGTGCTTCCAACAATAGTAGCACTCTCAGTGGTTGGTGGCAATGATTTCTTCACAGGTTCGTCTCTAGCAACAACAGATGCGTCCTCTGTTTTCTCCTCAACGGAAGCTGCTACATTTGTTACATCAGTTACCTTTGACTCTACCTCTGTCAGATCTGTTGGAACCGCATAATCACGTTTTTCATTGGCAGATGATTCACCTTTTTCCTCGGTTACTTCTGTCACAGTATGTCCTGCAACTGGAGTGAAGTCAGGGTTCTCCGCAGAAGAAGGAACAATTGTTTCGTTGGCTGCATTTGACACCACCTCAGACCCATCTGAAGTTGCAGGTGGTAATGGTGTTGAATCTATCATTAAATCTGTTACAACTACTGGAGTTGGATTTTCTTTAGGAATCTCCACTTCTTTTCTTTCTACTTCCTTCACTTGAGGCTCCTCTGACAGAGCTTCCACACCTTGGACCAAGTCTTCTACAAAAGTTCCTGGAAGTGAAGCTGATTCTTCAACAATGTTAGAAACTTCGTTGTCCAGCTTCTCTAGAGTTGATTCCTCCGCCTGTGGATTCTTGTCTTCAGTTTCGTCCTTTTCTACTGAACAACCATCATGATCAGCCTCTTTCACAGACTTGGAATTGCCATCAATATCAATTTGTTTGACAGATTCATCTTCAAGTTTGATCTCCTCGACGTCCTTGGTAATTTTCTTGGTATCTTCTTGCTCTAGTTCCACCATCTGGGACTCCTCAACTTTCCCATTTGATGGTTCCTCCATGATTTGCAGAAACTATTTCTTGAAGGAATAAAGAATCTTTTCTTTTTCAGTCTTTTCTATTTCTTGGACAGACCTGGCAACAACTTCAGAGAATGAGGTTCAGTTTTTCAGCATCTGAACTGGATGGAATCCCCGCATGATTGCAGACCAAGAGTAGTTGTTTCCGGTAATCTTTCGAGAGGAGGAAAAGAGCACGAAGAAAGAAGCAAGTCAAACAAAGAGAAAGATCCAACGGAGAAACAACAAACAATAATATGAGCCACGAAAACTGAAGTGATAGAGAAAGAGATCGACCTGGAAGAGTAGGTGAAAGAGAATGGGAGATGTTTACGTACGTGTAAGAATATATATATATGTACACATACGGATTTTCATAAACATGTGAACATGATTGGACGTGGTGGCCACGAAGGAATGAGGTCGCTTTTGACTGGTAGTTAGTTCATGGTAGTTCTGGTTTTGGAGTTTTGAGGAAAGTAGAGACTGGTAGATATATGCATTGGGCCTTAAGTTGGCGCCTTTTTTACACAACACTCGGAAGTTGGGGACGACAGATTGTTAAATTCTAGGAAAAAATATTTAACAGGGGCGTATATATAATATAAGAATGATGACTTAAGTCTTAAGGATCTTTTCGAAAAGTATTTAGTACTCTTTTTTTAATATATAAATAACATTTTCTTCAAAATAAAAATTTTATGTGACTAAAAAGTCAAGAATTCAAATCATGTCATTCTTGTTTATTTATAATAATCTACGATATGCTTTTTATTAGTTTATTTATAATATATTGTGTTTGTCCGCATGTATATATGAAAGAGCATGTTAAAATAATAAATGATCTATTTAGTAGATCTTATCTATAAAATTTAAGCTTTTAAATTGAATGGTTTTTAATGTAATATAGAGTTAAGTTTGCACTTTTATAATCATAAATTTTTAGTTAAGTGTGTTAAAATTTCATTGTTTTAAATATGCCATGTCAACAATTATTCAGATTGAAATTATCTTTCTAATGATTAATTCTTATTCATCAACTCAAGCTTTTAGGTTAAATGACATCATTCTTATATATAATCATTCCTTAATTATTTTTTAGTTGATGTAATAATTCTAAAAATTTAACAATTCTAATACAATCAGTTGTGTCAAAAAATAAAAACTGCCTTATAAAAGGAAAAGAAAAGTTTCTAATCATAATGACATAAAAAGTTCCTTAATCTATTAAGGGTTTTTAAGTGGTGAAGTTATTTATGAAATTCTTATTATAATTGGAATTATATATTCTAAAACTACCTTTTGTTTAGGCTTAACAAAACTTGCTCATTTTGGCCAAAAGTCAATAATCTCGATTCAAATTGACTGAGTTTCGGGTTGAGTTAGAGTTTTTTTTTTCCCAAAAGAGCGAAAATTTTAAGTAAAACAACGATATTTTGAATAAAGTAATGTTGTTTTTAATTTTTAAAAATTTAAAATATAATTAATTAGATCTGATTAAACTTTGAGTTACTTGACTCCAATCGATCTTTAAGTCTAATCAAACTTCAAATTAGGCTCAAGCCTAATCTAAAATTTTGAGTCAGGCTTGAGTCTATCCAGATATGACCTGACTTCACCTATTGCTAAGATTTCATGAGCTTAGCTCATTTGCCAATGGCATTGAGAAGCCCCTCTGTATAGACAAAACTATAGCCCAAAAAAAAAAAAGTGTATTAGGTTTGCATGTATATGTGTAAGTGCAAGGTTGGCTCAGGATCTCGTTAACACTGTCCCACTAATAAGATTATATGAAGATGCTACGAGGGTAACAAACACCTGGAAACCTTCTTTTAACACACATGGAAACAATGGATACCTACCGGCAAACACTTTGTTAAAAGGGATTTTGAAAAGCTAATGGGTAAGAATCTAAGCAACTAAATCAAAACCTGGTTACTCTGAAGCTAAATGAAGAAAAAGTACCTCTAGTTGGGTCATACACCTTAGAAGATAAACCACCTCAAGGAAGCTGCAGTATCCCTCACTTAGACCCCCACTGTCTTTACTGCAGACATTAACGGGGAATAAACTAAGTTGAGCATCGCAAAAACTTGTAGCTCCTCTACTAAGGAGCAGTCCCAAGAAAAGTTCTAGACTAATAAAAAGAGGAAATCTGGTAGAAGAAATAAAGGTAAGGACCCTACCATATTCCCTTCTAAATAATGTTTATCATTCATAGAATTTGAGGGACATTAATTAATTGCCCCGACAGGCTATCAACATTGTGAGATTTTTTCGTAAATAACAATTATGTTTTGTTAGGGTTTATAAGAAACTAAATTAAAGTAGGAAAACATTTGAAGCTCAAAGCTAGGGGAAGCTATTAGACATCCCTATCTAATCACCAATATCACTTCTTGGGTGCATTTATTATGGCCTTCAACCCTAACCAAGTTTTGATCAATCTGGTAAGCTCATCAAACTATACGAGGCACCTAAAATTTACCTTGATCCAGATGAATTGCACACTATATGTTACATTTATATATACGTCTCTAACTTTATTTTCCAGAGGAGAGACTTATGGTAGAAACTAAAGGGCTTACAACCTATTGTACAAGGGCCTTGATTACTTCTTAGAGACCTTAATGCAATGTTTCATAGGAACGTAGTAGATGGGTATACAAGCCAAAGAATAGTCAACACTGATCTAAAATAATATGTTCAAGATATTGGGGTTACTAATTTCAAGATAGAGGGTTGGTTCTATAATCATAATATTTTTTGGATGTTAAGGGAGAAACTAGGCAGAGCTCTAGTAAATAAAGAATGGTTTGATGTATTCCCTGATAGCAAAGCAAACTTTGAATGAAACAAAAAGAATTTTTAACCACTGTCCCATTCTCATTAAAAACCTGGATGTTTTCAGAATCCTAAAACACCCCTTCAGTTTAACAACCATCTGGTAGAAGAAGAAAGACATCAAGAGGCCATTCAAAAAGGTATCCAACTAAGGATTTCAGGTAGTAAGTTTTCATATTTGTAAAGAGTATCCAAAGTATCAAGAACGAGATGAAAAAAAAAACTGAACTTCAAAAGATATAACACTTTTGAACAAGTTGAAGCAACTAAAGCTAAAATAGACAATGCTTAATCCTTTATGTACCTCAACCCTGATAACCCTAAGCTTATAAAAGATGAAAAAGCAGTAGTCAAGGCCTATCTCAGAGCCATGGATATTCATAATTCTATCACGAAATAGAGGACTATAATCTAATAGATTCAAAATGTCAATAAAAACACTAGATTCTTCCACATTTTTGTCAAAGCAAGGAACAATTCAATTAAAATTCTTCCCCTAAAAAGAGTCAACAATACTTTAACTACTACACAATTATTAAAGAAAAGGCCTTCTGCCACTTTAAAAATACACTTGGGACACAAGATGTTAGTAGTTCCACAATAACTTTAGTCAAATCTTTAATCAATGATATCATTAGTGAGGAACTCAAAACTTCCTTATGATGCCTGTATCCCCACCAGAAATTGAAAACCTAATCTTGCCTATGAAAGCCCTGGGCCCTGATGGATTTAACGGATACCTTTTTCATAAGTCATACCCTATGATCAAGTATATAGTGTTGGAGGCTATCTAGGGATTCTTTGAGAATGAGAAAATGTTAAGGGAAGTCAATAAGACACACATTTGTCTAGTATCAAAGAAGCCTAACCTTGACTGCCTTACTAGTTTTAGGCCCATCTCCTATTGTAACTTCATCTACAAGGCAATCTCTAAAATACCGGCTACCAGAATGAAAAACACTTTTTATAGCTTGATTGGAGAATCATAGGGTAATTTTCTAGAAGGGGGACTAATTGAGGACAACATACTCCAGGTTGAATAACTCCTTAAAGACTACGCCAAAGCCAACTCCTATAAGAATTGTGCCTTAAAGATGGATTTTAATAAGACATTTGTCTCCTTAATTTAGGAATTTACCTTGCAATTAGTATAAGTCTTTGACTTTTCAGATAAATTCTATAATTGGATCAAGAAATCTATCACTACCACCTCCTTCAGTATTTTAGTGAATGGAAAGCCTATAAAGTTATTACATGAAAGCAGACGGTTGAGATAAGTAGACCTTCTTTTACCCTAACTTTTTATTCTATGTAAGCATTCTCTAGATTTCTTTAATGCGAACTTGCTATACATCACTAGTATATTCACAACATAACAATTACAAGCTACATCCAAAACTATATCTGCATATAAAATTTCAAACAATTCCACACTCAATTATACATGAATAATCCTCAAAACCTAAATTGGATCACTATATCTATCGTCACATTGACATAAAAATTTTACATCTCTAAACCATTTTAAACCAAATTAAAGCATGAAAATAATTATTAATCATACAAAAATAATTAATAACAATTTAAAATATATCCTTGAAAACTTTTTTTTAAGTTGTCTACGAGGTGTCTTAGGAGGGTCTCAATTATAGAAAGACATATTTAAGCCATTCATTCCCAGACTAATCCCCACTCGAACTGGGTATGTTCCTTGCAGGAGGCAAAACTCTGGCCCCAATTTTTAAATGACTGCATACATAAAAACGGTTCAAACTTGCGACCTCACTTAAGCTAGGAGAACCCCTTATCAACTCACCTTACTTTAACTTTAACTAATATATAATACATGTTATTTGTCCTAACGTCCCTAAAAGTTCCTGGCAAACGTTATGTTAGATATGAATAATGATTGAAAGTACAAGAAATATATAAGTGGAATTATACACAAAGGGATAATTGAAAGTACAAGAAATTCTTGGAAATCGTTTCAAGTAATAGTGGGGTAGACGGTAATTTACCCTAATCGTGTTATTGATTTTGGTG
>JANIJH010000002.1:24995059-25007631 GCA_024520975.1 Erythroxylum areolatum | reverse complement strand
AGAATTTATCAAAATTCTAATTTTAACTAAATCCTTTCAATTTATTTCTATATACTAAGCCCTAAAGACCCCAAATTCATTTCAAATAGGAATTTAGGCAAACTAACCCTCAAAATAAAGAAAACCTGCTTAAAGCGAATCGGGGCCCAACATAAATAGAATAGGGCATCAAATTAACACTAGCCCCCAAATCACACATGCGAGTTGTTTCCCTCCCATTCCCTATAGAGATGTTAATTACAAAACTCCTAGGATCCTTTATTTTGGGAGGTAAGTTATGTTGCAAAACAACACTTGCCACCTTCGAAACCATCACCTTCTTATTTAGCTCATGCCTTTTCTTTTTAGTGTTCAACTATTTGAAAAACTTGCCATAAGTTGGTATGTTTTTAATCACCTTAAGTATGAGAAGATTTGTACTTACCTTGGAGAGCGTGTTGTAGACTTCAGAAAATTACTTGTCATGTTTCTCACCTTTCAATCTGCTCGAGAAAGGAATTGGTGGCTTGTATGGGTTAGAGGACTTGTGCAACTTTGGTGAAGTTGAAGTTTCCAGATTCTCCTCCTCCAGTGGTGTTGTGATAGTTTGTTCCTTCTCACCATCCTTTTCTTGCTCTATATCTGTATTCACAATGTTATCAACCTTGTTATCTATTACTTTACCACTTTGCAAGACCATCCTTACTTTAGCTTGCACTAGTTAGCTTGGAAACTTTCCCTTTTGGTTGGCTTGAAGTTGATTGGCCAATTGCCCCATTTGGGTTTCCAGCTTCTTTAATGATGCCTCTAATGAATCAATCCTCTTGTTTTTTTTAGTGCTAATTTGAACACTAAAGGAATTCAAATTATCCTTCAATGATGACTTTGTTTAGTGTTCTTAGTTAGAAAATTAACCTTGAAATTGAGGGCCCTTTTGGTAAGGTTAAAATGCTTGTTAATGGTGATTATGTTGTTGATTCCTCCACAAGGAGTTGGGATGATTCCTCCAATCAGGGTTGTAAGTTGGACAAAGGATCATTCCTTACCCTTTGTTGAAAGTCACCAAGGGCATTCTTTTGCTCTTGCCCTTTTTGGTATATATCAAAGTTCGATGGGCACATATTGGCACCATACCCCATCATGCCATATACAACACACAAATCTTGGTTTGGCATAGGTGTGTTCCGTTTAGTGTTCAACATATTAACCTGCTTGGTCAGCTCAGTTATTTACATAGCCATCTCAAAACTGGATTTTAACTCATTAACTCCTTGGAAACTTCCCCTGACACTCTTTTGTTGAGAGTTTGAACCCAACATCTCAAATAATTGATAGGTTCCTCATCTATCTTTTCTCCCATAGCTCCTCCAACTACATTATCCATTGTAGTCTAGCTCTACTGTGTGAAGCCTTCATAAAAGAATTGATTAAGAAGCTATTGCGGATAATGATGGTGAGTGCACAGGAATAACAGGGATTTGAAGCAATCCTATGCCTCATGGAGTGGTTCACTATCCATTTGAATAAATGTTGCAATGTTTCCCCAGAGCTCCTTAGTTTTCTTGTGTGAGTAGAACTTGCTTATAAACTTATTCTAGACTTCTGTCCATGTTGTCAAAGAATTCTCCAGTAGGGCCATCAACCATCGTTTGGCCTTGTCCTTTAAGGTGTAAGGAAAGCACCTCATCTTCAGCTCATCTTCTGACAACCTTTGTAATGGAAATGTGTGGAGCATGGAGTAGAAATCACGAAAGAACTTAAGAGGATCTTCATTTAGTACTCCATGAAAAGATGGCAGCATGTTGTAGTGAGCATTCTTCAGCTCCTAGTTTCTCATTGCATTACTCAACTGTATGTAAGAAGTGGTTGTCCCAATGATCAGTCGACCATATTCCTCCATAGGTTGTGTTGCTTCATCAGCCATAGGTGCTCCTTCTATTTCTTTAAATTGCTTTTCTTCCAATTCTAAGTTCAGGTCCTCTTCCACTCCTTATCGATTTTTTCCTCTACTCTTAGTAGTTTATGAATGTTATTAATGTAAGGAACAAGTTCACTTCCTAGGGACCTATGTTGTTGCATAAAACACCCAAAAACAATTCAATGAGAAATAGGCAAAAAAATTAAATAAAAAATCAATTTATTATTAGTAAAAGTCTTCCCAAGAATGACACCAAAAATTGGTTGTGCTTTACTTAACACCACCTGAACTTGTCACCTGTAAGTATACGAGGTTTCCGTAATATATGGAGGATGCCCCAAGGTCTTCTCACAAGGAAGTTATTAATTGTAATATCTTAATTAAAAACAAGAAATTACAGAATCGAATTCAAGAAGGTATAGAGGTTGTGAAATTGTGAAATTAACTAAAAGAATGAATTGCACAAAATTGATATAAACCTTTCAAGATAACCTAAGGTTTACACTTCGATCTAATTTCCAGCCTAAATTCTTAAACTTCCTATTAATATAATCTATAGCTTTATTCTCTCTTCAATCAAATTAGCAACTATCAATTTAATAGTTCTCACATTCATAAAATAATAAATACCAATCGTTCGAAGTTACAAACTAAGTAATCCATAGAACTTATATTTCTAATTCATTCTTAGGGTAATTGATTGTTTAGTTCCAATATCAAGTTTCATCTTTTGATTCTTAATCTTAAGACTAATAGGCAGCCAATCTATTAAACTAGCATTCAACACAACACAATCAATCCAGGAAAGATATATATTAACGAAAATTATTGAATCAAAACATTCAATTAAATCTAGATGCAAACCCCAGGTAAGAATAATTTAGCTCATCATCAAAATAAAAAGAATACTTATATTAATTAAATTCAAATCAATAAATTCCATTGTATGAAAAAGAAATTGAAACAAGAAAAAATCTAAAATCAAATCGATAGAATAGAGAACAAAAGAACCCTTGAATGATTACTAAGAATCTCTCGTTCACTTTATCCAACTCTCAATCAATGTTAATGACAAACTAAACTAATTCACCCTAAGTTGTTCACAACGTTCAATGTTTTAAATAAAAGGTAAATCAGAAAGAATGAAGAAATCTCTCCTATCCTTTGTGTCCCCACGTCTGCTCTCCTAAACTGCGGTTGGAACTCCCTTTTTGTTCTGATACTTCCCCCTCTTTCTAACTTCGATCCCTTCATATTTAGATCATGATCTCTTCACATAAATTCCTAGCTTTCCAATGGATCCTCTTTTGCTTAAAACAAAGCTTTGTAGCTAAAGTTATAGGTCAAAAACCAAGTGAAGGTCAAACCTAACCGAGATAGATTTCGTATCTCATTTTCAGCCTTTTTAGCCCCTCAAAATAGCACTTTGGGACCTCAAGTTTTATATGGGAATTACGGCCCAGGATGTTGTCTTGAATTTGATCTTTCGAATCACCTCATTAGGATCTTATAAGCCTCAAATATGTCCATGTAAAGCTCCAGTGCTCAGTTTTCCAATTTTGTAGAAATAAGTTTTACTTTGATCAAATGATTACTGGTCAAAATGAATCCAAATAGCTACACATATAGGCTTCTTTAAAATCTTGAGATGTCCTCTAAACATTCTCCGAAGACCATGTTTAGATTTGGATTCTCCATCTATGTTAAAAACTGTAGATAGACAAAATGCTCAAATTGTTGACATGGCCATGTTGCCAAGTCGTGTCTTGGTTTGTCTTCTATTGTTCAATTACATTCTCCAAGAAGAAGGCACGTCCAAGTTTAGTCCAAATGGCCATATACTTTGTCTATCTCTGTTCTTTTTAAAGTCTTCTTCTCAAGTCCTTAAAGCTCAACCTAAACACAAAAACCTAACAACAATCTTGAACAAAAAGAATAGAGAAGTCTAAAAATTGAACAAAAACTATCCAAAATCTAACACAAATTGCATTATAACAGAAGAGGAAGTATGCCAAGAAATAATGGAGGCTAAAGCTACGAAAAATCTTAAGATAAATGTTTTATTGTCACAAACTTGACAACTTTGTTTCAAAATGTAGAAATATTCCTAACAATGTTAAAGAGAAAGCTCGCTATGTTGAAGAAGAGAAGCAAGAAGACTCTACTATATTGTTAGCTTATAAAGGAGAGGAAGGCATGGAAAATAGTACTTCATGTTTGGACATTGACACTAACAACCATATGTGGGAGTAAATATATGTTTGTGGAACTCAATGAGTTCATAAGTGGCAATGTGACATTTGAAGATGCATCCAAGATTCCTATTTAAAGCAAAGGTAACATCTTACTCCGATTGAAAGATGGAAGGCATCAGTTTATTTGAAATGTCTATTATGTCTAAATATAAAAAATAATATACTAAGTTTGGGATAACTCTTAGAGAAAGACTATGATATTCACCTTAAATATTATAATTTTCAATAAAAGATCAAAGAAATATAGTGAAAGTGTCAATAACAAGAAGTAAAATGTTCTTAATTAACATCCAAAATGAATTGGCAAAATGTTTTCAACGTTACATAGAAGACCCTTCTTAGTTTTGACACCAAAGATTTAGGCTCTAAATTTTGGAGCATTAAAGTTGTTAAGTGAGAAAATAATGGTGAAAGGATCGCTTTCCATCATTCATTTAGATCAATTATGTAAAAGTAATGGTGAAAGGATTGCTTTCCATCATTCATTTAGATCGATTATGTATGGGATGCTTATTTACAAAGTATTTAAGAAAAAAGGGAATGAGGCTAGGAGCTATTACAATTCACACACACTGATATATGTGTTCTAGTTTCATCTTGCTATTTTTGGTAAGGATATGTATTTCCTTCTCTTTATTGATGATTTTTCAAGAAACACATAAGTATAGTTTTTGAAGAAGAAAGCAAAGGCATTGGATGTCTTTAAAAAGTTTAAGACACTGGTTGAGAAATAAAGTAGTAATAATTCTAAGGCTTTGAAATCCATAATAATGAAAGAGAATTCACATCAAGAGTTAGAACATAATGCTCATTTATATGGTATGAATATGAATGGCCTTCAGTTAGAATATGATGTAGATAAATGAGCATTAAGAGTGTTTTCTATTGTTAAATTGGATAGGGATACCATGGTTATCACAATTAGCCCTTTAGTTAGAACATAATGCTCATTTATGTGGCATGGATATGACGCAGATAAATGTAGCTTAATATGTGTTAAACATTTCTCCCTTGAATTATATCAGAAAGTGATATTTTTCGACTTAACTATAATAATTCTTAAGTTGATGAGTTGTAAGGAATTCTTCTTGGATGAGTGCAAACATTTGAGCTCCTTGATGATGTGCTCTAGCTTAACATAATAGTTGATAAAGGTTGAGAATACAATGCAGTCAGACAAATTGCTCTTGTGATCAATTGAGATTTTTGCTTCTTATATTTTTGTTTCAGTTTTCCCGATCACTAGCTATCCATGCTCTTTTGCTTCTTTTAAGTTGCAATAAAATAGTTGTGTTATGTCATTGTATGATCTAGATAGAGTATGCAATAGAAGTTGATTTTACAAGTTCATTTATCACCATGTATTGTAAAAGTGGATACTCTTTTGTGATGTGTTAAGAGGCTTGTAAGGAAAAACTGACACTATATTTTAGAAATGAGAAATGTAATTAAGTACCTTATTAAAAGATTAGTGTGTTGGACAATTTTTTCCTTTCTCATAATGTTAGATAACTATTAATTGTATTTTTTGGATTTTCTATAACTTATCAGTTAAGTTACGTAATTTGATCTAGATAAAGGTAATAAAGTGACCCAATAAATTATCTAAATTAATGGGTCAAAGTTTGGGAGAAAAATAGATCCTAATTAGTGTGGACCAAATCCATAGCGAGCTTGTGATGAGGAAGCTCAAAATGGAAGCTATTTATAAAAGTTAAAGTCTCCTATAGTTATTCATATCATTCGTAAGCATACAGATCCTCTGATTCTTTAAGAGCACTTACGTATTAAGAAACTGTAGAAAGGTGTTAACTACGTCTCGGTGGATGTTTTCTATGAAGGTCTCGAGAGATTAGAGCTCATCTTGGCCACAAAAACTGTTTCGGAAAGTCAAGATGGAATCAAAATTAGGTATTCTATATTTCCTTTGATTTTAACCCTTTCATGATCAATCTGGGACATGTAATAAGATCTATGCTACGTGTTACATATGGTATCAGAGCGATTACATGATCAGGTTGTTAGAAATGAAGGTTTTCTAGTTTTCATCCATTATGGTTTTTGTTTGTTTTTTATTCATTTTTTGTTTTTTTTTGCGTATATGATTATGTGAAAGTGGTATACATAGGCTAACTATGCAAAACGGGTTAAAAAAGGGCTAAAAGAGTGGGAAACGATCCCAGAATCATCAAAATTTGCCCTCTCCGTTAGAGGGCGATTGCATCGTCACCTGACGGTGCTACAATAACTGCCATAAGAAGGTTTTGTTGGAGCGTGCATTGCACATGCCAATCACGTCCTCCCATGTGGCTCCACGGGGTGATGGACGTGTGTGTTGCACGCCCCTCACGCGGCTTATTCTCCCATGGACGCCCACCATCTGTCCCAACACGCGGAAGGCAGCGATTTGAATACGTAGTGGCACGTGTTGTACAGTGTAGGCACATATGCATGTTGGGGCGTGTGCAAAACATAATCCAGACGCATCTGGCTCACATTGTTATGCGCACGTGCAACCATGCCCTTTTGTCACGCACAAGCATAAAGTCAGCTGACGTTAGCGCATAATGTTATGTTGATGTCAATGCTACAGTTAACAAAAGGGAAATTTTTAGAATTCCTGTAAAGTTACCCTGAGTCCTTTTGGGTCAGTTTCTGAGTTGGGGAAAATTTTAAAGTAATTAATTATTTTTTAGATTTATTACATTAGTAATTGGATTTCAAAAAATGGTTTTAATGCTTTTTAAAGCTAATTTTGAGTGCATTTTCATACTCTGAAATGCACATAAGGAAGACACTTAAAGTTTCATGTCTCGTGTGGTAGGTTTGGTATTCAGGAAAGTACGATAGTCACTCTCATTGAGGGTTTTTAAATAAAAGTCTCAAATAAAGTTTAAAGACAATGTTTTCAGTACATGTATGTGATTATTTGATTGTGCATTTGGTTTTTGCATTTATAGCTTATTTTCACATACATTATACCCATATGGAATGTGAGGATAACATAAGGATGTATCCCTTGTGTTTGTGGTCTTTCTGGGTACTGGTGAGATTGTAGTCACCACAATGGCCTTTCAAGTCAGTAATTGGATTGTACCGCTTGCATGTCAGGGGATGCCTCTGGTCTCATGTTTGGTTATTCTTCCCACAGGTGTTGATCTTATATGATATTTTGAGATGTACATAATGGCATTAGATAGAGGAAAGTTGTTGTTTGAATGATCTACTCACCCATAGGTGGTAGTGTCATGAGAGTTGATGATTTGTATTCTAATCACTTTTATGTAAAGGTCTAATTGCATATGTTATGTATTCAGCCCACAAGTGTTTCATAATATGTGTGATCGAATTTCTTGGTATAAATACTACTTTAATACTTTAAGTATCGCTATTATCCTACATTTATAATGATCTTCACATTGTCTTTTTTATCTTGCAATCACCTTTTCTGTAAATAACAATACTGTCACGATTGAGAACTTAAATGGTTTCAATTTTAAGAAGTGGAAGAAGGATGTTGAGTTTATCCTAGAGATAGCTAACATCAACATGGAAATGCATGTAGAGAGACCTTCTCCATTTACTAATATCAGCTTAGAAGCTAATAAGGCAACTATGGAAATCTAGGAGCAGTCAAATAGGATGTGTTATTTGACCATCAAGAGGTCGATCCCGGATCATCTGCTCACTGATTTACTGGATACGGCCATAGCAAAGGACTTTATGCATAGCATTTCCCAGAGGTACAAGGTGTCTTCCTATGCGGAGTAGAGCACCTTGATTAAAGAGCTATTCTCCATGAGGTATATAGGAGGAGGCATCAGAGAGTACATCATCAAGATGGTTCACCTTTAAAATAAATTGAAGGCATTTGATGTACCCATGCTTGACAGACTCATAGTGCATCAGGCACTTAATACTCTCCCACAAGAGTTTGAGATGTTGGCGACATCATACGTCTTTCATGATGAGGCTTGGGACATCAATGCCCTAATCTCCCAGTGTGCTGTAACTGAGGAGAAGTTTAAGAGTTCTCCTCATACAGCCCTTTATGCAGCTACCAAAGGTATAGGGAAGTCGAAGCCCCAACAACCTAAGGGTAAATGTAAGAAACCTAAACCCTCTCCAAAGATTCAAACTGGACAGTCCAGTATTGCTAAAGGCCCACATGACATGAAGAGTATGAGGTTCTTCTTCTATTAGAAGAAGGGACATAGGAAGGCTGATTGCCCAAAGTACAAGTTTTGGAAGGTTAAGCCAAAACTATCAAGTAACTCCTCAGCCTATATGATTTATGAATCCAATATAGCTATAGCTATATCAAGTTCTTGGTGGCTAGATAGTGGAGCTTCTAATCATGTTGCTTCCACAATACAGGGGTCAGATCTAGGAGAAGGTCGACTAAAGGAGAGAGAAGTTGATGGTCGGCAACAGTGAAGAGGCAGACATTTTTTTATGTAGGAGATGTAGGTTTAAACCTCGATACGGGGTTTGTATTGGTTTTACGGGGCACTTTTTATATACTGTCTTTTAGACGGAACTTGATCTCTGTATCAGTTTTGGATAAAGAAGGATATAGTTTTGTATCTGATACTTCGGTTGTAAATATTTCTATCATTACAAGACATATCGGAACTGCCTTCTTATCTTACGGATTATATAGAATGTGTCTTACTCCTAACGAAATGTATGCCTCTTCTTATGTTGCTGAACCTGTTACTCAAAAGAGAGCCTTCATAAAGGAAACATTGTACCTGTTGTGGCATAAACCTCTTTGCCACATTTCCAGGGAGAGGTTGAGAGATTGATAAAGGATAACATTCTCCAAACACTGGACTTCAGTGATATGGAAACATCTATCGATTGTTGTAGAGATAAGTTGAATAAGATAAAGAAAAAGGGGTCACCTCATGCTTTTGGTTTGTTAGACCTCATATGTACAGATGTTAGTGGTCCTTATATAGTCACCTTATACAATGCTAGATATTTTCTAATGTTTATAGACAATTATTCCTGTTATGGCTATGTGTTCTTGCTTAAGGAAAAGTTTGAAGTTCTTGATAAGTTCAAGATTTTTAAGACTGACGTTGAGAACTAGTTAGGAAAATCAATAAAGATGGTTAGGGGAAGTTGGTTCACATAAGGGAATAGTAATAGGAATGAGAATGAATATATTGAAAAATGAGAATGAATATAATCATTATAATTATGATGGTTGGTTAAGAGGAATGAATGATTAATATTACCATTGATAGTGGTTGGTTTGTTAAAAAATTGAGAAATAAAAATTGTTATATTTTAATTAATTGATAAATTATATTTTAATTAATTACATTATAATTAACTAATTAATTATATTTTAATCAATTAATTATATTGTAATTAATTACTTTTTAATTATAGTTTAATTATATTTAATTAAAAAATTAAAAATATTAGTATTTGCAAGAATCAAAACCATTCCTCCCATATATGGGAGGTATGGACTATTATCTAAAACTAGGGTATGAAAAAACTATTCAATCAATCATAATAAATAACCAACCATTACCGTTCATTTCTTTCCCATTAATTTATTCCCATACCCCTTAGCTAAGCATGGGGTTGCAGGATAAGAAAATGGTATGTTTGCCAAGTATTTGGAATCAGTTAGAATAGTGCTCAGATTACTATACCAGTAGTCCTGAGCAAAATGGCGTGGCCAAAATGCACAATCACACCCTAAATGATATGATAAGGTCAATGAAGAGTAGGACTAGCCTACTCGAATACCTTTGGGGTGTAGCCATCAAGATGACATTGTATATCTTGAATAGAGTCCCAAGTAAGTCAGTAACCAAGACACCTTTTGAACTTTGGAAAGGGTGGAAATCAAGCCTTACACACATTCGTTTGTGGGGCTGCCCTGTTGAGGTATAGTTATATAATCCTTATGAGAGTAAATTACAATCTCATTCCACTCGTTGCTATTTGGTAGGTTATCTTGAGCACTCTAAGGGCTACATATTTTATTGTAGAGAAGGAGGAGCCAGAATAGTGGAATCATAAACGGCTAAGTTTGTAGAATATGATGTCCATGATGAGGGAGGATTTTCACATTCTCCAAGAGATAGTACGATAGATACTACGATTATTTCGTATTCGCCCTCATACAGTCAGGTCCAGTGGATGAAGGTCCGAGTACCATGCCTATGTAGGCACAGGGACCTACGCCTATTTAGGAAGAGGTTTCTAAGGTATAAGAACCTACACAGTTGCACAAATCTAACAGAGAGAGGCAACCTGCTATCTCATTAGATTACATAGTCTATTTGGGTAAGCAAGATTATCACATAGGATATTGGATTTAGTTACTTTTACGGAAGCCGTTTCAGAACCCCATGCGGACTTGTGGTGGGAAGTGATGAACGATAAGACGCAATCTATTAGATATAATAAGGTATGAGAGCTTGTTGATTTACCTCAACATTGAAGGCCTGTTAGTTGCAAATGGCTATTTAAGACCAAGAAGGACATACAGGGTCAAATTGAGTGGTTTAAGGTGTGTTTGGTTGCCAGGGATGCACTCAGAGAGAAGGAGTTAACTTTAATATTACCTCCTCTCATGTATCCTCGAAGGATGCATTTAGAGTGAGTATGGAAATAGTAGCTTATTATGATATAAAACTACCTCAGATGGACGTTGAAACTGCTTTCTTGAATGGTGACCTTTATGAGGAGGTCTATATGAAGCAACCTGAAGGATTTTAGGATCAAGATGCAACTAATAAAGTTTGTAAGTTGACTAAATCAATATATGGTCTGAAACAAGCTTCCAAACAATGGTACCTAAAGTTTGATGAGGTTTTGACCTCATTCAGCTTTGTGAAAAACAAAGTTGAAAGATGCTTATACTATAAGGTCAGAGGGAGCAAAGTTATCTTCCTATTACTGTACGTGGATGATATACTACTCACGTCAAATGATTTGACCATGTTGCATGAGGTGAAGTAACTTTTGGGCAAACACTTTGACATGAAGGATTTAGGTGAAACATCTTTTTTCCTTGGTATACATATTCACCAGGATAGATCTCAACACTCATTAAGCTTCTCACAAAGAGCATACATTGAGCGATTGCTACAAAGGTTTAATATGACTGAATGTAAACCTATTGTAGCACCTATGTCTTATGGTGAGAGATTATCTTTGGCATAATGTCCAAACAATGAAGTTGAGAGAGAGGCTATGAGGAATGTCTCGTACTCTAGTGCAGCTAGCAACCTAATGTATGTCAAGATGTGCACTAGACCAGACATTGCATTTGTTAATGGACTGCTGGGTCGATATCTAGCTAACCCAGTTGTGGACCATTAGAATGCAATTAAGCGAGTGTTGAGATACCTAAAGGGTACCAAGGATTATACGTTGACATATAGAAAAGTCAATGATTTAAACCTCTCAGGGTATACAGACTATGATTTTGCTATGTGCTCGAATGATCGCAAATCCACTTTAGGGTACATTTTTTTGTTGGCAGATGGTGCAATATCATGGAAGGGTATTAATCAGACACTAGTAACTTCTTCGGCCATGAATGCAGAATTTGTTGCATGTTATGGAGTTGTTACATAGGCAGTTTAGCTCAAAATCTTGATTTTTGAGTTATCAGTTGTAGATTTAGTAGCTAGACCCATTCAGTTATATTGTGATAATCTTGTTGTAGTGTTGTTTAGTAACAACATTAAGAATATCATAGGGTCTAAGCATTTAGAGGTCAAATACTTGATCATAAAGGAGTTGATTCAGAAAGGTGACGTCGAAGTGGAGCATATCAGTACTAAGGAGATGTTAGCTGATCCATTAATTAAAGGACTTCGCCCACTAGTGTTTATTAAACATGTATCCAGTATGGGTGTGTTAAGTTCCTTAGACAATAGTAGTTAGGGATCATTATATTTGCTCATTAAATGTTTGTACATTTTAATGTATTATGACATTATGATTGTTTATTAATATAGATGATCATCCTTTTATCCTCAGTAATAACTGTTCTTGTGTATAGTCATAATACATATGAAAGCCTTAAGTTTTTATGTTGATCTTAAGTGTTTTAAAGGTCATTGGACATATATAAAGATCGACTTTGAGCTTATGTCATTTAGACATATGCAGTTTAGTACGGATATCCATAAATGTGATATTGAAGTGAATCACACGTTAATACAAGACTTATTAAATGATATGCAAATGCACAAGAAGGGGGGTTGAATTGTGTATTATTTTTAAAAGCCCCTTTCAAAAACATTTTGTTAAAAGAAACTTGTTCTTTTCACAAGAACTACTGAAATTCAAAGTTATAACGTATTTTTCGAAAACTCGTATAAAAACTTGTAAAATCAAAAATTGAACGATAAGAGAGATAAAGGGTAGAGAGATGT
>JANIJH010000002.1:24924362-24937272 GCA_024520975.1 Erythroxylum areolatum | reverse complement strand
ACTCTTATTTATAGTCTTCATCTTCAACTGTTTCTTGATTCTTGATTCTTGCTTCTTTCAAGAAACGGTTATTCAGTTGAGTTCTGTAACTAACTCGAACTGATTCTTGATCTGACGTGGTTTGCTTTCGTCTGCTTTTCATTTCGTCTGCTTTTGCTTCCGTCTGCTTTTGCTTTCGTCTGCTTTTCTTCTTTCGTCTGCTTTTGCTTCAGTCTGTTTTTTGCTTCCGTCTGCTTTTGCTTTCGTCTGCTTTTCTTCTTTCGTCTACTTTTGCTTCCGTCTATTTTTCCTTTCGTTTGCTTTTCAACTTCCGTCTGTTTTTGCTTCCGTCTGTTTTTCATTCCGTTTGCTTTTCAACTTCTATCTGTTTTTGCTTCCGTCTGCTTTTCCTTTCGTCTGTTTTTGCTTCCGTCTGTTTTTCAACTTCTGTCTACTTTCTTCTATCGTCTGTTTTTTATCGTCTGCTTTTCTACTTAGCTTCCGTTTGCTTTTCATTATTATTTGTACTTCATCAAAATCATTTATGTAAAATCATTTTGACTTAACAGACATGACATAGGAGGATATAATGTTTAATCCTATAAAAGTTCTCTAATGCAATGTAGCATTCAGTCCGAAAATATAAAGATTTTCTATAATGTTGTTTAGTATTCAATGAGAGAAAACAAAGTTATCTTTAAAGCTGTTTAGCATTTGATAAGAGAAAACAAGATTTCTCTACTACAGTTTAGCACATGTAGTTTAGCATAAAGTTGGAAAAATCAAGACCTACAAACGAAGATGATACGTATTAGATCATACAAGTATCATCTTAGTTTGCCACACTCTATTTTTCGATTTATGTTAGTAAGATATTAGATATTCGTGATTATATTGGACTTGTGTCACACATGATATATGTGTTTGATATTTTTCGGTATTGAAAGCCTTACAGGATAGAATGTTAGACTTTCATTATCTATGGATCCATTTTTTTTAATTTTTAAATTTGGTACCAATACAATAGCGTGACTTAACCGAGTTTTCGAACTAATTTTAAACTTGAGTTAAAACTGCAATATTAATGATTGTCCAAGGGTGAGAATCTTGGACAATTTTATCCTTTCTCATAATGTTGATAACAATTAATTGTATTTTTTAGTTTTTCAATAACTTATCGATTAAGTTACGTAATTTGATCCAGATAAAGGTAATAAAGTGACCCAATAAATGATCTAAATCAATGGGTCAAAGTTTGGGAGGAAAATGAATCATGATTAGTATGAACTGTACCCATATTGAGCTTGTGATGGGAAAGCTCGATATAGAAGCTATATATAAAGGTTAAGGTCTCTTACAGTTGCTCATATTATTCGTAAGCATATGGATCCTCTGATCCGTTAAGAGCATTAATGTATTGAGAAACCTGTAGAAAGACGTTAATTACGTATCGGTAAATGTTTTCTATGAAGAACCCGAGAGATTGAAGCTCGTTTTAGCCACGAAACCTGCTTCGAAAGTCAAGATGGAACTAAAATTAGGTATTTTGCATTTCCTTCATTTTTAACCCTTTCATGATCGTTCCGGAACATGTAATAAAGTCTATGCTACGTGTTACATAGTGGCCATGAACCATTGGCTATTTCAAAAACTTTATTTTCTTGTTTTGTTACCCAAAGGCAATATGTTGCATTGCCTAGCGTTGGGACAATATCTAATCTGTTTGTAAGCCTAACTCAAAGATGAAGGATTTCTAAAATCGAAGCACACAACTCTCGTTCAGGGTATATTCATGATTTATTGTGATTTATGGAAAGGATGGGGGTTGTATTACTGGGCATTACCTCTGAATCGTTTTCTGAGCCTCACCCAAAAGCTTACGCGTTTTGGTTGTTGTTTCTTGAGATTAAAACGGTTTAAATAATTGTGAATGGAAATCTCCATTTTCTTGACCCGGTTAGCTCATATCGTTCAAAATTTCCTATTCTCATTTGCATTACCTCAATCGGGTTACATTACATTGGCTATATGTACATTTGACAACAGAAACTGAAAATCATGTATCTTTTAACGGTTTATGTTCTGGAAGGATGGACGTAGATCAAGCAGATGTGTTGGATCATCTTTGGTTGTAGTTTTTTCCCTATTAAAATTATATTTAGGTCACTCCTACAACTGCTGTATATGGATATTGTAATTTTGAAGTTCTTTTTTGTTTAGATAATTAGGGATGCTGTACTTTGGAAAAGGTTTCAACTGTGAGTAGCAAGCATGCAGCAGTACGAGAATGATGGGGTACTTGAGAACATAAAACAAATGAAGAACTACTACTGGACTGGTGGTAGGCTTTGGAATAGACAAGTTTTAATGCTATTTGCTATGGATTTTAATTTTGTTGGAACTTAGTTGCTTCCTGGTCGGATTGTACACAACCAAAGGAATTGAAAAACAGAATATAGAAGTTGGTAAGAAAGATTCCTTTGCTGACTGTTGAAACAAATAGAAGGGGAACTTGCATTTCCAAAAGATAAATCATATATAATCCCTTTACTATCAATTAAATCCCTATTACCTTTTAAATTTGGTTCCATTGCATCTAAATTCAATTCAAGGCATCTTTTGCTTTGCATAATCTTCATGGATCAATAGTGGAAATCACAGCTCCCTCTTCCTTTGTTTGCCTCTATTCCAAATGCTAATTGAAGATTTAATCCTCAATCTCCAGTCGTGATTAAAAAATCACTTCTCCATTCACTCGCATAACGTTTATGGAGGGATGACAATTGGACCTAGTTTGATCAGGTATCTAACTTGGTTTTCTTAAAAAATGGAGTTTTAAATAAGGTTCGAGTTCAGGTGGTCTAGACCCGTCCGGCCTGACCTTAAACCTTATCTTTATATTCAAAATGTCATTTTATTAAAAACGATATTATTTTGATATTTTAAATTGAAAAAATTTTGGCCGATTCGAGTCAAGTTCGGGCTACTTCTGGCCAGTCGGACTTGAGCACAAGCCTAATCAAACATGGATCTTCAACAGTTTAACCCCGAGCTCAACCCGGCCATTGAGCCATTCCTACTCAAGATTGCGTCTTTTATCAGTAGAGCACCGTCGGAGTTACTTTGAGGTCAAATCTGTTGGTTGGGCAAAAATTGGGCTCAGGAACTAAAACAAATCTACGCATGAAACTCAAGTGAAGGAGGAATAACGCAGTTCGATCATTGCACTAAATTGTATATCTTACACCGTATTTAGGAGCTTATAAGTCGTGATTGGAGTATGCGATTTCAGTTCGTGTCTAGGGAGGCTGACGGCTGCGCCAACTTTCTTGCGAAACATGCTCGCTGTCTTCTGCATGGTTCTCCATTCTGATATGTCCTCCGCTTAGGTTGGGAGAGCTGTGGTGGTATGATAGTAGCTTTCTATCGGGCACTGTATAGATGTTAGGTTGTCTTGTCTTTTTAAGACCTTAAATACTAAACCTGAACTCTAAATTTTAAAAAATCTAAATCCTAATCCCTAAAATTCTAGATCATAAAACTCTATACTTTTAAGTCCTAAAAATTCTTGATCCCGGACACCTAAACCAAGACGTTTTTAAACAAATAAAAATCCTTTGTCTATGCACTTGTCGTTAAGTCATGGATTATTGATTAATCTTTGAAACTGAAAATCATACGTGATTACTTTACTATTCACCTTCAATTTACATTACTTTTGGAGTTTACTATTCACCTCAATTTACATTACTTTTGGAGGACTTGGCTCTCTTGTAGTAGTATATACTATTTGTTATGGTGGTTCCAACGATGGTTAGATTATTTAAAAAACTTGCTTGAGGGAGGCAAGCACAAGTATAGAAAGACCGTTTACTAGATGTATTTTGGGTTTCAATTGATTTTGAGTTTCAGGTTTTGATTTAAAGTTTTATTCGATAAAAATCTCTAAACCAAAATCCCTATGTGAATCCCTAATTTCTTCTTTGTTAATTAGAATCAACCCATAAACTAAAAGTCCAAATAAAATAATTAAAATTTCAAAGATTGAAACAAAAGCCATGCAAGTTGGAGGACCAAAAATACGTTTATTCTATTGTATATATACACATAAGAAAATGCATAGCTAAAATTTACATTTATCATTTACTCTATAATTATTTTAAAATATATTATACATTGTATATGAACTACTAAAAATGTTCTTAAAATAATTTAAAATTATATGTTGATGATGCGATTATTATTTGACTAAAAATTTAAAGTCACTATTAAAACATTAGAAATAAATATAATAATTAGGTAAAATAGAATAAAAATTATAGTTTTAGATGAAATATATGTCTTATGCACTTAATGGAACAAATTATATTTAGAAAAACAATTTTATAAATCTAAAAATTCAAAATAAATACTTAACAGGAATGAATGATACTAATTAAAATGAAATGTAACTTTACAAAATCTATTCAGTAAAATTAATAATAATGTAAGTAGACTCTTAATATATATTAAGCTTATTTATTTTTATTAATATTTTCATAAATTTCTCAATCTAAGACCAATCAGGCTTTAACTAAATGGAGTATGTCATGGAAATTTTGCATTATTATTTTTATTTTAAAAATAATTTAAAGTTTTCCTGTCTTAAATATTATAAACTTTTGTTCTATTTTTTTTAGAATGCAATGGTGAAACAACTTTCAACATTTTTTCTTTCTAAATGTGATTCCTATTATACTTTATATTTATATTTTTATCCTTACTATTAGATAATGAATATACGCAAACACATACATAATACCAGACATTGTTTGAAAGTATAATTTAAGTAAAAATAGTTATGATTAAAATAATATTATTATTATAGATTAAAAATTCTAATTTAATAACACTATGAATATATATTGAATATTTAAATAAAACTCGTGATACAGTATTAATTATTCACGACACATAAATAAAAAATTGATCCAAGTATATGTCTATTAATTTATATATTTAAAATTTTAATTATACTTTAAGTAAATAACTATGCATTAATGTTAATTTTTGTAAAAATTAAATATAAAATATACTCTTTGGTGAGCAAAAGGTTCTTTCATATGCTAAAGGAATTTATTTATAGTAAATTTTCTTTCATATGCCAAAGGAATTAATTTTCAGTTTCAGATTGATTTAAATAGTAAGACTTAGGATTAGGCAAAACAATAAAAGCTTTACTCAAAATCACTCATTTCTTAATTAGTTTAACATATTTTTATCATATTATTTAATCAATTGTAGACTATAATGGATTTTTTTTTACGATGAAGCATTTCACCATATTGATGAAGAAATAGTTCACCGGATCAAATTAGTGTTACTTAAATAGAGAAGTGTATCAGAAGTTTTGTGTAACAATAAGATATCACTCAAGTTTAAAGGTAAATTTTATCATTTAACGATTAAGCTGATCATGTTCTTTGGGGCAGAATGTTGACTCATTAAATAAGTGCATAGTTATAAGCTAATAGAGACGAAGATATGCAACCTAATTAAAAGAGATAAGATTAAGAATGTAATAATAAGAGACAAATTAAGATAGCTAATATTATTGACAAATTAAGAGAAACAAGACTTGAGTAGTTGAACATGTTAAGAGAAGACACTCAAACGATTTAGTAAGAAGATGTAAGAAAATCGAACTTAGAGACAGTAAGAGAAAAAAAGAGAGGCCTAATAAAAATTGAGAGAAGATGATAAAAAATAATATAACAACATTGGAATTTACAGAGGACATTATTAGCAATAGAAAACTTTGATGTGTTAGGTTCAGATAAATGATCCCTCGTAAAGAGACCTTTCTAGTTCCTTTCCTCTTTTAATTAGCCCATACTTGTAAATAGGTAATACAGACATTTTAGGAATTTAACCTAAGTCTTTACCTAGCTTGTTTTAGTAGTTTATTTATTTATTTATTAATATTATCACCATCATTATCATGATTATTATTATTATTGTTATTGTTATTATTTATTTCCCTCCTTTTGATGTGAGTAATTTGAAAATAACTTATCTATTAGTTAAGAGTAAGGCTGTGTACTACTAAACTTTTTTAGACCCCGCATTAACAGGTTTTTTATTGGATCTTGTTGTGGTTATTATTATTGTTATTGTTATTGTTGAAGTGATCTTGTTGTGGTTATTGTTGTTGTTGAAGTGTTTCACCACATTCTTAACCACAACAAGTTAGCTAAGGTGCAAAATACGGGAAAGGTCAAACTATTATGTCAAAAATTAATAGATCGAGGTTACATAATTAAACTATATTATTTATATTTTCTGTAATCACAAAACGAAAATTGTTAAAAAATTCTAAGGAATAATAATTAACTAAAGATAATAGAAGTAAGTTTCATATTGCAATGATTGTCCAGTCGTTTTAATAATTAATTTTGCTAAATTACTCAAGAATTTACAACATGAGTGAATTAATTGCTTTCAAGCCATAATTATTAGTGTTAGGGACTTACAGTGTATTTTATTTGTATAAAAGGGAAATTAAAAGAATCTTCTCACACAATTTCAATATATATTATTCTATATAAACATAAGTAACATTAATGAAACAAATTTATTTGAGTTCTATCACATTTATGTTAAAATTTTAGATTCATGATCACGTGGTAACATTCACATTTGAGCAATTTTTTTATATATTTAATTATGTGTTTGGGTCATAGGATGAATATGTAGGCAATTTACTTGCATTGCTATTCCAACCATATTCAGTTAGGGATGATGGAAGGGAGGCGCCCTTGAAATTGCCTCACAAATTTTAGTTACGTTGAGTTTATTTGCTTAAAAATGAAAAAACAGCGGAAGTGTGGAGGGTTTTTACCGGGCTTTTACTAGCATGGTCCTAGGGCTTTCGACGTGTTAAACTGGAGATTGATTCCAAGGCCGTGTTCGATCTCCTCTCTTCCTCTGCCCGTCAATCTAGGACACTCAACCTCATTGTTCGAAGCATTCATCTGCTGCTCTCTAAGAACTGGATTATTGTTCATCATCTTGTTTATCGAGAGAGCAACCGCTGTGCCAACTGGCTTGCGCATTATGCTGGGCAACTGGCCGACGGAGTGTCTTTTCTAGCTTCTACACCCATTGGGTGCCACCAGGTCCTCCTTGAGGATCAATCGGAAATCTGTCTTCCCCGTTTTGTTCTGTAATTTGTTTTAGGTTGTCCCTTTTATCGAAAAACAAAATTAATAATAATAACATTTTTCTTCGTTTTATTCTTTCACCATCTCTTCACCTTCAAAATTTTAAGCAGAATATGTACATCATCTAGCCCAACATGCATAGGTGGGACTACTGCAGTCTTATTTGAGTTTCTTTCATTTATTTAAATGCAACTAAATTGACCACTCGCATGATTTGCGCTTGTTAATTACTTGTGAAGTCAAGCCGTCACATCCCAACACTGTTATCGTGACAACCAAGATAAAATTTAGTCATTGCTTGACTACGAATCAACGACGATGACGTTGGGAGGTTTACGCCAAGAATTGAAACGTAATTTTCTACCCTTACCCTTACGGCAGGGACTATGCCTCATGCAGCCTCAAGATCTCTTCACCATTTTAACCAATTAATTAAGTTTTTCTTGAAAAATTAAATTTTATAAAAATAATTAGAAGATAGTACATAAATATAGTCAACCACTCTTAAACAAAATTCTTCTCAATTCCAATTGACATCGTAGAAACAAAGCTAAATAATAGAAGAAAAGGAAACCACAACGTGTGTGTTGGAAAAAAAAGAAGAAGAGGAGACAAATGAAGAAGAGAATAAAGAGACAAATGAAAGAGATGACTTTTGCTTGATTTTATTTAACATCTAAAAGTGTCTATTTATAGGCTTATAAGAAATTGAACAAGTCTAAAATTTCTCTAAGTACAATCAAATTTGTTGACACTATCTTTGACTAATTAAAATTAGAAAATCGTGGAATACAAATCTAAAATTTCAAGGACTCAATTAAATTGAAAAATAAACACGTGTTAATTTTAATCAACTTTCAACACTTCCCCTTGATTCAAAATTTTATGGATGGAGTACTTCTCTCCTAATATAATGCACTTCTCATCATTGTCTTCAAACTTGTTAATATACATTATCATCAACTTATAGCTATTGGAGCACATCTCTTCATGGTGCACTTCTCACCAACAATTTTTAAAAAAGAGTTTCTTTTTGTGCTACTTGTGCCATGTTTGTTTCTTCTTTATTTTGAAATCCATAATTTTTTTTTGTAAATGCCCAAACTTCTTATACTTGAAGCATTGTGGTTTTCCTTTGTGCCAACAATCCTTCTTTTCATGGCTATTATCTTATAATTTGTACATTCTAGAATTTTATTTTTACCCTTTGAAGAGGAACTTTTGACCATGTATATGTTGATTTATACCCTATAGCCAATCGCTTTGATTGTAATTTAGTGACAAATTATTTAAAGACATTCTTTATCTTGTATATATTTAGATGCATATGATAAAGTCCACGGGATAATTATACATTGCACATGAAATTATAATGATATTATAATTATAAGATTCATATTGCATTTATGTATTATTATTAAATATTCCTAGTTATTGTTCTATTAAGATTGGACATTAATAGAACGTAAAAAGGCTAGCACACGTTTTGTTTTTCCTTATGAAGGAAGTAATCGATCTCATAGCTAGGCTAAAGTATAGAGATACTTAAACAAATGTGTGGGTAATTGCTAGAGAACATGTTTACTGAACAGACCCGATATGAGAAATTCATTTGGAACATTACTTGTATATCTATGAAATTCTCATTGTGATGATTGTATAAGTGATCATTTGACTTGAAATCATCAAAGTTATCTTGTATGGAGATTGCTATATTTTGATACTACTTATGATCTATTTAATCATAGGTCGTTTAATCGGTGGTCATTGGATATAGCATAAACTATATGGAGATAGTTGCGTGATCAAGATATGATTCATTACCCTAAAGTAATTAGGGAGAATGTTACGTTGTTCTCGATTAATATTAATTCAAGAAATCCTTGGCAGAGAAATGTCATTAATTGAATCGATTACTAATGGCGGAGAAATAATATGATTAGACTCAAAAATATGGTAGACATTAATTCCATGCTCTATATCTAATCGAAATATTGTATGATGAAAAGATTGAATTATACGAAAAAATTATGAACATAAAGATTAGTCAAAACTACTTTGACATTCCTAAATATTTGGGTGGTCATGATACGTTGCTAGACGCCAATCTTGATCTATGATTATAAATTGTTTAATTGGAGAATTAAAGATAAATTAAAAGGAGTTTTAATTTATCTAATTTTAATTTTAATTAAAATTAGATTTTATAATCATTGCCAACATATTTGAGAACCTAATGGGTCTCACATATAGAATGGGTTGAAGAGAGCAAAGTTAATTTAATCAAGTTGAACTTGAATGTAAAGTTTGAGAAACTTTATGATTAAATATGAGATATTTAATAAATAAGGATCAATTTAAGATATTGAATCTCATATGGGCATAATTGGTATTTAATTAGAATTGTTTGTAATTCTGATTAAAGTTTAATTGAAATTAGAATTTAGTTTCAATTAAATTACTAAAATGTCCAAAGCTTATTATAAATAAGCTTAAGCTTTATAGAGCTAACACTTCTTGCTTAATCCTCTATGTAAGGGTTACAGAGTTCTCTCAACCTGTTCTGTGGATACCATTAAAAGTTGAACACTCGTGCGGCTATGGTGGTTGAGACGAATTGGTTTTGGAAATGGTTCAAGGGATACAACAAGATAAAGATCAAGTTTCAGAATAAGGTACGAATTAAATTACGCTTTATTATGATTTGTGTTAATCATTTTAGAGAATTAAATAGATCTTGATTTTCAGAAAATCAAAAGTCACGAAAAAGTTTCGTGATTATTCCGTTGCGGTCGAGATCAGATCTCAACTCAGTTTCCCAACAGTATGCTTCTTCAACTTTATTACCATTTTCTTCATCCCTCATTATTATTCTTTGGTCCACAACTTGAAGAGCATTTAGTAACTCTACAAATGTTATATTTGATAGATTTTTACTAACTTCAAAAGATGAAATTTTGAATCATACCTTTCGAAAGCATCACTAGAAGTTTGTCTACAACCCCTTAAGTATGAAACTCTTCACCAAGTAACTTGATTTGATTGACAATGGACACAAGTTTGCTCCCATATTCCTTGACACCTTTAGAAATCTCCATTTTTGACATCTCATATTCCCTTTTGAGATTCAAAATTTGGATCATCTTAATTTGAGTGTTGCCCTCAAATTCTTCTTTTAGTTTCTCCCATGCTTTTTTAGGAGATTCACTTGCCATTATATTAGTAAAAATTCCTTCCGTCACGGCCAAATGGAGATAAGATAGAGCTTTTGGTTTCTTTTCACTTTCTTCATCATTCTTCTTGATTTGGTTTAGGGTTGGATTTTACGAAAGAGGTGTAGGCTCAAACTTACTTTCAATGACCTTCCATAAACTAATAACTTGCAAATAAGACTTCAGTTTAATAGCCCAAGAGGTAATTTTCTCCATTGAAAATAGAAATTGGAATAGAGAAATTGTTTGATGCCATGTTACTACTAAATCCTTACAAGCCTAATAATAACTAAAGCTCTGATATCATGTTGGAAAGAAAAGAAGAGAGAAATGAAGTAGAGGACTTTTGTTTAATTTTATTCAACATCTGAAAGTGCCTATTTATAGGCTTATAAGAAACTGAACAAGCCTAAATTTCTCAACTACAATCAGATTTGTTGACACTATATTTGAATAACTAAAACAGAAAATTGTAGAATACAAATATGAAACTTCAAGGACTCAATCAAATTGAAAAATAAACAAATGTTAATTTAAATCAACCTTCAACAGTGTGATGTGTAGATGAAAGAAGCGTTAGCTACCGCAGATTTTTGTATCAGATAAACAAAGTTTCTATTGAAATGGAGACTCGAGAAGCTTCCAAATTAGGGCTCCGGGGTGGGTTCTTCCTCTTCAAGTTGGTCGACCATGGTAAAATGTAGAATCCTGTATAACTCAATCATTGTCTGTTCTTACTGATCTTATATCACTTTATTTAGGGATTGATGACCACAATATCCTTCCTTTCCGTGACTGGTAAAATTAAGGGGAGTCTTTGCCAAGAGTTAAGTGTCTTCTTCTTCACGATTTAGCAAAAAACTAGAGTTAGCTAAGTTGATTGCTCGATATTTACCTTTTCTATCTCTTTTCCTCAACCTACATATCATAGTCGATAGAGTGGAAAGATTCAAGGAATTTAAAGGAAACATTGTAACAACATTCTTGGGATTAAATCCTCCAACAAGCATCAGGTAATAGTTAATCACTTTCCCCCTTTTTTTTCTCGTACTACATGTGAGTAAGTTAGGGTTAACCCATACTCCAAGATCTAACTACATGTTCACTACACATAGATAGTTCTTTCGAAAGTAAAGGCAACTCTCTAACCCTAATGAATAGAGAGTTTAATACCTTTAGATATGAACACATTTTATAAGTGAAAACTAGCAAATTTATCTCTTTCCTTATCTACTTTAGGGTAGAAGCCAGTGAGATGATGAATACTGCTTTATCCCCTTTAGGGATAGTCTTCAAAGCCCTTAGGTTATCCACTATTACATTAAGCATAAACTCATCCAATCTCTAATAACACTTCTTTTTAATTTTTCTCCAAATGGTCATAGCAAAAGGGCATTAGAAAAAAAAGATGATCTTTAGTTTCATAATCACTCCTACATAGGACACATGTTATGTCCAGATTTAGAAAATGTAATCTATCTATGGTGGCCATTTTGATCAAAATTGCTAAGCATAATAAGCAGGAGGACTAGGTCTTAAGGACTTATGCCATACTATAGGGTACCAATCAATAGGGGATTGTCCCTGAGCTAGCCACTCCCTACATACCTTGTTAGAAAAGGAGTTAGGGGGTTGGTTTAACCATGAGAATTTATCCCGAGTCCTATAATTAGGAGTATAAGTAGGGATTAGGTGAATCACCTAGCCTAGAAAATCAGTCCACCTATTATCAGATATAACTACATACACATTAGCATTAAGTGGAATATGACTCCGCCATTGGATTGCACTAGGGATTTGAATCAATAGATCATAGCCCATCCAATTATCAAACCAAAAGTGAGTTTTTTTTCCATTACCAACTCTACATTTAAACTCCAACTCCATAATATCCCCGAGAGTCATCAACTTGTTAATGAAAAAGGATTGAGAATCTTTAAGGGACATAGACCACAATGAAAATTTTCTTAGTATATAAGAGTGAAACCACTTGGTCCATAGCGAATCTTCATTACACAAAATGTGCCAAATTTTCTTTAGCATGAATATCTTATTAGTGGTGTCTATAAAGATAAGCACTTTATGGTCAGTTATCCCATCTTAATCTTTATAACATTGATGTTAATAAAATCTTCTTGAATGGTAATTTAGGCAAGAGCGATTCTATGTAACATCCCCAAGGAATGGACATCAAATTTACAGGTTAAGGAAGTCAAGTTATAGATTGAAGCAGGAATCCTGATAGTGGTACTTAAAATTATTTGATGCGGTCATAACTTTAGGTTTTATGGAGAATACATTTGACTCTTTTATATAGTTCAAATTTAGTAGGGACAAGTTTGTGTTTCTAGCCCTACATATGGATGACATTATTTACCAACAATGACTTGAGCGTGTTTGTAGAATGTTAAGAAGACACTTTCAAATAATTTTAATATGAAAGTCTTAGGGTGACACATTTTGTTCTTAGAGTTGAGATTCATAAGAACAAATCTAAAATGGTTTTAGGTCTAACTC
>JANIJH010000002.1:24804570-24815767 GCA_024520975.1 Erythroxylum areolatum | reverse complement strand
TGTGACCTATTTTCTAATACCTTCCTTATTTCTAATGTTACGTTGGTCTTATCACAATTCAAAACCTTCACTAAGAGCGAATTCCAACTAGACCACTGTGGTTAAGGATCTACTTTCTACCTTTACATAACCATGTCCTCACCATCTTCTATTCCTTGTCTCAACACTCTTAGGCATTTGTAGTTTTTACATTATAATCAGTATAATTTATAATAAAAACTAGAAAAGAACAACAAAATATACTAACACAAATTGTTCCCTTTAGATTATATATAAAATCAGTAATATCAAATAAGTAATTAGCAAAGGAAACCGGTTTGTGTCCGTTTATCGTGAACTAAACATATATGGTTTACGGTTCATGCTTGATGCTTGATGCTTACAAGTTTTTCTTTTGCTCTGTTTCATACAATGTGTGGCTATTACATCAATCAACTTACCTTCCACTCCTAGCTAAGAACAAAAAAAGGAATATTGCCATTTAATATGTTACCAAAACTCAATTCCTTACTATATTAGGAAATCGAATGAGAAATATTACTTGATATATTACAAAATATTACCATTTTAAAAGCCTAGAGATTTATTTCTTTACAATTAGATGGTGATGAAGAAGAATTGCAGTTGAATGTTATGATCTTCTTGGGTGTATCTGTATCGACACTACATTCATAAATTAACAGTTATGAATTGTATGTAACAGGTTAGGTTAGTATATGTATGCTAAAGCTACCTAAACTATTTTCCTTTATATCCATATTAGCTCTTCATGTTTTTCTTTTATTTTATGGTCAAAAATGGCTCTTTAGTTACGTATTTATGCCATATACTATAATGCATCTATAACCATATCAACTGAAATATCACAACACCCATAGCTAATGGTAAATATTTTTCAACTTATGTTACACATCTTTATATCTGTATATATAGCTATAGCTTAGTAGTTATGGTAGAGATCCGATTTCTTACAAATTAATAGAGTTGGAACATAAGATAAAATGATTTTTGGACTTATCAAGACATGTAGGGACAAAGAAGAACTGGGAAGTCCTTTTTTTTCACTAAGTTGTTCATGAACACTAATATTTCCAGTCTAGTATATTCCTTTCCAAGACATATTTGAGGTCCCCCACCAAACGGAACATATGTGTATGGTGTTGGACCATTTCCTTCAAATCGAGTTGGATCAAACTTTTCTAGTTTCGGGAAGTACTTCGGACTTCTGTGTGTTAAACTTGCACTCTAATACAACTGTACGCATACAAGACATCATGCCAAACTTCTACGTAAATTATATGCCCTTGACAGAATCATGCTCAAAAAATTGCTCATCCACACTATTTAGAACAACATGAACTCTTTCTTCTAGGATCATATATACTCTTTTCAAAACATCTCCGGCATGATCACTGGTAGTCACATGGTGTGCATAGTCTGGGAAGAACTTAACCTCTTACACAACCTTAATCACTCTTTCACTCAGTGTATATGCCTGCAGTTCTTTTAGATTTCGCAAAAGCCTCAAATGATATTTGTGTGAATGGTTTCATATGCAATACCATGCCAAGTAAAAAGCTAAGTTGCTCAAATTGTAGGATTAGGTATGCAGGAGACTAACGCTCTCAGTGTGGATCACATCAAATGGTTTCTTGGTGGAGTTTTGAGCTTCAAATTGCATCAAATTGTTTACCAGTTGAGTTTTGACTTCAGATTGATTCTAGAGTATAGATTGGTCCAGATGGGTAGCAGCTATCAGCTTTGAGAGGAGAAAGTATAAGTCGCTAGTTTGATGTTTTGGGAAAGACGTGTTAGGGAGAGAAAAGGTGAAAATGTCAAGCTTATGCCCTTTTTTGGCAAGAGCAAGATGAATGGTCAAAGCATGGCCGTCTAGTTTATCGAATAAAGATCGATAAGGCCATTTCTTGATGAAAATCGCAATTTTAAGGAGCTTTCGTGGGTTTTTGAAGAAAATAAGAGTTGATCCCAAGCTGATTGAAAAGAAAGGAGATCAATAAGATGAGGACAGTTCTGATTTTGAAATGTCACTTAGTTGTTGGAATAACAAAGGTCGGAGCAGGGACACTAGAAGAGGAACAAAACGAAGAAGAATGCATATAAGACAGAAACGATGAAGTAGAAATAGGGAAAACTAAAGATAACAACTTGATCCCTAGCCATCCAAATAATGAATTCGAGACCATATCCTATCTCTTTTCTAAAGACAAAAACATTAATGAAGTTGTTGGTGAATCTATTCCACTTGCATATAATTTTAAATGTGAAAAGAAGTTTGAGTTGACAATATAAATCATAAAGACCTAAAAATATTTCTACAAAAAAAAAATACATACAAATAGCAAGCAAATCCTAACATTCATATGGCTGAAACAGAAATGACACAAACTCCAAGCAAGCAAACAAATCCTAACATTAATTGTTTCCCTCAATCATATCTTTTCTCCTAAGCAATTTTTTTTAAAAAGATTAGAACTCTTATATTAAATTGAACAAAATGAAGTCAAATTAGGAGGAGAGTTACTGATTACTTGTCGTTTGATAAGCCATTGTTTCATAATAAAATACTAACTCTAACAAGGTTCTCTTTATTAGTATATAGCTTAGCTTCGATTTTAAAGATGGTGTAGTCTTACACAACTTTACATCTTCTTCTACTATGTAGTACCCTTCGGTGATGTTTCCTCCTTTTCTTTTCCCATCCCTCAAAGGAAAAGAAGGTCACTATACATCTACTAGCAAAGCTAAATATATAACCTTAAAGAATTTCCTATTTTTTTGTGTTGAAATCAATATATATATACCAGGAAGAAATTTCTACTTCTAACAACTAACGATGGTTTCCTTTTCTTCTATTGATTCTTTCTACAGATGTATGATGTACATGCTTATTACCTAACAATGTTATATAAGTATTTGACGTATTAATATTAGTTTAAACTAGCAAAAGGATCTTTTTTCCATTCTTGGTTCTTCTTTTCTTCTTCTTTCATGTCTCTTTACTCTTCTTGTCTTTCCTCTAATCTTTAGCTTACATGCATGATGGTATACTGTAATGAATATTAGGGTTTAAATTTTACAATCTATATATACATATTACTAAGCTAAGATTATGGAGGAAATAAATTGATAATAGAATGTGAAAGCTGAAGATAGCAGAGGGAGATCCATGGCTGACAAGAACTAATAATCACATAGGAAGACAATATTGGGTGTTTGATACTGATGTGGGAACTCTTGAAGAACGCGTTCAAGTAGAAAAGGTCTGTCAAGAATTCAAGAAAAATCATTTTAAAATCAAGCAAGGTTCTGATCTCCTAATGAGGATGCAAGTGAGTATTAAATTCATTAGTACAGACAAAACTTTTAAAATTTTGTAAATAAAATTGACCGATAATACCTGAAAATTATGATGTTGACAATTTCATTAAATTTTAAAGTCATGTAATATTTATTATGCTAGTGAGTGCATCATCCATATATCTTTCTATAAACTTAAATTTCAACTGCAACAAAAATAATAAAAGATTGTTGCAATTTGATTATACTACATTAAACAAAATTGTTGACTTATGCAGATGAGGAAGGAGAACTAGTATTCTCCAATACCTCTAGATGTCAAAGTGAAGAATGAGTTGGAAAAGATAACAGAAGAAGTTGTGGCAATGACACTGAGAAGGGGTATCTTCCATTTAAGCTCATGATGGGCACTGGTATGTCGAATATGTTGGTCACTTCTTTTGGATCTAGCCCTTGGTAATTAATTAACTAACTAAACCTACCTACTTGAGTAAATTAATTTATTATTATCTCCTTTTAAATGTATAATAATTAATAAAGAACTATCCATCATTAGAATAAATTCAAATGCTCAATGATAATCTCTTTTCTTAATACTCATTGAGGTTATGGCATTATATGTGAGTGGGGAGCTTAACATTGTATTTCCTTCCAAACACCAGAAGGAAATCATACAATATTTATACAATCATCAAGTGTGCTATATAGTATGCTTTATATATATGTATAAGATTGGATATTCTCAAGTAACATTAGTTTGGTGATGCTTATTATTAATTAAAACTCATTTTAATTAACTTGGAATGATCATCAAACAACGAATATAGTAGGTGGGGGTTTCACATAAAGGGAATATTTGGTTTAATGTTTACTACATATGCCTAAGATTGCTGGGACAAGAAACAAAGATGGTGAGGATCCTTGACCACGGTGGTGTAATTGGAATACCCTCTTGGTGAAACTTCTGGCTTGCGATAAGACCAACGTAACATTCGAAATAAAGAAGGTGTCAAAAAATAGGTCAGAAAAATGCCATATAAGACATCTCACTTAGACCTAACGACGCATGTATTACACTGCCAAATCTTCATCCAAAATAGCTTAACATTGGGCAGACTCGATAACGTTTGGATTATAATGTTTGGCCCTAAATTGATCAAACCTAACAACTTTTAGCCCCAGATTGGGCATTTAGTCTATTAAGGGCTATTGTTTTGAATAAAATAGTGAGAGTAAGAAAAGGATCAAAGTTCTAATCTTATTTGAAGTCATAGCATATAACTAATACTTGTTTTTTCTTACATTTGCACTTTTTTCTGAGTAGAAATTACTTTTTTTAGTATAATTAATACTAAATTGATAGCAAACCAAAATTTTGGGACATAGGTTAGATTTGAAAAGAGTTCTCAAAGATAGATAGAAAAGATATATGTCTATTATGTAATTTTCCTATTAATCCCTATAGAGGATTTAGTGCCAAAAAGTTTAGAAATATGTCAACGTCATATGGATGACAAAATGTGCAAATATTTTAAGTTGATTAATTTCCTATAAATTTTAATAATAACATGTAAGATATATGATAACACTATAATGCAACATGTAAAATGTTGCATAAAGTAGAGCAACAAGGTTAGTACCTTGATAGAATTGATCCACTCAATTTAGCCCACTAAAAACATAAATATGGACTACTAATAAAGGAAATTTCTATAGTATAATAACAGTTATCATTAAAAGAAAGATGATTGCATAAATTTTATTGCTTATACGTGATATGATGAAGATTATATATATTTCTACTGTATGCTTTTGAATATTTGATACTGAATTTAGATTCAAAAATATTATAATGTTCTAAGTATAATAAGAAATAGATTCTTGAGTAAAAGTAGTTGACCTAAATTTATATAAATAGTTTTTATGAGTTAGATCAAAGAAGACTTATGCTTAACATAAGTGATAAGAACCCAAAGTAAGATAACTGTGACTATCCTTTTATTCCATGTTGGTTAAATCAACATGATGAGATATAAAACTTGTGAATGATACTTGTATTTCATTAAATATACTATTGACTTTATATCATATGTATTAAATGAAATATTGATTTAAATTTTAAAAAATTCAAATTATTTAAATTTGACTATAAATTAAGTATTGAGAATATTGAATCACTTTGATAAGATCGATATGGTGCGTTTTAAATTTTATTAATTATGTATAAGGAATGAGATTCTTTAGTGTCTATCTCTATAACTAAAATACACAATAGTTTGAATTTATGTAAGGAGAAAAATACAATATAAGATATTGTATGACACAACATTTATTTATTCTATACAAATGCTTAGTAAAATAACTTGCCTTCAGCAGTGATTGAAAGTCAAGCAGCTAATCTGAATATCCTATTTTATATAGTGCATTTACTAGCTTAGAGATATGGAGTTTAAGATTTTGGGATGTGATGCTCAATTGAAGCTTGTATTATCCAACAAATTTAGAACTAAATCGGTTACTAAAATTTTATGAGATATCCAAAAGGTTATATATAATCATACAAACCCATTAAACAAAATATTTATTTTAATAAATGTTTATAGGAGAATGGTTATCAAGATAAGTAGTAGGAGTAAGATGAAGTTTGAAAAGGTTCAAATCGTACGATAATACATCTAATTGGAACTAGTACCTTTAATGATATATTTGACATATAGTTGAAAGGTTCCGAGATATTGAAAGATTCTCTTTTATGATGAATTTAAATTATTTGTTTTAGAGATTATTGTGATTTTATCATATCTATCAGAAGGTTAGTAGAATTATAGTTATACTCTTAAATAGGAATATGTAGAGACATAATACTTATAGAGAACAATAATTCATATTTCTGAATGTTTAACATATGATAACCAAATAAATATTCTTATTAGATATGAAAAGGTAATAACTTAACTCCAAGAATTAGATCTATAGAGATAGATACAAAAGTTGTTTACCTATTCTAATTCAAAGAATGTAGATAATATACTAAATTTATTTAGTATTTGAGATATCTAATACTTGTGAAGTATTAAAAATATCTATTATTCTATGTATAAGTTAATATTTGAGTTAAAGGTTATATAATAGTAACTATAGAACTAAATCCTAGTTAAGGTATTTTTATCTTAAAAATTTTATTTTGAGATTAGAAAGGTTCCAATGTAGCATTAATTGCCATTCAAGATAAAATATATATTTTATTTAGTCAAAATGATTAATTGGATCAAGAAATTCTTTATTAAACTTGTTATAGTTCCTTACATTGTTCAGACTATAACATAGTATAGAACATAAGAGCCAGTGAGCATACGAAAGGATGTAAGGTCTCATCAAAGATCCAAATATGTGTTTAGGCATTTTCTCTAAATTATAATGATAATTAAGAATAAAGGTGTAAGATTTCATTCATTACTATAAAGCATCTTATAAATGCTCTCACTAAACCATTGTCCCAATAGTAGCATGATAATTGAGACTGTTGGCTTATACCCTATATCTAATTGGTTGGTTAGAGTTTAATGACATAATTATTTAAAGAAAATCTTTATCTTATACATATTCAAATGGATATAATAAAGTCTATGGGACAAATATACATTGTAAATAAAATTATGATAAGATCATAATTATGAGATTCATATTGTATTTATGTATTATCTCTAAATTGTTCGTAGTCATTATTCTATTAAGACTTGACATCAATAGAGCGTAAAAAGACTAGTGTAAGTTATGTTTCTTCTTTATGAAGGAAGTAGTCGATCTTATAGACTATAGTATAGAGATACTTAAACAAACATATGGATGCTTATTAGAGAACAAGTTTCTTGAACTGACCATGTATGGTATTTCCATTTGAAACATTACTTATCTTCTATGAAATTATCATTGTAATGATTATATAAGTGATCCTTTGATTTAAGACCTCCAAAGTATCTTATATAAGAATTGTTATATTTTGATATTACTTATGACCTTTATTAGTTAAGAATAGCTCGATAGGTAGTTATTAGATATAGCATAAACTATATAGAAATAGTTAAGTGATTAATATAGGATTCATCACGTTAAAGCAATTAGGGAGAATGTTCCATTTTTCTCCATCAGTATTGATCTAGAAAATCCTTGGTCATAGTATAATGAAACTTTGAAAATAGTTTTCAAATTTCATCAATTGAATCAATCAATAATGGTAAAAAACCAACATGATTGAACTCAAATAGAGTAAACATTAATTATATATTCTACGTCTAATTGGAACATAGTATGATGAAATGATTATATTATACAAAAAAAAGTATACATGGAAAGGTTAGTCAAAACTACTTTGAGATTCCTCAATATTTGGATAACCATGATGGCATTGTTTGACACGAATCTTGATCTATAAATATAAATTGTTTAATTAGAGAATCAAAGATGAATTAAAGGAGTTTAATTTATATAATCCTAATTATGATTGAGGGATATATCCATTACCAATATATTTGGAAACTTAATATGTCTCACACAAGTTGAAAAGGAAAAAGGTGTTTTAATCAAGTTGACTATAAAGTTTAAGAAACTTTATGATAAAATATGAGATATTTAATAAATAAGGACCAATATGAGATATTAAATCTTATTTGAACTCAATTGGTATTTAATTAAAATTAATTGTAATTCTAAATAAGTCTAATTGAAACTAAAATTTTATATCTATTAAATCACAAAAGTTCCAAAACTTATTACAAATAGGCTTAAGCTTTAAGGGAGGTAGTACTTCTTGCCTAATCCTCTCCACAATAGTTGTAGAGTTCTCTCAGAATATTCTATGATACTATTAGATACAGTGGTTGAGATGAACCAATTTCATAACGGGCTTAAGGAAAATGAAAAAAGAAGAATCAAGCTTCACAATAAGGTAAGAATTTCAATTTATACTTTATTATATTTTATATGTTAATTATATTATAGAATTTTAAGCAATATTGGTTTTTAGAAAATCAAGCAAAAAAAAATTCTTTCTTATTCCATTGTGTGTAAGATCGAATCTTGTCCCAATTTTGCAACATGGTTCTATGTTAAGATGACAAGAATCATATGTGATAAGAGAAGAAATGTGTTTTCTTGGAAGAAAACGAAAGATGGGAGCAAGAGTAGTGATAAGCAAAAGAAGTTAATCTCCTTAAGTTTCCTCCAAAAGCAATGTTTTTGCACACATATATATATATAAAAAAAAGCAATTTAAAATGATATAGCCTCTCTCTAAACATTGTTGTACGTATATATATTCATCTTGTCTGCCAGTTTTAATTGAATGGTCATTGTTTTCCTCGTATTTCTTTCCAGCTTAAATTTAAGTCTTTGATGACAATGATAAGGTCATGAGATCAACTTTACTAGCATGTTTTAGTAAAACTTTAGTAGCCAAATTGAGGTCACTCGTTTATTAGACACCTATATAAAAAGATCTAATCATTCCATGTAGAAATGTTTAACGCTAATGTCATGGATAGTGAGATAAGGGGGATACATATCATATCCTACCAGATTAATAACAATTGTAACCTATCGGACTATACTTACCTCAGAATTTAAAGAATATTTAGAATATATATAAATGCATTTTAGCCATAATAAAAATATTAAGAGGATGGAAGATATCATAAGGCACTTGTTACAAAATCACAAATGACTTGAAATTAGGTTGAAGACACATACCTCTCCTGTAGTTTAAGAAATTTTGGAAAATCTCTTGATCTTTAAAATTCTAAAAAAAAAATCTCCTTTTAGTTTTTAGTTTTTTTTAATAGAAATACTCGTTTTCTTAGACTTCGGTAAAACAATTAGATAAAACAATCATAGTATGAACATTAGACATAGATCAATCAATTGCAAATCAATTGCCATTTACATAATGATTTAACCTAGATCTTAAACTCAAATGGAATTAATTAAAAATAATAATTTATTATAATTATTTTAAATTATTAATTTAAATCGAATTTAATTAGTTTAGCTTAAGTTTAAAAGTTGAGTTGGTTTATCATATTAGTAATATTTAATTAGTTATGATGTTCATATTGCATGTATTTCATTGTTATTTTTTAACTAAAGTTTAAAAGAAGGGTTTTTTTTCTAGAAAATTAAAAACTGGAAGAAATTTTTTGAAAATTTTAAACATCATAGAGTTTTTCTAAGATTTCTTAAACTACAAAAGAGGTTTATACTTTTACCCTTTGAATTTTTAAGCCAAATATTAACGTGAATATGATTAAGTTTGGCTCATAAGGAATTGAAAATAAGAAAATAAAACATTATGATTAACCTAAGTAAAAAAGAGGCATGAAAGGTTTTTTACGACGCTTACAATTTCAAGATAATAATACTAACTTGGGGTGAAAAAAAATTTTCAAAGGAAACGGTAAATTATAAAACAATTTGAATGTTATTCAATTTTTAATACTAACCAAACTTTGAAAAGTGGTGTTAAAATATTCCACTTTCTAAATTTTCACAAAATAATCAATCCTTAGCTCCATATTTAATGATGCTAATGTATATTGTCATGCCAAATATTTATATTTATTATATTTTTTCATTAATGATTTTATAAAATTTAAAGTAATTTGGCTTTCTGAAAGCCTATTAACAACATATATTGTCGCATTTATGTTTTATCATATTTGTGCATTAATCATAACATAGAATATAAAGTGATTGAATTTTGAGAAGTTATATAAAAAATTTGTTTTTATTTCGTATTACGTGAGATGGGACCCCACCCTAGTTTCCAATATGGCTTTACCTTAAAATATAGAGAATCGCATGGGATAAAAGAAGAAATAAGTTTGCTTGGAAGAAAATCAAGGATGAGAGCAAGAGTAGTGCTGGCTAAAAGAAGTTAATCTCCTTAGGTTTCCTTCAGAAGCAATGTTTTTACACACTTACACACAAAAACCGCAATTCAAAACGATATAGCCTTTCTCTAAACATTGTTGTGGATATATGTATTTATCATGTCCATCGTTTCTAATTGAACGGTCGTTGTTTTACTCTTTTTTCTAATCCAAACATATGGTTTATATGACTAACTTTGGCTCGTAGGGAATTGAAAATAGGAAAATAGAACATTACGATAGACCAAAGCAAAAAACAGGGCCAAAAAAAAAAGGGTTTTACGACTTAATACTAATTGGGGTGAAAAAAGAAAAAAGAAAGTTTCAAAAAGAACAAAAGGTAAATTATGAAAATTATAAAATTTACTCAATTTTATAATATTAGTCCAAAGTTTAAAACCTAATTACAAAATGTTAATTTTAATTTTTGGAAAAAAGAACTCGTTATTATCCTTGCCAATATTTTAAAAACTGGACTGGATATCGAACCGTTCGAAGGAAAAATTTAAGGTTTAAAGATTTATCCGGTAATAAACCGCTATGAAACCGGTATATAATAAATAAGAAGTAAATTTTATAAGAATAAGTAAAAATTAAATATTTTATTGAAATAAAAATACATCAATCTCTATTATTATATAATGAATTAATAATAAATAAGTATGAATCTCATATAAAACTTAAAATAACAATAAAAATCAAAATTATATTTCTAAAGGAGGCTGTGTCTCATCATCGTCAAAAACTCCAAATTCTCTAACGCTATTTAAAGATTCGTAAACTACGCTTTCATACAAAGTATTTGCATCAACTTATTTTATTGCATTAAAATAAATTACAAAATAGTAATATATGAAATTATTCTCAATTGTAAACTTTTAATACAATATACTTTTAACTTAAATATGATCAAAATAAGATATGAACTGATCATCAGTAGATGTTCTTAATTCATT